>JBCNJP010000017.1:75480338-75515736 GCA_039602395.1 Deinandra increscens subsp. villosa | reverse complement strand
TAGTTTTTTTTAAAAGCCATTATTATTCCCAAATAACATACTACACATATTCCAAATAGACTGGTTTAACATCATGAGGTTAACTTCAACTTTAGGTTTTTGGAAAAGCCATAATTTATAAGATTTTTTGAAAAATTATATATCAACCCCCAATATTGTTTGTTACAATAAATATGAGGATTAATTTTTGGTCTATAGTATATATTTTCAAATTACAATTTTTCTACTATAAGAGACTAAATACTTGTCCCAAGTTATTTTGTTTGCATAATTTAGACTTTAAATATCAGGAGCTAAGTCCATCTGTGTTTAGTCTCTAATAATGGTCCCATAACATGTTAGAATGTGAGTCGATTATTGAACACTGAATATCAGTCCCTTGTTATTTTATATACTAGAACCCTTTGGTGACTGACTATCAGTGCGTATAAGGTCATTTATAAGATTCTTAAGACTGAATTTTAATCGCCAACAGAATTCATAAATGGGCATAACTTCATTAAGTTGATTAGACACTATTAATCAATCACTAAATCATTTATTACATAAAACTCATTGAAAACCGACTATTAGTACCTAATTTTAAATGGTTTAATATTCTTAACAACTAAATGTTAGTATCTATTATGTTCCTTGTTTATCATGGACTCATTATTAGTTGCTCATACAATTATACTATTTTCCTTTAACTAAGACCCTTAATTGGGACTAAAATTCAGTAACCAAACTTTTTCCCTCCACAATATTCTATTTTGAAGGGAAATTTGTGACTAAAGTTTAGTCTTAAATAATTAGTCAAATTATTATGGACTAATTTCCAGTCACTATCACGGGCAACAAACGTATCAGTCTCTCATATGATTAGAAACTGATCTATCAGTCTCAGATACTTCGTATCAAGGACTAAAAAATCAGTCCCTAATGGTCACTTTTCCTGTAGTGGGTCAACATAAAGTTGGTGAGTTCACATATTTAAGTAGCATGCAGGAAAGTGATTGACAACAAAATTTGGCATAAGATTATGAACAGCTGACAGTTGTTAAGATACTGAATTATTATTACATAAACCTTGAACTCCAAAACTAAATGATTACTCACTCATCGTATTCTATCTAAAATATCGGATGACAATATAACTATATGTACCCATTTACTATAGAACAGGAGTCGAGATTAGAGCTATTGATCACGGGCAGGGGCGTTAAAGCAATAGATATATTTACGAGTCGTTGTTTCTTGTATAATTAATCGGATTCAATAAATAGTGGAGTTTCATCATAGCATGAATCAACATGATAAGATAAGTGTGGACGAAAAGCTCATGTGACCAGTAATGGTAAAAAATATCTATTTGTCAGGTATGATAAATGGTTATATGAATTATTCCCCAAAAGCACTTAAAACAGTTTAAAATAGGGGGCATGAGACTCACCTGAGCTCGATGAATCCAAATGATATAGAGTATGATGACACGGTAGACCTAGTTGTCCTAGATTAGATATAAGACAACTTAGGGTCTAGCAATTAAATTGACATCTATGTCACTCCAATTTTATTGGTCATGTCTTGACAAAATGGTGACCCGATAACATGGTTGGTAATCATTAGGCTTAAGAAAATATTATTATCAATAAATATCTATGCTTTCGATAATATTTCGGAAAATAAGGGTTTATATATTTATAAAATATATATATAAGTATTTTCCCAAGAAAATAAATGTTTATAAATCATATTTAAGCCAATAAATATTAATACAAGTTCTGTACTTTAAGGGGTGCATGAAAGCTCCTAAGGCCGAAAGTCCAAAATACGTGTTTTCGCTAATATTTTCCAATACGCGGTATCTTCTAGTATTCTTAGAAAATAAATTCATTTATATAAAAATAAAAATATTTTTATTAACATATCAGAAAATAAGTTTCCTTATATTTATTTTGCTAAGACGATGGTTTTGCCGGTAAAGGCCCGATTTTGTCGGTTTCTTCCCTGTGACTCGTTTTATGGTGTCTTTGTTTCCAAAACACTTTGTAACCACATGATAAGTTATTTTAGATCTTAAAATACCTCTAAAATCAGTTTTGATCATTTAGAACCTATCTTTCTAAAATTTAGGTTTCCGGGGTCCACGAATGTCCGTCTTTAAGCCGATTTTCTCCCCAAATCAAGCTCTTTTCTTTATGAATCTTTTTACACAAATTTTACCACTAAAGATATGATCAAAGTCCCTTGTTAAGAGGCCCTAGGTTCTGTCCAAAAATAGGAGTTGAATCTAAATGGATTTTAGGGTTTTTAACATGATGTTTTGTTGATATAAGGTCTCTAAACTCATTTACAAACAAGGTGTCTTCACAAAAGTTGTTTGAAATATGTCGAAGATACTTTCCATGAGTTCAAAATGAGTCATAAGTCGGATTTGGAAATTTACCCACAAAACCTAGTCTTTTATGAGACCTACACATCTTTTATCCAACTTACACTTTCCTAGTTGAGTAACCCCAGGTTTTATGTGCATTTCTATATATGGGTATCATAGTACAAAACAAAATGCTAGACAACACATGGTTCACGAAAATGGAAAAACATACAAGTTGTTTTAAAACCAAGTTTAGTATTTTGGGTGTTTCTTAGCTTTTGTCACCATGGATCATTAAGACTTGTCAAATGGAGTATGTAGATGTAAAAATGAACAAGATACAAGAGTTGGAACAGTATTTTTATGAAAGAAAGTTAGAGAAAAAGTCTCACAAAGCTTGAAGAAATCCGAAATGGTGACGAGAGGAATTGATGGCTTGCTTCCTTGTTGCTCCTAGTTGCTTGAATCTTCAAGAAATGTGAGGTTTGATGGAGGAAAAGGTGAGTGTGGGTGGAGAGAGAGAAAAAGAGAAAGTGTGGTAGGGGTGTTTAGGGTAAAATGACAAGTCTTGTGAGAAAGATTGTTTAAGTAGGTGGGTTAGTAAGTTAGGGGGTGTTTGCGGACCGATTTATGGGATTGTTCGGTTAGGAGTGTGAGCCGAGGAGAGAGGGAGGAGAGGGTGAGGTAACGAGGGACATTATGTGTGTGCGTGATCCGGTTCAAGAAAAGGAAAAGGGGTGCGGGTTCGACCCAACCGACGAGAGGGGTTGGGGTGTCTGGACGGTTCAAGGGAGAGAGAGGATGGAGAAGGTTTGAAACCTTGGAGGAAGTTTTGTACTTGGTAGTGTACTTAGGGGGACAAGATGGGAGGTTCTCACACCCTCAATTTCCACTAACGGATTTTTACCGTGTGGGGTTTGAGAAAACCAGGATCCCCGTCCATTAGTTACACCAAACAACCATTAAAGTTTAAAAGTTTTACATTTCATTTCAAATATAAAATAAAAATTTTACAAGTGCGGAAGCATAATTGAAATGATAGTTTGTACACAAACAGTGTCATCCAAAGTAACGTAAATTGATTCAAAGATCATCAAAGTGTTTTTAAAAACTCATGCATACGTACTCGTGATACTCGAACACCGACGACCTGAGAGAAAACATGTTTAAAAGGTAAAGTGTCAACCAAAGGTTGGTGAGTTCACGTAAGTAAAGTATACGCGAGTGTATAGTAAAGACATACGAATACGACAGTTATTATTCGTAAATAGTAACATCATATGAACATGACAGATATGTTCATAAATAGTAATGTAAAATTTAAAGCATAATCCATATCGTAGGTAGCTAGCCTATGTTCATGTCACTAAATGGTTCGTAACTGAAGCTGAGAAAAGCACGTAGCTACAACCTACGCGTTTTACCTTCCCCAATGTCCAACTATTACAACGGTACGTTTAGGCTGACATTTTTCTCAGTCCGATCGCCAGTCGGGTGGTGCATCTCATGCCCGCTGAGTGGGGTTTGTCAAACCCCAGTAGTACTACTCAATATCACCTCGCTATTTCACTATTAACAGTTCGAATTGTAAGGACTTAAGTTGGTGTAACATTCTAGTGAACATGCGATATATAATGGCGTTATCTTTAATCTTAAAGCAAACAGTTTATCATTGCGTGTTACCATCTCAAACCAGATTGTAACATAAATGGGGTTGTGATACTCACCTTAGGGCGCGTTGCAACCGTGACAACTGGTAATTTCCAGGTTAATTCTATTAATAAATTATGTTATAATTTAATCACTTTTGTTATCTCAGTTAACTAGAATAGTTATATGAGCATTACACATGAGTCTAGATGTCGGTAAATTAACTTGTACAATTAGATTTTATGATTTTATGTGAATCATATTCTGTGATTTCATGTGAACGCTTTGTCATTTTATATGACAATCGAATTTTATGATTTTATGTGTTATTGTTAGAGCATTATTCTAGTCGTCGGGTGAAGTATCAAGAACAACACAAAGTTACAAAATAGGTTGTGTACGAACTGACTCGAACCGCCATTTCGGGTGCACACGAACTGACCCGAAGTGGCAATTTGTGTGATGTCTTGTTTGGACATTTTGGAATGAGTATAAATAGCTTGTTTTGTATAGAATTCAGAACTTCTTGGTTATATTCACTTTGTGTAATTGTGTGTGTGTCTCTTTGGTTTAAGCAATACAAATCTCATTTGTATTTACCTCTTTGTGTCATTTTCTATAACTCGAATTACACGTTTTACTATTGATCGAGTAGACGATCCACCGCTCAAGAACTTTCAAGTGGTATCAGAGCCTTTGGTTCAATCTACTGATCATTAAATCTCTGTTTTCGAGTTTTTTGATTTAAAAAGTGGGTGTTTTTGAAAAATTAGTACGTTTTTGCTTTCGTTTGATCATTTGTGTTGTGTTTTTAGTGAAAAATTCAATCCTAAATCATTCATGTCAAGTATATCTGATCTAATGCTGATAATCTAGTTCAAAAACACTCAAAATCCTGAAAATTGTTTCAAAAATGGTCCAATTCGGTTGAGTTCGGGTAAAGAACATTCTGTTTGGAAAATAACTGCTCCGAAGTGTGAGTTCGGGTGAGTTCGGATAATTTCGGTTAAGCGAAGGGTGAATTCGGTTCAGTTCGGTTCAGGTGAGTTCAGTCAAGCGAAGTTCCAGTTTGGATCTTACTTCGGATTCAGTTTGGTTACTCTCAGTTCCGATTCAAGTTCGTGTATCCGAAGTCACAGTTTGTATTCAGTTCGGATCACTTTAATTCAAGTGTTCACGGATTCGGTTCCGATCAGTTCGGTTCATAGATTTTCAGTTTGGACCAATTTGGATAAAACCGATTTCATGGGTTTACAAGATGTCGGATTTTTAAAGCATTTGCCGCAATGCAAACATCAATACAAACCACAATGCAAAGTATGCTGAACTATGATAATGAAATAGGAACAAGTCAAAAAGTTCCCAAATTACTTAGATTGGAAGATTATCATAGTTGGGTCAAACGATTCAAGGTATATATCAGAACAAATGATGTGGATATTTGGTTGTCGTATACGGATCAATATGTGTATCCAACAAATGGAAATGGAAGACCAATTTTACAGAAAAGTTTGACTACAAAAGAAAGCATATCAAGCTGAACAAAAGGCTTTTGTAACTTTGACGATGGCATTGCCCAAGGAGGTATTACATCAGTTTTCTGCTTACGATACAAAGAAAGATTTATGGATGCGTTACAGAAAAGATGTGAGGGTAATGATCAATACAAGAAAAGTCGTTAGAAGGTTTTGAAGAAAGATTTGATAATTTCAAGCATTACCAAAACGAGAGCATTCCAAATCTGATTACAAGGTTTTCACATCTGATGAGTGAAATGTTCTTGGTAAATGTTAAAAAGGAAGATGCTGATTTGAAGGAAAAATTGTTGGAGGCGTTACCCGAAAAATTGAAGAATTATGTTGTGATAATTACGCATGATAAAGAATATCCGGGTTGTCGTTCAATGTTTTGCTTGAAAGAGTACAAGCTAGTGATATGGAATTGATGGTGAATAAGTTATTGCCTGCACAAATTCAAAATCCCGTTGTGTATCATGGTGAAAAAGATTCTACCACTCATACTGAGAAGTCAAGTGTTTTCACTCAAGCACCTCCTACAGTGTTTGTTGCCGGTAAATCTAATAATTCTGGTTATACTTCTGGTTGTACTGTGTCAGTTCCAAGTTCATCAACACATAATGCCATATCTGTTAAAATAACTGAAGATTATATGACATTGATGTCTGCTTTAGTCTCATCATAGTTTGGTGTTATTACTGGTTCAGTAAGTAATGCAGAGTTGACAGAAGAAGATTATGATCAAATTGATTATGATCATCTAGAGGAGATGGACTTGAATTGGCATTATGCAATGCTTGTTAGAAAAACCAAGAAATTCTTTAACAGAACCAGGAAGAAGAGGTTGAATCAAGATGGAAAGATTTGATTAGACAAATATAAGGTGAAATGTTACAAGTGTTCATTGTATGGACATTTTGCTCGTGAATGTCCAACATCTACAGATAATAAGCTTAAGTCTGGTCAACATGCGCATTTGGTTAAAGCTTCAACAAGTCCAGATCAAAAAGCATTTGTTTCTCTTGATGAAAGAATTGCATAAATCTTTTGGCATCCAAATGAATTTGCATGGCATGTAGATCATGAATTTAGAAGAAATGCTTATCGTAATATTAATATTAATGAGATTCATGATACAGATAATGAAGCTGTTGCTTTAACGGCTCGTCATTTAAGTGATAGTCTTCTGACTGATTCTGAAACAAGTTCAAAAGTAACAACAGTTGACGAAAGTCAAGCAAATGTGGCTAAAAAATCAAAGGAAGAAGATCTTAAATGTTCTAAGTGTGCTCGTTTAAACAACAAAAATGAAAATTTGGAAAGAGATCTCAAGTTACTGACTGAAGAAATTGTTGTGCTGAAGCAAGAATTGGAAAGTTTTCAAGAAAAATATTATTCTTAAATACCGGTCATGAAACGTTGATGAAAAAAAAAGTTGATTTGTTTGAAGAATGTGAGAAAGCTAAAGCTGGAGCTAAAAAAGTTGCTAAAGACTTTGATGCTTTATTTCAGAAAACTTATCCACTTCAACAAAAATATGAAAGAGTCAACGATATTGCGGTTGAAGATGCTGATAAAGTGGTTATTCTTCAAAATGAAGTTGAAAAGTTAAGAGTTGACGGTGTTAATTTTCATGACAAGAATGAAGTTTTGACAAAAGACGTTGATATTTTCAAAAGGAAATGGGAAAGTGTTAGAGATGAGCTTTTTGTTGAATGTGAAATCCAAAAATAGCAAAAGTATGAGTACAATGATTTAAGTGAAGAGTTCATTAAATCTCAAACGGATTTGTTTGCTGCTCAACACAAGATTGCTGAATTGAAATTAGAGATTCTAGATTTACAAAGACAAGTCAAGAATTGCAATCTATCACCAACATTGGTGAATTTTCTGTATAAAAAGGATAGAAGTACTGATGATAGAAAGGAAAAAAGATATTCACAAGGTTACCTCACCAGTGGATTTATCTGAATTTTCATCTGCTCCTATTGATCAAAAAAATTGAATTACATAATTATTCTAAGTTTGCAAGTCCTGCAAAGAAGAAGAAAACTAAGTCAGCAAAGAAGAAAGAGAAAGTTGGTGAAGCCCTAAGTTCACATCTGATTCATCATTGCTTGAAAATGAAGTTGTATTTGATAAAAGTGTGACTAGTAATTCTACTGCAATCTCATCTGAAGTTGAAATGGCCAAGAGTTTGGTAAAAGAGAACAATAATACCAGAGATTAAGGTCACTTTTACTCAACGAGCACATCAAACAAGTGTTGCTGGTACTTCTCAGGTTGCATCGTCCAAATCTTCTGTATCTAAGAATAAAGGACTAGGTTTTGTTTTCAAAGAGAAGCCTATTCAAGCTCGAGTTTTAAAGAAGAAGGAAAATGTCAAGGGTCGGGATCAAAAGAAATCACAACCTCCAAAGAAGCAAAATGCTACTTTTTATTTAAAGAATGATTCTTATTATTATGGAGGTTCATCATCTGATTACAAAGTTTTATCACGGAGTCAATCTCTGAGGTATGATTCTTTTAATGATTTCTTTGATACTTTTGGTTCAGATCATTCATAATTTTCTCAAAATTGAAGGAATTTTTCAAATGATTTTAAAATTCGGGAAAGAATTTGTTATGCATGTCGTCGACCTGGATATATGGCTGCAAATTGTCTGATGGCTGCATATATCCACAACAATGCAAAATATGTGGATAATAATGGTCAAATTTTTTATGAACCTTGGTCCTAAATGTTTAAATCAACTAGTAAACCGTCTTGGTCCCGTTCAAAGACGCCGATTGACAATGTTTCGGGTTCTGATTTAAAATTTTCATCTATAATGATATGGAAACCAAATGTTGTTTCCAAGGCCAACACAAACTTTGTGGAAGACACCGGGTGACCCGGTGCTATTGAATCGGGTCGACCCCAATGCAACTAATGTTTTATTTAGTGTCAGCAGATATTTCAGGAAGACCTATCGGTAATTGAAGAATTGCTAATGGTGGAATATCTGTGTTTTAACTTACGATGAATTTCCAAATCATTTTCAAAATCATGTATTTTCAAAATGCTACAATGCGAGTATTCGTGTTGGTTGATCACTTTTTCTTTGTTTTTCTTTGAAAAATCCAAAAATAGTGTGCCGTTTTTCAAATAGTAAAAATGAAAATCTAAAAAATAGAGTTTGTCATTTTTAGGGGGAGAAAATTTGAAAAGATAAAAACATAGAAAAATAAGAAATTGTATCCGACATGATTGGGAAATGATGGTACATTGGCTGACGTTGTCTGATTCATGGATAAACTAGATGAAAAAACCATAAGACCATTGTTCAATGTTCTTGGTAGGCTCGGCAAATCAGAAAGTATACAAATGTGATATACACTAAATCTAATGCTTGACCTAGTGGACAACATCTTGATGCGTATTTCAAGATATATCAAGAAAAAGATATGTGAAAAGAAAAATGAGAAGTCACTATGTAAACGTGTGTTCATTTTGCAAAGATTTAAACTTGCTTGATTTTTTTTTTATATTCTCAAGTGATCGACCTTTCTTTGCGTATCGAAAGATCGACCTGATTGGTGTTCACTTGAGGTTCTGCTTTATTTTCTTGGTGTTTCGTATAATTAATCGGACTTTCTTTGCGTGTCCACAAGACCGACCTGATTGTTATTGAATTATACAATTTCAACTTGTTTTTTATTTCTTATGTTGTTAAATCCAAGGCCTTATCTGCATATCGAAAGATCGATCTTACGGTAGATGGTGTAACGTTCTTATTTCTTTTTGCATGGAACACAGTTAATTATATCATGAATACAACAACTATGTGTTCAATCACAAGTGAATTTACAAAGTGTGATAAGCAAAGCATGTCTGAGTATGTATAATAGTGTGGGATACACTGGTCAAAACAAATCTAATCAATACAAATCTCATTTGTATTTACCTCTTTGTGTCATTTTCTATAACTCAAATTACACGTTTTACTATTGATTGAGTAGACAATCCGCCGCTCACGAAATTTCAGTTATATATATATATATATATATATATATATATATATATATATATATATATATAGGGTGTGGAACTATTAATAACCCTTGTTTGGAGCAATAACCAAATAAATCATTTGAACCACCAAAATCATGACAAGTGTCACCCTCTTTCTCTTTCCAGGGAGGGTATTTTAGACATTTAACCCAACAAAAAAGGTACCCCCTCCATTTTAAAACGGCTATAACTTTTTTATCTGAAGTCGGTTTTTTATAAAAAAAATACCGTTGGCCAGAATCGTGGCCGGAACTGGCCTACCGGAGACCAGGCATGAAATCCCTATTTGGTCACTTGTTATCAGTGAAAAGAAAAAAATTACTTAAATAGACCCTCATCTTTTTTAATTTTCACAAATGCCCCTCATTTTGCCACCTCAGCATGCCACGTCAGCAAAAATCTAACACCGTTAGTGGTTAGTTAGTTTGGGACTGCCAGAAAAAATAGGGGGAAAGTTTGGCTCGTTAGAAAACATTTTCTGAGTTAGGATTATTATCAGCCAATTACTGATAGTTGGGATTATTTAAATCCAATAACCCTTCCAGAATTAAAGATAACATCTTTCTAAGACTTTTGATACAATTTTATGAAAAAACATTAACGTATGAAGAAGTTATGTAGGTTTTAATATGTGTTTACGCGTTTTCGCAATAAAAAGTGTTTTCGCATGATCCTTACCCTATATATATATAGATGGAGGTTCAAATACAAACATGTGTTTTGCCTAAGATCAGTGCGAACATGCGTAAAAATACATTTCCTCGGTCATACGATGTAGTTTAATGCTGGTATATGATCAGGAATGTGTGGTGGTACACATATACGATCAGAAATAGTGCTGGTGTATGATCAAAAGTGGTGATTGCTCAAGTATAAATATTTTTTGTGCTGGTGTAATTATAAACTGTGCTGGTATAATTTTCTGTGCTGGTATATGTATAAGCACTAAAATCATCAAGGAATGGATCAAGAAACTGCACTGGTACATGCATACATATACGTAGCACCAATTCTGATAATATACTAGCACTAAAACTACATCGTAGGACCATAAAACGGATTTTTAGGCATGTTCGCACTATTCGTAGGCAACTTGCCTGTCCGCATCGGAACCGTCCCCTATATATATATATATATATATATATATATATATATATATATAGGGTGTGGAACTATTAATAACCCTTGTTTGGAGCAATAACCAAATAACTCATTTGAACCACCAAAATCATGACAAGTGTCACCCTCTTTCTCTTTCCAGGGAGGGTATTTTAGACATTTAACCCAACAAAAAACGTACCCCCTCCATTTTAAAACGGCTATAACTTTTTTATCTGAAGTCGGTTTTTTATAAAAAAAATACCGTTTGACTCGTTGTAATTTTATCTTTAATTCAGATGTGGTCCCGACTTTTTTTTGATATTTTTTCCCAAACGTTCGTACTGACATGTAATGTTACAAAAAGTAGCACTGGTGCCTTTTTTTTGTGGTGCTGCTGCCCTTTTTTTGTAGCATTGATGTTAATACGGCCGTTTGAAAAAAAAAGTTTCAAAAAAAGTCGAGACCACATCCGAATTAAAGGTAAAAATGAGGCGAGTTTAATGGTATAATTTTTATAAAAAACCGACTTCGGATAAAAATGTTATAGGCGTTTTAAAAATGGGGGTGGTACTTTTTCTTTTGGTTAAAATACCACTTATACCCTTTCAATTAAAAAAGAAAAAGAAAACAAGTCAGTGCCACTTGGCACTCATCCATAGCACCAGCTTTTTGATCCAACCACTAAGATGGAGTTATTTGGTTATCACTATAAGAGGGGGTTATTATTAGTTCTCATTCCTATATATATATATATATATATATATAGGGTTAGGATCCTGCGAAAACACATTTTTTTTTTTGTGAAAACAGCGAAAACACATATTAAAACTCACATAACTTTTTCATACGTTAATGATTTTTTATAAAATTAATATTAAAAAAAACGTAACTTTTTTTCTTCGTGTGATGCACATGTGCATCATATAATAAAAAAAGTTATAAAATGTTATTTTTTTTCTTTAAATCTAAAGATAACACAACTATAAGATTTAAGGTGCAATTTCTTTTTAAACATATTAATGTATATCACATGTATGAGGTTTTTTTTGGTGTGATGCACATGTGCATCATTTAATAAAAACGCAAAAAAATTATGGAAATATATGACATATGGTGCGACTAAGAAAAAACAAATATATTAACTCATACTAAAAGTATGAGATTTGTTTACGCAGTTCTCACAAAAAGGGTGTTTTCGCAGGATCCTTCCCCTATATATATATAAATATATAAATATATATATATATAGGGGTAGGTTCAAATGAGAACTTTTTATTTTGAGAACTTTTAAGAACTAAATCTCAACCACAAATTTAAGGGGGGGGGGGGGGGGACCACTACAATTCATGGGAGGGGTGATACATGTAAATAACTTGTGGCTCAAATTAGTTCTTTTTAGTTCTCAAATCAAATTGGTTCTTAAATGACCCTCCCCTTATATATATATATGTATATATATATATAGGGTTAGGATCTTTTGAGAACTAATATATATTATGAGAACCACGAGAACAGTTATGAGCCACACATTTTACCACCTTTTAAAATTGAGTGGTTTAGATTTAGTTTGATTAATTTATATTAAACAATTATTTAAAGATTCTCAAATTATCTAGCAAGGGTGTTTTGGTAAAATATACTTCAATCATGGGTTAATTATGATTAGACCATTCTCTTATCCCCATATGCCTCATTTTCCCCCTTTCGTTTTAATTCTTTAGTAACTTTTTTATACAATATTATTTTCTTATAAAAATTACACCATTAAATAGAGCGCTTTTTTTATCTTTAATTCGGTTATAGTCTCGTTAATTTTTTTTTTCAAAATTTACGTATTAAATTACATATACGTAACGTATAGTTACATACGTGTAATGAACAATTACATATATGTCAGATAATATAAAAAATATAGATATTTAAATTTTCCTCCGATCGATCTGTAAACCATATTTTCTCTCTCTCATTTTTACCAAACACATTATCTATCATGTAAATCCCAAATCGTCAGCTTCAGATTGCTGCATCAAGGTAAGAGTAATCTGCGTAAAGGTAAGAGTAAACATTTCAGAGTTTTTGTAGTCTTTTGGGTTCAAGATTTGTTTTATTAGGGATTTTTTTGTTTAGTTTTTTTATAGTCGCTAAGAACACAAATTGATGTAGATTTGTTTGGTTTCTCTAACGACGTTACGTAACATTATTTTCGTAAGGAGGAAATTCAAGAACTATGGTAATGAGGAAACATAAATTACATAATTTACACGAAGAAGTCAGTAAGAAAAAGATTAAAAAAAAGAAACCAGTAATGAGGAAATACAAGAACACCGAATTAAAGCGTGTCTAGAATAAGCAATAGAAAAGTTCAATATGAACAATTTACATACCACTGCATGCTTGTAGGCATCTTTTACATGGTTGCTAATGTCTATATTTACAACTTGTAAAAATTAGTTACAAAGATGAAAGCGATGGTTACACATATGTTTTGTTGGACTTAAATCTAGCACTAACTCAAAACTTGCAAACCCCAAAATCTTTCATGGCTAATGTTATTGATTTCCTTGTAGCTTTTTCATCAGACATAATTTCTTTCAATTCTTATTCGGTAATCTTCTTCTCTATGTTGATACTGAGGCAGTGAGTGTGGTTAAGTGCATCTCCCAACTTATATGAATCACGGGGTAACCTTCTACATGCACGTAAGACTCTTTTACATGATCTGCGAAAAAAACAAGAACATTTTACATCCATGTAACACTCACCTACGACCACTAAGGAAAGTGTTACGGTCCCGTAGGGTCGTAGGAATGATTTACATGCACATAACTATATATCAACAGAACCTCTATAAATTTCTAATCTAATGTTTTTTTTCCAAAACCATAAATCACTTGTTAAAAAACGAATTTTCCCTAAATTATCCAAATTTCTTTAATTAATGGTTATGTTTAATTTTCATACGATACAGGAAAAAAACTAAACAATAAAAGAACATTAGTTGCATAACAGGAATATCATATTTCAGTTTGATATGATTCTAAAATATCCTAAATTATCAAAATTCCTTTATTTATATCATCATCATACAAAAAAATTCCCTTCCTAACAGTGTCCTATGACTTGGTAAGGTGAAATTGCTTGGTTGTTAATATATGTTAGCAAGGAATAGATCTATATATTTTGCACGTTGCTATACATCACACAAACTGTTAACCATGTGTCATTAATCTGGATAAAAAAATAAAATAAAAAACCCAAAAAAACTTACCTTATTTGTCGTAACACATGAATTTCAATGAATTCTCGTACCGAGTTTCATCTAAACCATCTCCACCATCTTCAAAGAATTCTAAAAATGCTTCACGTAAATCATCTGAAAATGCCATCTCTGATTCGTGTGATGATATGAAGGTATGAAGATTGCTCGGATGATTAAATGTAATGGGGTATGAAGGTTGCAGGTTGCATATGAAGGTTTGAGGTTGAAAAAAATACAAAGAAAAAAAATAAAAATTATACCTTGTTTATCTAAGTGCATGAATTTCAATAAATTCTCGTTAAGACATTCATATAAAGCACCTCCACATCTTGAATCGTCTTGAACTTCTGAATTTGACATATCCGAAACTCGAATCTTCTTCAACTTCAAACTTGATAGCTAGAATGATCTAAGACAGGATTAGTAATCAGTTCGATGTCTGATCTAAGGCATGGGTTAAAAACTCTGATGTGGAACTCGATATGATGGTGATCAATGTGTTACGAGGTCGTAAGCTGGGACAACGGGTCCGTAAGTACAATTTACCAAGGGTAGAAGGACGATTATCTTGTACGTAGCTATGTATCTTATGAACTGTTAACCAGGTCTGATCAACAAGACTATTTATGGCCATCTGCAAAAAAAAAAAGAAGAAGAAGAAGGATTTACGAACTCGTAATCAAGAGCAACATGTCTGTAATTTAGATTTACGAAGGGGTAAGCGGATGATTATCTTGAACGTAGCTGGGTATCTTACGAACTGTTAACCAGGTCTATTAACCAGATAAACTAATAAAAGGTCTGATCAAACTAAAAATCCATGAATTTCAAAAGAAAAAGAAACAGAAAACCTTACCTTGTTTATCACAACGCATGAGTTTTAAGGAATTAAAATTTGGAGATGTATCTAAAAACATCTCTACCTCCAGGATCTTCTAAAACTTCTCATAATGAAACAAGTTCTGAAGTTGACATCTCCAGATTAGCCATTGTTAGAAGTTTGGTCGGGTTTGTTAATCGTCCCTGTGAGATTCGTCGGGTTGGAAGAATCGTAAGTTGCTTGAATAAAAAGGTGATGAGTTGCTTGGGGGTGAGTTGCTTGGAAATGTTATGAAAGTTGGGTGGAAAGGAAGGGATAAATAGGCAATAGAATCTACCGAAAATAGTGGGAGGGAAACTATCACAATTTTCAAAAAATTTCAAATTAACTAATGATGATAATGAAAGATATTTTATGTTAATTAAACATGTGACAACCTGTTTTGTCTTTAGTGTCAGGGTAAAAATACTTTATTACCCCTCCTAATTAAACCCACTTAAATTAAATAGAAAGTACTAAAAAATAAATGTGTGGCTAAGAAGTGTTCTCGCGGTTCTCATAATAATAAAAAGTTCTCAAATGATCCAAATCCTATATATATATGTATATATATATATATGTATATATATATATATATATATATATATATATATAACGTTCAGTTTTTTTTTAATATTTTGCTCCAGATTTAAAGATAACGTAATTCTAAGACTTTTGGCGCAAATTTTATGAAAAATCGTTAACGTATGAAAAAGTTACGTGAGTTTTAATATGTGTTTTCGCAGTTTTCACAAAAAGATGTGTTTTCGCGGGATCCTAACCCTATATATATAGGGGAAGGATCCTGCGAAAACACCATTTTTTTGTGAGAACTGCGTAAACAAATTTTAAAACTTACATAATTTTTTCATACGTTAATATTTTTTTAAAAAATTTGTACCAAAAGTCTTAAAATTATGTTATCTTTAATCCTATAAATGTTTTAAAAAACTTAACACTTTTTTTATTTTTTTTATTTTTTTTGTGTGGTGCACATGTGCATCACAAAAAAACTTATACTTTTAGTATGAGTTTATATTTTATTTTTCTTAGTCGCACCATATGTCATATATTTTCATCATGTTTTTGCGTTTTTTGTTGAATGATGCACATGTGCATCATACCAAAAAAAACACTCATACATGTGATATACATTAATAGGTTTAAAAAGAAATTGCACCCTAAAGCTTATAGTTGTGTTATCTTTAGATTTAAAGAAAAAAAAATAACATTTTATAACTTTTTTTAATTATATGATGCACATGTGCATCACAGCGGAAAAAAAACGTTCAGTTTTTTTTTAATATTTTGCTCCAGATTTAAAGATAACGTAATTCTAAGACTTTTGGCGCAAATTTTATGAAAAATCGTTAACGTATGAAAAAGTTACGTGAGTTTTAATATGTGTTTTCGCAGTTTTCACAAAAAGATGTGTTTTCGCGGGATCCTAACCCTATATATATATATATACCTATATATATATATATATATATATATATATATATATATATATATATATATATATATAGGGGACGGTTCCGATGCGGACAGGCAAGTTGCCTACGAACAGTGCGAACATGCCTAAAAATCCGTTTTATGGTCCTACGATGTAGTTTTAGTGCTAGTATATTATCAGAATTGGTGCTGCGTATATGTATGCATGTACCAGTGCAGTTTCTTGATCCATTCCTTGATGTTTTTAGTGTTTATACATATACCAGCACAGAAAATTATACCAGCACAGTTTATAATTACACCAGCACAAAAAATATTTATACTTGAGCCATCACCACTTTTGATCATACACCAACACTATTTCTGATCGTATATGTGTACCACCACACATTCCCGATCATATACCAGCATTAAACTACATCGTATGACCGAGGAAATGTATTTTTAGGCCTGTTCGCACTGATCTTAGGCAAAACACATGTTTGTATTTGAACCTCCATCTATATATATATAGGGTAAGGATCATGCGAAAACACTTTTTATTGCGAAAACGCGTAAACACATATTAAAACCTACATAACTTCTTCATACGTTAATGTTTTTTCATAAAATTGTATCAAAAGTCTTAGAAAGATGTTATCTTTAATTCTAGAAGGGTTATTGGATTTAAATAATCCCAACTATCAGTAATTGGCTGATAATAATCCCAACTCAGAAAATGTTTTCTAACGAGCCAAACTTTCCCCCTATTTTTTTCTGGCAGTCCCAAACTAACTAACCACTAACGGTGTTAAATTTTTGCTGACGTGGCATGCTGAGGTGGCAAAATGAGGGGCATTTGTGAAAATTAAAAAAGATGAGGGTCTATTTAAGTAATTTTTTTCTTTTCACTGATAACAAGTGACCAAATAGGGCTTTCATGCCTGGTCTCCGGTAGGCCAGTTCCGGCCACGATTCCGGCCAAAACGGCGGGTCGGCGGCGGCTCCACCAAAGAAGGCTTTCTTCCTCTTCTTTCCCGGTACCAAATGTGTGACCCTCGTGGTCGTTCTTGGTCGCGAAGCACGACGAAATGCAAGTACAACTGTCGGAGTTGCCGCTAGGGTTCCGCCAGTCAGCGGCGTTGTTGAAGTCGGCTCCAGCAGAGGTAACGACTTCATCTGCAACCGAAACCACGGATTAGGATACGTCTTCGTCTTCTTCTTCGTCGATCTAGAACGGATCTGAAACACTGATCGATGTGTGATAGTAGTGGTGGTCGCAGTGGGAGGTTTGGAAATCGAAGAAAGAAGCCCAATTTTTTGGTGGAGAGGGAAGCGGTGGTGGTGGTGCAGGAGCGGTGGTGGTGGTGATGCCGGAGCGGTGGTGGTGGTGCAAAGCGGTGGTGGTGGTGGTGGTGGTGGTGCCACATAAGCTTAAAAATAACATTAAAATAAAATAAAAAACTAAAAAAAGCCACCTGACATGGCCATGTCATCAAAATAATGCCACATCATATTAGAATGCTACATGGACCGCCACTAGGGGTGTTCAAAACCGGATATCCGAAAATTCGGATATCCGAATTTCGGATATCCGAAATTTCGGATAGTTGATTTTCACTATTCCGAATCCGTATCCGAAATTTCGGATATCCGAAATTCGGATATCCGAAATTTCGGATACGGATTCGGATAGTAAATTGGATATCCGAATTTTCAAAACAAAAAAAAAGTAAAAAAAAAATACATTCAATCTCTAAAATTACTAGTGATAAACATCCAAATGAGCAAATAGTTTAATACAAATACATTAAATAGTCAAATACCAACAAAAAGATATCAAATGTCTCGATTTTGAAGCTCGAATCCGTATGCAACAAGCTCGATGGGAAACTACAAATCGGCGGTGTAAGACAATGAGCCAATGAGGGTCGAGATTTGGAGGACGACGGGATCCAAAGAGGCAAAAAGAGTGAACATCGAAGTTTAAAACTTTAGATTTAGGGTTTCTTAAGTTGAAGTATGTTAAACTAAATAATATATATAATTTAATATTTAAAAAAATATTTATTTCGGATATTTTCGGATATCCGAATATCCGAAAATGTTCAAAATCAATATCCGAATCCGAATCCGAAAATTCGGATATCCGAATTTCGGATATCCGAAAATTCGGATATCCGAATTTTCGGATATTTTGACTTCGGATATTTCGGATATTTCAGTTTCGGATTCGGATTCGGATATTTTTGAACACCCCTAACCGCCACCTATACATGCCACGTCATCAAAAGTTAACTGTGTTAACATTCTGTTAGTTTGGAACTGCCAGAAGAAAATAGGGGGAAAGTTTGGGTCATTAGAAAACATTTCCTGAGTTGGGATTATTATCGGACAATTACTAATAGTTGGGATTATTTAAATCCAATAACCCATTCTGGAAAAGAGTAGAAAAGAATTAACGTTTCATGTTTTTTTTGTCTGCTGCACATGTGCATCATTATCATTAGTACTGCACAAAGACGAATTATCATGCGAAAAAACACTCCTTATGTTAAAAACTTATAAAAACAATAAAACATTTATTGTACTAATGATAATGGTACATAGTGCACATGTGCAACATAAAATAAAAAATTATAAAATGTTATTTTTTTTCTTTAGATCTAAAAATAACACAACTATAAGATTTAGTGTGCAATTTTCTTATTAAAAATATTAATGTATACCACACGTATGAGGTTTTTTTTGGTGTGATGCACATGTGCATCATTAAAAAAATACAAAAAATACGAAAAAATAACAGAAATATATGATATATGGTGCGACTTAGAAAAAATATATTAACTTATGCTAAAAGTATGAGTTTTTTTTTGCTGCACATGTGTATCACACGAAAAAACCTGAAATGTTAAATTTTTTTTAAAAAATTTCCAGAATTAAAGATAACATAATTCTAAGACTTTTGTTGCAATTTTTTTTTTTAATATTAACGTATTAAGAAGTTATAGAGGTTTTAATATGTGTTTACGCGTTTTCGCAATATAAATGTGTTTACGCATGATCCTTCCCCTATATATATATATATATATATATATATATATATATATATAGGGAGAGGATCATTTGAGAACCAATTTGATTTGAGAACTAAAAAGAACTAATTTGAGCCACATGTTTATTACATGTATCCCCCCTCCCATGAATTGTAGTGGTCCCCCCCTGAAATTTGTGGTTGAGATTTAGTTCTCAAAAGTTCTCAAAAGAAAAAGTTATCATTTGAACATGGCTCGTGCCAAGCAGGGCACGGCTCGTGCTTGTCCAGACATTTTGCCAATAAAAGCCAACCTCCACCACTTTTCAATTTGCTCAATTCTTTCATCTCCTCTGCCACTTTTAGATTAGTCGAGCCACTTGGCGTTTTCGAGTCCTTAAGTATGTCGGAGTCTGTAAGAACTATAACCAGCATTAGTAAATGAAAGCATTTTATCTATTAAATTCTCCGTTTACTACCTGACACATCTTTAAGCTAATCAGCAATTATTAGTTCAACTCTTACACTGGATTGGAGGTAACCAACTTTTAATGAGTTTTCGAGTTGTCTTTATAACGTTGTTTTAAGGTGTGTCTAATGACTTTATGAAAACCCTTTGTATTGAAAGTTTATCATTGATTTTCTGAACCAAACGTGATCTTCGTATCACAGATCATTTGGGGAGTCGAAATCCCAAAGGCCGGACTTGTGACACCCGGTCGGGGGACGATGCATGACCCGAAAGATGACTCACTCGCGCCCCATGCTACATGATACGATCGAGGTCCTTATGTCTATGTAAGCAAACTCGGCTGACCACGCAGGTTCGGGTTGAAAGTATTTGGTTGGGAACGAGGGTTGGTAATATTTTGTCACTTCACGAAAGCCGAGATGGTACGTGTTTGTGAACTTGGCTCTGGTTACGTCGGACGTACACATACGGAGAGCTAGGTACAAACGGACCAGAGTCCCTTAAAAAGGTCATTTTCATAAAAAAATAATCCGGCACACTGGGTTGTTCCCCTGCTACTTCATGACGGCGTGTCGAGTACGTTAAGTCGCCGGTTTGAGGGACCCCGTAAGTAAGTGGCATTATACCACTTTATTTGATTATCAGTGGCACCTTCCCACGGCGTTCGTACTCCTCATAGATGGTTGATCGTGGAGATGGTGAATCAGCCAAAGATTCCGAAAGGTGACTGGTCTTCTGCTAATAAACAATCTTAAAGCAAAGTCATAAAGCAACAACTCGATTTCAAGTTAATGGTATGTTTCTCCAATCAATATTGACAATGACTAATTAAATCTCAAAACCCATTTTATTTATCTATATATATATATATATATATATATATATATAGGGCTAGGTTCAAATGAGAACTTTTGAGAACCATTCTAAGCCACTAATTTTTAGGGGGGAAGCATTCAAATTCATGGGGGGGAGGGGGGGGGGGGATTTCCTTATATATAACTTGTGGCTAAAAATGGTTCTCAAAAGTTCTCAAAACCAATTGGTTCTCAAATGATCCTCTCCATATATATATAGTGAAAAGTTCATTGTAGACACCCCCATAAGTGTAGACAGGTAGACACCCTTTTTCACCATTAGATCTCTTGATCTAATGGTTGTGATTAATTTTCTTTTTTTCTTTTTTTCTTTTTTCTCATTAATTAGAAACTTTCACATGTGAAAAAGAGCTATTTCACATGCGAAAGTGTCTATAATGAACCTCACCCATATATATATATATATATATATATATATATATATATATATATATATATATAGGGTGAGGTTCAAATGAGAACTTTTTATTTTAAGAACTTTTGAGAACTAAATCTCAACCACAAATTTCAGGGGGGACCACTACAATTCATAGGAGGGGGATACATGTAATAAATATGTGGCTCAAATTAGTTCTTTTTAGTTCTCAAACCAAATTGGTTCTCAAATGATCCTCTCCCTATATATATATATATAATCTCGTATTCATGATTTTATGTGAACTAATTAGGGCTCACATTTTTTAAATGTTATACGTTGATCCTATGTTGACAAACGTACATAAATATATATTCACGTACGGGATAGTGTCCATTAGAGCTACTTGGCGTTAGTCCCTATTAGGGTTAATTAACGCCCGTTAACTTCGAGGGACTGCTTTTGCAATTATCTAAAACTCACTTTCTATTTAAATAAACCTGGAGGACCATTTCTGTCAAAAGCCCAACTTGATTTCCTATTATATAAATTAATGAGGGGCCATTTCTACAAATTACCCAAAATCAATTTGTGACTTTTTTAAACCAATGTCGGTGAATGTCGAGCGGTTACATTTCGAGCTCCGGTAACCGCTCGACATTCAATCCTCGGTTATGGCATCGGTTACAATCCATCGATCATTAGCACCAATCATTCACACCCTCCTAGTCATTTGACATCCATCTAGTTCATCGATCCCTCCTCGTAACCATCGTCAATCATCCCTCCGGCGAACCACCGTAGGATTCTGACAACTCTCGCACCAGCCTAGTTCTTGACTATTGGAGGTACTGCATCCTCAACGAATTCATTTTCTAATCTGTAGAGAAGTTCGTAATAGCAGAAACGCCAAGGGAGCAGGTTCATGTTCGAGTTCCGATCGGGTTCGTGATCATCGTTTGGGTTCAACACCTAAGGTAATCCTAAAACTCAATTACACTCTATTTGTAATGTTCATGATCGTCGGTCATCCCTGCAAACTTCTACATATCTCTTTTTGGTTCTGTAATGGCGTTTGATCAGTGGCGGAGCCAGAAATTATTTTTTATGGGGTCGGTTTTTTATGTTCGAATTTCAAACGAGAAAGCACCAAAATATTCGGGTCGAATAGGTCGAGATGAGCCGTAAAGTTTTAACATGTAGCAAACAATAAGACGTCACACATTTAAAATCATTCATAATAGAATAAACTCCAATCATCTAGGCAACATAAACTATGTAGTTTTGGAAAACTGTCGAGAACAATATACCCTAATTTGTAATTGTAATGCTTAGTTTTTAATGAGGGTTAAGTTGAAGTGATGTAAGAGGATATCTAAACAACTGAAATGTACATTTTACTTCAACAAACACATTTGAATCATATTATACACAAATATACATAAATTTTAATCAGAGTAAGTTAGTTGAGATAGAACAGGTAGTAAATTGACATACACAATTACATTTTCAAAGTTTACCCACCCACTTGTTGATTAGAACCACCATGTTCATTGGTTCATGCATTACTGTCCAAAACTAAAATGTATATTTTGATGATTATAAAATGTTAGTATGTGTATCAAACTAGATCTCCCGTATCTCCCATATGCTCAAATCAACAAAGCTTAAAGGAAAAACAAAAGTAAGAGTGTAAGACAACAATCAAATACATAACAATTTCTATAAATCAAACCCTAACTTCTTTTTCTTATTTCAAAATCTCAAATTTGTGAAGAAGTTTGCGATCTGAGAATTGAGCTTGCGATGGGAAAGAGAAGAACTTGCGATTAGGGTTGGGAGAAAGCCAGAAAGTTGCGATCGATTGGGATTGGGTAGGGTAAAGCATTAAGGGCTAAAGGAACATGAGATATTCGAAATTAGGATTGAATAGTTCTAAAGGGGTCTCTACATGAATTTAAATGAAATAAAAACATAAAGATAAAGAAAAAGAAAAGGGGTTCAGCAAAATCGAACACCCAACCTTAAAAAACAAAACCCACGCGCCGTGTGATTATACAACACCTTACCTGTCACTGAGCTAAGCCGAAAGTTTTAAAAATTATTGGGGTCGAAAAAATATAACCATTGGTATCAATGAAAGTTCCTCTTTTATACACTCCACTACGGTTTCAAAATTCATTGGGTTCGATTGACTCCGACCCTCAAAGGATAGCTCTGTCCTTGCGTCTGATGTTCTAGGGTTTTATGGGAGGGAGATGACGTTGTTAGTACATATTAAGTATTTAATTTGCCGCATCAATCACATTCTCAAGGGCTTAGCGCAATGGCTAATCCTTGTGATTTGGTCTTGAGAGGTCGCGGTTCAAACCCTTGCCACCCAAAAATCTTTTTATTTTATCTTCTGTAAAATCGTTTTCTTCACAAACTATTAACATAAAATGTTGATGATCGTGGATTTAACCATAATGAAACATTGGCCCACTGGTTAGGGTCGTTGGCTGGGAACTAGATGTCACGGGGTTCGCCATTTTCTTTTGTTTATTTTTTTGTTGTTTGAATCCTCCTTTTGACATAAAACCAAACTACCATTAGTTCTCTATAAAATTTCAACCCATAAATTTCTAGTAGATCCCGTTATAGTGCTCGTAACCCTATTGTTTATTGTGATACGGTTATTATTTGTAACCCTATTGTTTATTGTGATACGGTTATTATCTGTTAGAGTTGTTTGACTTCCTTGTTTGGTTAGCAAATAATATAGAAAATGTCGAGATATATATATATATATATATATATATATATATATATATATATATATATATATATATATATAGGATTAGGATCGTGTGAAAACCCATTTATTTTGTGAAAACGTGAAAACCACTTTAAAACCTTAACTTTGATTTATTTGATTGTGATTCGTTTTTATGATTTTAGAACTCTTGAATAATTGGTACGAGATATATATAAGCCATATATTTTTGTAGTTTCGTTATGACGTTTTCACACATTTGGTTATATATATATATATATATATATATATATATATATATATATATATATATATATAGGAGAAGGATAAAATGAAAACCTCTCCGAGTTAGAAAAACCGTGAAAACTAAGCTAAAAAATTCATTTTTTGTTTCGATTTTTTTTATGGTGACTCTCTAACTTAAAAAAAACACCCTTTATGAAAAAAAATTAAAAAAAAAGCCGACTACATTTTTAAAAAAAAAATATTTAAGAACCGATTTTTTTGCAAAAAGAAGTTAACCGGTCAAAAAAGACGTTCAAAATTTGTTATTTTTTTTAGATGTATTTTTTTATAGATTCTACATTCATTTTTTATGGTTTTGGTGAAAACAAAAATAAAAAAGCGCCTAGAGATTTTTTTTTTAAATTATTTACAGATTTTGTTACATATGTAACAAGGCATTTTACATATGTAACAGGCAAATGTTACATATGTAACATGACGTAACGTCAGATTTTGGAAATTTTTTATAAAAAAAACTACTAGGCATTTTTTTGATTTTTTTTCACCATAGAGCTTGTATTAATGCATATAATCACTACAAAAATTTTAAAGAAAAAAAATCATTTTGTGGTAGTTTCCACGGTTTTTCCAACTCAAAGTGGTTTTCATTATATCCATATACATATATATATATATATATATATATATATATATATATATATATATATATAGGGGAAGGATCATGCGTAAACACATTTATATTGCGAAAACGCGTAAACACATATTAAAACCTCTATAACTTCTTAATACGTTAACATTTTTAAAAAAAAAATTGCACCAAAAGTCTTGGAATTATGTTATCTTTAATTCTGGAAATTAAATTTTTTTAAATATAACGTTTTGGTTTTTTTCGTGTGATGCACATGTGCAGCAAAAAAAAACTCATACTTTTAGCATAAGTTAATATATTTTTTTCTAAGTCGCACCATATATCTTATATTTCTGTTATTTTTTTGTATTTTTTTGTATTTTTTTGAATGATGCACATGTGCATCACACCAAAAAAAACCTCATACGTGTGGTATACATTAATACTTTTGAATAAGAAATTGCACCCTAAATCTTATAGTTGTGTTATTTTTAGATCTAAAGACAAAAAATAACATTTTATAATTTTTTTATTCTATGTTGCACATGTGCACTATGTACCATTATCATTAGTACAATAAATGTTTTACGGTTTTTTATAAGTTTTTAACATAAGGAGTGTTTTTTCGCATGATAATTCGTCTTTGTGCAGTACTAATGATAATGATGCACATGTGCGGCAAACAAAAAAATCACGAAAGGTTAATTCTTTTCTACTTTTTTCCAAAATTAAAGTATAACATCATTCTAAGACTTTTGGTACAAATTTTATGAAAAAATATTAACGTATGAAGAAGTTATGTAGGTTTTAATATGTGTTTACGCATTTTTGCAATAAAAAGTGTTTTCGCATGATCCTTACCCTACATATATATATATATATATATATATATATATATATATATATATGGTGAGGTTCATTTTAGACCCCTTAAAAATTGTAGACCCCGTAGACCCCCCCCTATATTGTTCTATAAAACTCACTAAAAATTATAAAACTCATTGCTGTTGGTTTGGTTTTTTTTATGCGATAAGTTTTAAAAATAAAAAAGAAAACCTAGAAAGTTGTTGGAGACAATGAAATATAATTGTTGTTGAAAAAAGTATATTATTCTATAAAACTCACTAGAAATTATAAAACTCATTGCTGAGTTTTAAAACTCACTGTTGTGTTTAAAACTCACTACAACTTTAAAAATCGATGTTCTTTAAAATTCATTACAAATTGTAAAACTCACTTTTTAGATTAAAACTCACTGTTGTTTTTAAAACTCATTCTTTCTAAAACTCACTGCAACTTAAAAAATCAACGTTCTATAAAACTCACTAAAAATTATAATTTCAAATTAAGAAAATAAAAAATGAAGAAAAAACTAAAAGACATAAGAAATAAACCCTAAATTAAAATATAAAGATAGAAATATGACAAAATAAAATAAATAAAAATAAAGACCAAAATTCAACAACAATGAGTTTTATAATTTTAATGAGTTTTATAGAACAATAAAGGGGTCTACGGGGTCTACACTTGGTAAGGGGTCTACAATGAACTTCTGACTAGTCACGTGAACTAAAAGTGAAACAAATACAGTGGTCGTTGGTCACATTTGGCCACACTTTTTTTTGCGTGACTAGTAAATGTCACACTTGTTTGTAAAAGTGTTGCTAAACGTATTGAGAATGTGTGTTTTTCGTCACACGAATGAAAAATGTGTGGCTAGAAGGCCCCGAAAAGCTATATATTTCGTCACACATAGAAAAAATGTGCGGCTAAAACTAGTGTGAATGACCTTTAGCCACGTTTTTTTTGTAAAACAGTGGCTACGCGTTTTTAGAAAAATGGTGGCTAAAGGTCATTTTTGACGTAGTGAACTCCTTACCAGGAAATTAATAAGAAAATTCCAAATATGAAGTTTCTTTGTCTTTGGATGCAGGTGTTACACACTAAATGATTAAGACAACCTTGGAGAATTCGACAAAAAGGCAGACAAAGGAATCTTCATTAGATATTCACTCAAGTCAAAAGCCTACAGAGTTTTTGTACTAAAAAGTCAAGTGGCAAGGGAAAGTATATATGTGTCCTTTAGTGATAACATGATGGATATGCACAACACTATAACACCGCTAAATAAAAATGACAAAAATAAAAAAGTTCGCATCTCTGGGAGGACAATCTTTGGAAAAGAAAAAGTATTTGACAAACTTTTCAAAGAAAACTCTGATGAAGAAAGTGACATTCCTATGTTTACAATAAACTCTTCAATTTCAAAAGGCAATGTCATAGAAAACAATACGGAAAACCACAACAAAGATTTTGTAAAAGAAAATAACATAGAAACTATGAATCAAAGTGAAACTTTTTTTTATCAAAAGACAAAAATAATGAGAATATTTCGGATTCTCTTCCTCCAACAATAGAAAATTCAACAATAGAACCTTTATAGAATTCCACTCTCTATAGTAGTTCTAGAAACGAAATTTCCAACTCACTCGATGGTCCATTAATTGAGGGGGAGGGTCAAAACTCTGACACATATGAATTGATGCTTGGGAGTGAAGAACCAATCACTCTTCCTCAAGCAACACAATGGACAAAAGAACACCACATTCCTTTAATTATTGGTGATCAGGACAAAAGTGTCCAAACCAGGGTTGCTTCGACTAATCATTGTCTGTATGCTGAATTTCATAGCATCATAGAACCAAAATTGTACGAAGAAGCCCTTCAACATCCCACTGGATCCTATCTATGCAACAAGAGCTAGGATAAATTGAAAGAAACAATGTGTGGGATCTAGTTCCAAGACCTAGCAATAAATCTGTAATAGGAACAAAATGGGTTTTTAGAAATAAAACCGATGAAGATGGTACTATAATAAGAAACAAAGCTAGACTTTTAGCAAAATGGTACTGTCAACAAGAAGGATTAGATTATGCTGAAACCTTTTCTCTTTTTGCAAGACTTTAGCCTATAATGATATTTCTGGCCTTTGCAGCTTTCAAAGGTTTCAAAGTCTATCAAATTGACGTTTGAAATTGCGTGAGCTATAGATCGTCTACTTGGTCGATACGAAATTTATGTAAAACGAGTAAGAAAGTGAACACGGGAAGGTCAACGCGAAGGCTTTTGTATTAGAACCACAAAGAGCAACACACACAGATTTCACATAGTTAATTGGACAAGAATTCTGATTCTCTACAAGATGATCCTATTTATAGCTCCACATGGATGACCGAACCAATTGTCACCCAAAGTGGCAGTTCGGGTCAGTTCGTGTGCACCCGAACTGGCAGTAGTTCGGGTCACTTCGGACAACAATACTTTTGTAGCTCTTGTCTTGTACTTGATACTTCACATGACGACCAACATATGCTCTAACAAACTCCCCCTCGACGTGTGCAGCATCAATCTTCATATAAACTCGTATAATCAATCAAACTATCCTTCATCTTGACGGTTAGTCTGATCTTGAATACTTGATATTGCAGCACATGTAATTTCTTTATCAACAGCTTCAGAAGACTTGAAGTTGTGATACTCTTTTTCACTAAGTACCTGCCAACATAAATAATCTTGGCGCAAAACATATCTTCGAGACTCCAAAATATATTGATTTTGAAATCGATTTCGTATTCCGTGTTGATCAATCGAAAAGAAATAAGAAACAAAATCTTTTTGATTTTTCTAAACTTTATATCAAAACACACCTAATTTTTTTTTTATATTTTCTGATACAAAAAATAAATGCAATATAGAATCAGACACTAATTTTGTCTTTTGCGAGAAAGATCACGACTTAGGATCTTATTGGTCATAACATGCTGAACTACACTTCAATTTCAATTATTATAGCACATAAGCTATGTCGATTGCATATATAGTTTGTCCATCTTTAAACTCAGGCATAACCATTCTCATAACATGTTGATATGTTAAGGTATTGATTAAATTCGTTTTGACTAGTGTACCCCACACTATCAGACATACTCAGATATGCTTTTGCTTATCACACTTTGTGATTTCACTTGTGATTTAACACCTAGTGATTGTATTCATGATATTGTCTACTGTGTTCCATGCAAAAAGAAATAAGAACGTTAAATCGTCTACCTTAAGGTCGATCTTTCGATACGCAGATCAGGCCTTGGATTTAACAAAATAAAAAAGAAAACAAGTTGAAATTGTATAATTCAACAACAATCAGGTCGGTCTTGTGAACACGCAGACAAAGTCCGATGAATTATACGAAACACCAAGAAAATAAAGAAGAACCTCAAACGAACAACAATCAGGTCGATCTTTCGATACGCAAAGAAAGTCCGATTGTTTGAGAAAATAGAGAAAATCAAACATGTTTAAATGTTTGCAAAATAAAAACATGTATACACAGTGACTTCTCATTATTCTTTTAACATATCTTTTTCTTTTAACATATCTTTTTCTTGATATATCCTGAGATACGCATTAAGATGTTGTCCACTAGGTCAAGCATCAGATTTAGTGTATATCACATTTGTATACTTTCTGATTTGCCAAGCCTACCTAGCACATCGAACAGTGGTCAGTTTATCAATGAGTCAGACAACAATAGCCAACGTACCATCATTTCCCAATCATGTCGGATACAATTTTTCATTTTTTAATGTTTTTTTCTTTTTAAATTTTCTCCCCTTAAAAATGACAAATTCTATTTTTAGATTTTCACTTTTAACATTTGAAAAACAACACTCTATTTTTGTATTTTTCAATAACAAACAAACTCCCCCTCAAACCGAGATGGAGTGATAAAGGAAGAAAAATTGATCAACCAACACGAATACTTGTAGTTAAGCATTTTGAAAACATAGGATTTTAATTATGATTTAGAAATTCAATTTAAGTTAAAAACAGATATCCCACCACCAACAATTTTGCAATTACCAATAGGTCTTCCTAAAATACCTGCTGACACCAGATAAAACATTAGTTGCTATGGGATCGACCCGATTCAACACCGTCAGGTCGCGCGGTGTCTTCCACATAGTCTTTGTTGGCCTTGGAAACTACTTTCGGTTTCCATATCATAGTTGATGAAAAGAATCCGAACCTGAAATAGAATCAACCGACGTCTTTGGTCGAGACCAAAACGGCTTACTAGTTGACTTGACCTTAGGAGACCAAGGTTTATAAAAAAATTGACCATGATTATCCATATATTTGGCAGTGATGTAGATATATGCAGTCGTTGGATAACTTGCAGCAAGATGTACAGGATGATGACATCCATAGCAAACTCTTTCACGCAGTTTAAAATCATTTGAAAATTTTCTTAAATTTTGAGAAAATGAAGAATAATCAGAACCAAACTTATCAAGGAAATCATCAGAAGAATCATACCTCTGAGATTTACCCCGGGATGAAACTTTGTAATCTGAAGACGAACCTCCATAATAATAAGAATTCTTGAAATAAAAAGCCGCAGATTGCTTCTTTGGAGGTTGAGATTTCTTTTGATTCTTAACTTTCACAACGATTTCTTTCTTCTTTAAAACTTGAGCTTGAACAAGCATCTCACGAGAAACAAATCCTAGTCCTTTATGCTCAGAAACAGAAGATTTTGACGACACAGCTTGAGAAGTACCAGCAACACTTGTTTGATGTGCACGTTGAGTAAAAGTGACCTTAATCTCTGGTATTTTGTTCTCTTTGACCAAAATCTTTGCAGTTTCAACTTCTGATGAAGTAGCAGTAGAATGACCATTTACACTTTTATCAAACACCACTTCATTCTCCAACAATGAGGAATAAGATGTAAACTTAGGAGATTCACCAAAATTCTCTTTCTTCTTTTCATATTTAGATTTCTTCTTCTTGGCAGGAGTTGCAAATTTTGAATAATTCTGCAATTCAGCCTTTTGTACAATAGGAGAAGAAAACTCAGATAAATCCACTGGTGAAGGAACCTTGTGAATATCTTTTTCCTTTGTAGCATCATCACTTTTATCCTTGTTATACAAAAAAATCAACAAAGTTGGTGATAGATTGCAATTCTTGATTTGTCTTTGTAAATCTAGAATCTCCAGTTTCAATTCACCAATCTTGTGTTTAGCAGCAGACAAATATTTCTGAGATTGAATAAACTCTTCACTCAAATCATTGTATTCATATTTCTGCTGTTTTCGTATCTAACATTCTACAAACAATTCTTCAAGAACATTCTCCCATTTCTTCTTAAAGATATCAATGTCCTTTTTCAAAACTTCATTCTTGTCATGATAATTGATATTATAAGTCCTTAACTTGTCAACTTCATTCTGAAGAATAATCACCTTATTAGCAGCTTCAACCGCAATATCATTGACCCTTCCATACTTTTGTTGAAGTGGATAAGTTTTCTGAAATAAAGCTTCAAAGTCTTTAGCAATTTCTTTAGCTTCCGCATTACTTTCTCACATTCTTCAAAGAAATCAGATTTCTCTTTCATCATACGTTCATAAACATGAACTAAATCATAATACTTCTTCTGAAACTCTTCTAATTCTTGCTTTAACACCACAATCTCTTCAATTAACAACTTAATGTCTCTGTCCAAACTGTTGATACATGAACCTTGTGTCAACGTTACTGTTCGAATTGTCAAAACAGACTGAGCATAGTGGGATACTAACTGGGACATGAACTGGACCGGAACTGATAGTTCGTGTGCATCCGAAGTGGATCTGAACTGGCAGTTCGGATGAGTTCGGATCTAGTTCGGGTGAAGCCCCAGTTCGTACAGAATGTGAGTATAAATACTTTCGTCTTTGTCCTTCATTGTAAGTTTCTATCCAGAGTCTGTCCAGATCAATGTGTTGAGAGGGGAGGTTCTGTCCAACCTCCCCCGGTCCCTTAATTGATGTATACTCGTTCGGTTCTTGTAATCATTTAACACAATTGATGACAAAACTTCCATCTCGATGTATTCTACCATAGAATCGATCCTCGTATGCTCTTACAAGTGGTATCAGAGCTGTTGGCTCTTTCTATGGTCCAAATCTATCGTTATTGTTTGTTTTGAGATGTTAACGAGATGTTAGATGTGATTCGTTGAGTTTCTGATTGGTTTTTGTGCAACCAAACATTCCCGAGTCATGTATTCATCTAACAGAAGTATTTGTATGTCAAAATTCGATCAAATTCTGAATCCGGTGCAATTTTAGAAAATTTCTAGTCCAGTTCGTTTTTAGTTCGGCTGGAGAACATCAGATCTGAAAAGTAACCGCTCTGAACTCACGGTTCTGATTCAGTTCGGTCAGGTTCGGTCATCCGAAGTGCCCGTTCGGATCCAATTCGGTTTAATTCAGTTCGGACTTTTTTGTATCTAGTTCGTTTCCAGTTCAGATCCAGTTCGGTCAAACTCAGTTTGGACGAGTTCGAATGCATTTTTAGTGAAGCAAGCTAGGGGCTCTGCCCCTTGGACCCCGCTTCTCAGGGGCGTTGCCCCTGAACCCCCGTTGTGTGGGAATTTCAAAGAAGCAGATCAGTTATCGGGTTTACTCTTGATTCGATAACTGTGGGGTGGTATATGAGGCATTAAGTTAAAATGATTCGAATTATCTGCTTGAAGAAAATCCAGATTCTGATACTTGTTACGAGTTAGTGATTGAATTTCAAGAAATGAGTTTGTGGGTAGTCATTGTTCTTAATGATGGACAGAGATTCAAGAATGCGTGTTACTGATGATGGACAGAGATTCAGAGACATGGATGTGATTACTTGGGAATGTTTATCGGATATTATCTTTCTACACAAACATAAGACTAAGTGGGACTAAAGATTCCGTTGCAGGCCACTTGTGTTTGTCATTCCACTAAAAAGATGCGGGGTTGGAATCATAGAAAATTGAAGATTTGAATATGTCACTTGTTTGGGGGGGGGGGGGGGGACTGGGGACCCTAAAAACTTTCAAAGTTTCAAAAGCAATCGGTTCAGGGATGATGGTAATTTTCATCTTCATGGAAAGGTGATGTATTCTGATGTTCATGCAAACCGATATGTCAATGTTTTAAGTTATGGTTTAGAATTGTCTGTCATTTGCCCAATACTTTCTTAATTTGTGAAGACTTGGTCAAGTTCTAGTCTGCAACGAGATATACGTTTACCGGAGTAATATATTGGGATGGATTTTATGCTGAGGAGGCATTTTCGTGATTGAAGATGCTGATCATGTCAGTTTTCATAAAGATCAGAATGTATTGCAATTCAGTGAAGATTAAAGATTGTTGTCAATATGCGGTGATGTTCGAGTGTCTTTACAATTTCCGGATACAATTAATGAAGTGAACCGTTATCATATGCCTGATGTGGAAGTGCTTGAAGTGAGGGGGAATTTTATTGGTTGTGGCGATTGTATAGAATGGTGAACTGTTTCCTGCATACCTGAAGTTTCAGTCAAGGGGAGTTTGCTAAAGATAGAGGCATCTTCAGCAAGCTGACTGAAAATTGCTAGAAGTTGAAGATCAAAGTCTGTATTCGACAGTGATGTCCAAGAGGGAATTTGTGCATACATGAACCTTGTGTGGCTATTACTGTTCGAATTGTCAAAATAGACTGAGCAGAGTGGAACACTAACTGGGACACGAACTGGACCCGAACTGACAGTTCGTGTGCATCCGAAGTGGATCCGAACTGGCAGTTCTGATGAGTTTGGATCCAGTTCGGGTGAAGCCCAAGTTTGGACAGAATGATGAGTATAAATACTTTCGTCTTTGTACTTCATTGTAAGTTTCTGTCCAGATCAATGTGTTTAGAGGGGAGGTTCTGTCCAACCTCCCCCGGTCCTTTAATCGATGTATACTCGTTCGGTTCTTGTAATCATTCAACACAATTTATGACAAAACTTCCGTCTCGATGTATTCTACCATAGAATCGATCCTCGTATGCTCTTACAAATCCGAGGCCTTATCTGCGTATCGAAAGATCGACCTTAAGGTAGATGATTTAACATTCTTATTTCTTTCTGCATGGAACACAATTGACAATATCATGATTCAAATGACTATCAATCACAAGTGTAATCACACAAGAAAAAGAAAAATGTGTGAATATGTCTGATAGTGTGGGGTACATTGGTTAAAGCAAATCTAATCAATAAGCAATACTTTAAGATATCCAGATGTTATGAGTAAGATCTTGCCTGAGTTTAAGATGGACAAATTATACTGGTAATCAACATGGCTTATGTGCTTCAGTTAGTTGAAATTAAAGTGTAGTTCAGTGTGTTATGACCAATATGATCCCAAATAGTGATCTTTCTCTTACCAAAAAAAAATAAATAAAAATAATAGAGTTTGATTCTCTATTGCAATTTCATTTCATTTAAGAAAAATCCAAAAAGATTATCGGTGTGTTTTAGCATTAGTTTGAAAAATTAAAAATATTTTAGGTTTGTTTTGATATAAACTTTCTAAAAGCCAGAAAGATTTTCTTTCTGCTTTGTTTTCGATCTGATCACCACGTGATACAAATCAAATTTTCAAAATCATATCTTGGAGTTTCAAAGAGACGTTTTGCACCAAGATTATTTATAATTGAACAGGTTGCTAAGTGAAAATGATGTCACAACTTCAAGTCTTCTGAAGCTACTGATAAAGATGGAAACACACTGTGCATCATAAAGTATTCAAAATCAAGCTATCATCAATTTGAGGGACATTTTGTTCGTAGAATATATTCTAATTGGTGAATAGATTCTGCACACGTCGAGGGGGAGTTTGTTGATACGTAATCTGTGTGTCATGTGAAGTATCTGAACAAGACGATGTGAAGATCAAGACAAAGCCAAGATACCACACTAACTGGATCCAAACCGGCAGTTCGAATCAGGCGATTTGGCAGTTCGTATGGGGTTCGGCTGGTCGTGTATATATAGACTTTTGTGCTTTGTAATTTGTAACTGAGAGAGATAGATCTGAGCTAAGTGTGTGTTTTGTGAAGTGTTTTCTCCGAGTGATTCCAGATTGTAATTGAGTCTTTTGTGATCAATAAAACAATCGAATAGAAAACGTAATAAAAAGATTGTTTTATTGATAATAGAAGACTCAATTACAATCTGGAGTCACTTAGAGAAAACACTGTTGGAATTTTGGGAAAAAAACTAGTGAAAAATGGGTTTTTGAACTAAGTGTGAAAATGAGTTTTTCACCAACTTTGGACTAAAATAAAATACAGATAACATAGGTTGTTGCCTCTGTATTTTATAGGTTTGTGTAGTACGTTGTGAGGGCTTTCCAACGATCAAACCACGTCCAAATCCGAGCTCGTATGAATGAGATATCGAAGCTCAAAGTTGAGGACTCGCAACTAGTGAAGCTGCGAAAATTAGAGAGAAAAATGCTACGTATAGCATGTTAACTCATCCCACATTGGTTGGGGATTGAAACCAAAAGTGGTTTATAAGGTGGGAACCTTACCAACTATTGTTTCCATTGGTAGGACACATCCCTTGGACCCTGAGGGGTGCGAAGCACCCCTAACTCACACTCGCACACGCGCGCGCGCGTGGTGTGGGCGTATGAGGCGCAATGTGGCGCACTTTGCACTTTGCACTTTGCACTTTGCACTTCGCACGCTCGCATCGCCGCGAGCCGCTTGAGAGCCGCCTTATTGTTTTTAAGTTCAACCGGAAGTTGGTCCGGTTGAAGACCAGTCGGATATGTTCAAGCGGAACGTGAGTTGAACCGGAAAAACAGGTTCAAGCGGAACTGGGTTCAACCGGAAATAGTTCAGGTTGAAGTTCAAGTGGAAAAGGAGCTCCGAAAGATCAGTTCTTCCGGAAAACAGTTG
>JBCNJP010000017.1:75439964-75479838 GCA_039602395.1 Deinandra increscens subsp. villosa | reverse complement strand
ATTATTCACAAGAGAGTGAAGAAGAGGAATTGGATAACAATGACGATTCTTCGGAAGAAGAGGAAATGGATAACAATGATGCCTAAGTCGACAATGATGCCCAAGTCGACGACCTTCCTCCCCAAGTTACTGAGAATGAGGAAGCTACAACCTCTGCTCCCTAAGAAAACAAGAGGGGGTTGATGCGGTTGGCAAAGTGGCGTGCCAAATTTGAGAAAAATGATGGGGAAAAATGGCCACTAACATTTGATGCGCTGGGAAGGATTGGCGGGGAGCATAGACCAAAATTTTCGAGTTTTATGGGAGACATTGCAAGGTCAGAGGTTGGATTGAGGTATCTACAACGGAGGAAGGTGTCAAAAGAGGACAAGAACAAGATGTGGGCAGGGATTCAGGTTATGAAACAGATTAAACATTTTCTCATATTAAGTTTGTTATTGAATTCCATGTGACTATAAAATCCTGTCATATGTTATTTTTTTCAGCAATTATTCAAAATTGATGACTGTCGAAGGAATACTATAATGGTACGGCTTGGTGGGTTGCTAAGGAGTTTTAGAAGAAAGATGTTCGAAAAACACATTTATCCCAACCTAGCAAAACCCACCGTGCTTGAGAAAGTTCCAAAGATGTTTCGCGCTATGGTGAAAAAAGAAGACTCGGACAGATTTGTAGCATATACAAAATCTAAAGAATTCAAGGTTTTTATTAAATTCAAACTGCATATTTCATTAATTAAGCTAAGTGTTGATTAGTGAGATTATAATTATATATCTTACTGTTCTGTTGGAAAGGCTGCGTCAAAGAGTGCAAAAGAGGTTCGAGCACAGTATGTTTATGATCATACAATGGGACGGGGAGGATACGTCTATCTGAAAGAAAAACTGGTAATAAGCTAAGTGTGTTACACCCAGTCATGGTTAAGAACATGCAATGTATGTTTCAAGTCTGATATATATTATTATTATTATAATACAAGGTACAAAACAAAGAAATTGCAGATGATGATTCTCCCTCTCGAGCGTTTATGTGGAGGAAATGAAGGGTAAATAAAGAGGGGGAATACAAACCGCCTGTGGTGAAGGACGTAGCAGATGATATAGTAATTTTAATCTCTATATATATACCTAATTATTTACATGTTAAAAATTAACAGCACCTCACTACATTAACTAAATTAATTACTGCAGGCCGAGAATGAAACAAATATAAATGCGGGATCCGTGACCGTAGAACCGGGAATAGATGCCCTGACATTGGTCATTGGCAAGGAAAGGGGTGGATACCTAAAAGGTATTGGGTATGGAGTGACTTCCCCGTGGATATTGGCAGGGTGTTCCAAAGGGGCGATCAAAGGAGCGGATCAAAAAACTTGAGGCGGAACTCAAAAATGAAAAACAGCTGCGTGAGAAAAAGGATCAAGAGGTTGAGCATCTCAATGATATGGTTAAAGCACAACATGAAAAAATTGATATGCTTACGGAGTTTATGAACCGCATGATTTAAGAAAAACAAGTTGATAAAACGGTAAATTCTGTAAGGACAAATTATATATATATATATATAGGGAGAGGATCATTTGAGAACCAATTTGATTTGAGAACTAAAAAGAACTAATTTGAGCCACAAGTTTATTTACATGTATACCCCCTCCCATAAATTGTAGTGGTCCCCCCTGAAATTTGTGGTTGAGATTTAGTTCTCAAAAGTTCTCAAAATAAAAAGTTCTCATTTAAACCTAACCCTATATATATATACATATGTATGTATATATACATACCTATAATTAATTATATTATATACTTTACTTTTTATCAATTAATTATTATAAATCATTAAATAATTTTATAGGTAAAGTCCGCGGAGGCGCCTCTTACTACAACTGTAAGATCTAAAAACAGTTGTAATCAGCATTCCAATGTAGATACAACGGTAATTAAGTATTATTGCTGATATGATCGATCTCTCATGAGCGCATATTTATTAATTAATTAACTAATTGAATTGTACGTAGGACATGATCAATTCCACACACAATACATCACGAAAACAATATCCTCAATCAAACTCATCTCAAAGGTCGGCCGATAAGGTACGGATTTGAAACATTTCTGAATTTAAGTTGATCTGGAAGATTCTAGTTCATCTGGATGAACATGCGTCTCTAGTTATAGTTCATCCGGATAGTTATAGTTCATCCGGATAGTTAAAGTTCATTAGGATAGGTAAAGTTCATCAGGATAGTAAGTTCATTAGGATAGTTAGAGTTCATCAGGATAGTTAGAGTTGATCCGGAAGATTCTAGTTCATCTGGATGAACATGCGTCTCTAGTTATAGTTCACCGGGATGGTTTTAATTAATCTGGATAGTTAAAGTTTATTAGTATAGGTAAAATTCATTAGGATAGTTAAAGTCCATCAGGATAGTTAGAGTTGTTTCGGAATATAATTAATAATTAACTGTTCCGGCTATGATAAGTTTGTACTTCATTCGAATGGTTATCTGGATAGTTAACTAATGTTTAGCCGGTTATGATCGATTTTATTAATTAGTTGAATTGTAGGTCTGTTCTGCGACCGCATCACAACACACTCCTCCAACTACAACAGTGTCCGGGCAAAAGGAAAGGGTAAATATTTTAATTTACACAATTGTGTACTTCCCTTATAACCAGTTGCTATATGATCATTTAATTTAATGATGATGCTGTCTTTAGGGGGAAAAGAGAAAAATAACAGAAGCAACTGCTGCTGCAGCCAGTACTGCTGGGGCATCACAGTAGGAAGTGTTATATATATATATATATATATATATATATATATACATACATATATATATATAATTAAGGATTTGACAAATCGCTTTGACGTTATTGTTCACGCGTATTGGAACAAAATTTATGATTTCAGCAACCCTTTGGCCACGTATTTTTATAATGTATGTGACTAAAACACAAATATATGTGACCATATAATACCAAAGGCCACGTTAAACAAACACATGTGGCCGTTGGGACCCTTTGGTCATGCTTTTTGGAAGAATTGTTTGATTACAACAATAAATATTGGTACCCTTTAGCCATGCTTTTAGGTGGCTTCAGCTAGGGGTGTTCAATGGTTTGGTTTACGGTTTATTTGGTTTATTCGATTCGGTTTATTCGGTTTGAAGTTTTTTTTTATGATAACCATAACCAAACCAAACCGTATTGAAAATCTTACAAACCGAATCGAATAAACCATATTCAATACGATTCGGTTTCAGTTGAGAACCGAATAAATCGTATTCGAACCATTTAAACCGTATTCACCAAATAACATACATTGCATATTTTTTTGGAAAATTGGAAATAAATAATCCCAAGTTTTCATGTTTGGCCGGCAATAATCCCAACTTTTAAAATAGCTCCCAGTGTTCCCAACTTTCACTATATTTACCAGTAATGGTCCCATCGTTAAAATCACTAACTCCGTTAACTCCCTTGATGATGTGGATGCCATGTAGGTTAATAGAGGATTTCGAAATCATAAAAAAAAATTCAAAGTCATGTGACATGTCATCAAGGGAGTTAATAGAGTTAGTGATTTTAACGATGGGACCATTACAGGTAAATATAGTGAAAGTTGGGACCACTGAGAGGTATTTTAAAAGGTGGGATTATTGTCGGCCAAACATGAAAACTTGGGATTATTTATTTCCAATTTTCCTATTTTTTTCCTAACAAAAATAATAAACAATGAACAAACATCTTTAACATATCCTTAGAGTTTAAAACCATAATCCGATATACAATTAAAATACTTCCAACCAAAATACCTACAACCAAGGTAGGCTCTTGTTTTTGGTAGAGAGCAAGAGGAGAAAACGATGAGTCGATGACTACATTTTACGACAAACGTGTTTTACCCTAAAAAAATCTGGATGCGTATTTAGTTGGATTGTGGATAAGTCATAAGTGGGCTTAGCTTAAATGGTTAAATGGTTTATAAATAAATATATACACACACACACACACACACACATATATATATATATATATATATATATATATATATATATCTTATTTGGTTTTAAACGGATAACCGAATAAATCGAATAAACCAAATAAAAACAAAACTCAAAACCATAACCGAACCTTAAACCGAATTCACAATTCGGTTACGGTTGAAAACCGAACCGTAAACCGAATTCACAATTCGGTTTGGTTTATTCGGATATGAATACAATTCGGTTTGTCAGTTTATTCGGATTTCGGTTATATCTACACACCCCTATCTTCAGCCACAAATATTCTAACGTGGCCGTATGATACATACGGTGACGGGACCTTTGGTGTCGAATGAAATGGAAAAAAACGTGACCAAAGACCTTTGATCACGGTTTTTTTTCTATGGCCAAAGGTGAATTTTGACATAGTGATATAGGTCTGTATTGTCAAAATCGAAAGATTGTAACTAGTCAAATAAGGTTGAATTGATTTCTTCGAAGGTCACGAAGCTTCATCTTCATCCTTATAAAAATTAAATATCATGTAGCCCGAATCAATAATCGGATTTTCTAGTTTATCATATTGTTGTTGAAACTGTTTGTGATTTGTTCGATCCTACCGAGAATTGACATTAGAGCCACGTTCCTATCAACATCTCACATTCAATTCGATTTCGCGGTACACATTCGTTTCTTATTTCTTTTCTTCACAATCGAAATTTGCCTTTCATCTAATTCAAACCTTAAAATCGCAAAATCCGAAAGAACCCATATCGGTTAATTGAATACTTTGAACAATTGAGGATTGTTGTAAAATCGCGAATGGAGAAAAAAGGGCTTTTGAAATTTTCGCAAAACCTAGAGGCTACGAGCTATTATTTTCACGAATTCCGAAAACAAGAAACCAACTTTCGCAAAATCAAGAGGCTAGGGTTGTTCATTGTTGCGAAACTCATAATCAAAATAATGTTTTATCGTTTTTATCACATGGAATTTACTTTATCTAGATTAGAGATTTCTAGATACTATCATACACGAATCCTAGATTAGAATTGCTTGTATTTTCTGTTTTACACATCTTAAATGAGAATTGAGAAAATCATGACGGAACCTAACAACGCTATTGTCGTACGGAAGGAAGCGGTGTCCTCATCCCAATTTAAAATGCCTAATTCTGAAATTTAAAAAAAAAATTACAGTGTTGTCCATTCAAATGTAAACCATACTAGGGGTAAATGTATTACGGGATAGAATAAAACCAAATCCAGACACAACTGAATTTCAAGGACAAAACCACATTTGTAATTTTGTATATCTATTCTGGATGCTACCAGAAAATATGAAACTCAAGTTGCAAACTGCAAATGCACAAAGGAAATTTATGACGTTGAATCACATCGTAGTAAAAGACGTGCAGAAGGCACAACTACAAACATTCAAGAAAAAAAAATTGTTGTTGCAAAGAAAAGAGAAAAAAATACACATTCCTTCACCACGAGGTGGTGAAATGATTTCAAGATTTTTTCAAAATCGAATCAAGCTTTTTAAAATGATACGTCAGGATTTTTTTTAACAACACATTAAGTTTTTAAAGATGGCACTACACTTCTAAGCATTTGGCGTAGCTTTTAAAGGGCAGGAGGTGGCGTCTGACCCCCCGAATTTTTTTTTTGCGATGTAGAGAGTATATAATTTTCGTGTAAAAATTTTTGATATACTCCGGTTTCGACCCCACATTTACCCAAAAATTGACGTTAGAAAAAAAATTTAGATCCGGAACCCCCTTGATATTTTTAATACAGACCTTCCGTTATATATAAAACAAGTTTCTCTCGCTTAACAAACTTATAAAGCAATCTGGTTTAAGTGATTAAAATTAACTTACTTGTTTTGTAATTGATAAGAAGATATTAATGGCTCAAATGGATAAAATATAAAATTTGCTAACACATATATATAAAACATAATTGGCAACGTCCGTTCAAGAATCAGTGACATCCAACTAAAATTAAGCGATTATTCGAAGACCCTAAATCATTATAAAAAATAAATATAAACATGTATATCTTTCCAATATAGCAATATCCTAGCATAATTAGTAAATAACCCTAAAAAAAAGTCATAATCAAGTATTTAAATAAATATTTAAGTCAAAAACTACAATATTAAAATCCAATACGTTTAATAATCTCAAAAAGCAAACACATTTCATAGTTCTTTAATCTTCTCTGAGTGATTCCAATATCTAGATTTCATCCAACTCATACTCATCTTCAAACACTACCACATCCTCGAACTCCTCTCTTTTAGAATACGCCTACAAGAAGATTTTTTAGGTTTTTTTATGTTTCATTTTTTTTTTTTTGAATCAATTTTTTCTTTTTGCTAACCTTTAAGAACGCCAAAACCGCCAAGGGCTGATATTAACCGTCGTTAACCTACTGACCTTCAGACCCCTAATCTCATAGACGGTTGAAAAGCGCCAAGCAATTAATCGGCGATTTCTACAAGACTTTAAAGAAAAACCCTATCCATCTTATGAATAGAATATTTCCAAGTGTATTTGTTTTATTAAGATTCTTATCTAACAATGGGATAACAATAGTAAAAGTAAAAGAAACTTTGGCTTCTCCAAATCAGAAAGAGGAAGCTTGGCATTGTCTGGTTGGTTACATACAATATACGAGTCTCTTTACTAAGATAATTGAATTATTGGTTGCTGATATACAGGCTGTAGTTTAGAGCATTGGGGTCGCCAAAGACACCTGCAGTCTGCAGAGATGGAACATCAATTTTATAATTTAAAATTAGATAAGGCAGGAATCTTCAAACTTAACTCTTTTGCTTAAAACATTAGAAAGGACATGAATCTTGAAAGAGTTATTTAAAACAATCCACCAACAGCTTTCAGTTTTCTGGTTCCTGCCTATACCGATGAAGCAAGATCGGATGTTACAAGAATGAGTTCGATTTTGCAAATACAAACCTAATGAATGTTTTGACATAATATGTCATTTTATGTTTTATCCCCATCAGCCACAAACACCAGCCAAAACTTAGACTCCTCCCAGAGAAACTAAACCATAACAGGTTTTCGCAAGATAAACATACCTCTTATCATTAGGGTACATGGCATGCTTCCCATGACACCGCCAGTGCCAGCGATCCGTGTTGGCAAAAAATGAGAGAAGACAACTGGAACATGGGGGAGGTGACACTCAATGGTGAAGAACTGAAGATGGTTCTGTGAGAGTGGAGAGGAAGCTTGGGATGGTCTCTTCAGGTGGTTCAAGAACACCACTACGCTATGGTGGTAGGCAGGAACAAGCAATGGTGGTACCAGATTCCTATTTCCATAACCATACCCTTCACCCTCAATGGTCTTAAAAAAAAAACACTTGTAAGTTGTAATGGAAAAACTGCATACTGGCCAGCCAACAGCAATATGCTGACTGGTACTGTACTGCATCATATAAGATGATCTCCCAAACTCAATTTCTTATTCAGGTTCCTGGTTTTCATCCACAGCAATCCTCAAATAAAACAAATCACTAAGGCTATCCGTAATGGGGCGTTATGGGGCAAAAAATTGTAATATGGCGCCCCATATAACGCCCCGCACCGCCCCCCGGGGCGCCATGTTAGCTTTGGAGGTCAAAGGCGTCATGTTCATGGCGCCGGTGCAACTCACATGTTTTTTTTTTGTTTTTTTTTTTCTTTTTTCCTATTGGTACACCTCATATCTCATAACCCCCATCCTCATAACCCCCCACTACACCCCTTACCTCATAACCCCCCATTTCCACGTCATCCGCCACATGGCGCATAACCCCCCACCCGGGGCTCCATCCACTACGGATAGCCTAACAGATTCAAAAATCTCTGTAAATAAAACCGATCTACATGTCGGTAACATAATAGATCGTGAATTACCAAAATGAAATAGTCATTCTGTGTTGGAGCTGGCCCTGGAACCACCTTATAAATGAAGGTGATACTATATGTGCAAAATTTATCACTGTAGTCAACAACCAAGCTAATGATCTAAAATAATAGAAATCTGAGTTTTATAAATTTTTTACCAAGTGCAGAACACAGAGTTGTTATTCTGAAAGTACAATGGCTGCTCAAACCAAGACTCCACATGAATCAAAACCTTAAAAATATCCATGCTTGGCAGCTTTGTAGCTTAAAATATAATTTTGAACCAAAATGAAATATTTCAAACCACAACGCTTCATAAGAAGTTGAAATCCCAACATCCTTTCAAAATATCAAAGAAAGCATCCCTTTTGGGATTTTCACACTTAAGTTGAAAAACCAACAAACTATGAAGGGTATACTGACCCCCTTCAACTCGGGGGTAGAGGATTGATGATGCCATGTAACAAAAAAATACCTGTAACAGCAACAGTCGTTGGTGTCGGAAAGTAGGAGCCATACAAAATGCCATTGACCACTCAAATGCCAAGCTCATTCTAGAACAAGGATAGAAAGGGTAACCCAAATAATAACCGCATTGCTAATAGTGAAATTTAGATAATTAAGGCATAGAGAGTACAATCATAGGTGCATAAAACTTCTAAAATACAGCTGCTTAAACATTTTTTTTTGGAAACATAATAGAATCAGAATACTACATTGTTTGAAAGGAGTTCAAGTAACTAGAAAGGAAAATACGGGTTCACAAATCTGCTCTTTATGCAAATAGTAACGTTTTGCTACATATATAAAAGACTTCTTTTGCATAACTTGCCGGGACTTGAGAAGATTCAGCAGTGTCCAAAACAAAAACATGACGAAATCTGCACAATGAATATGACATTATAAAAACTTGATTTCGAAAACAAGATTCCCAGCTGAAAACCATTTGTCAACTGAAACTGAAAATACAAAAAGGTTCATGATTTTAAAGAGCAATTTTGATACATACACTGTAGTTACACAAAACTTAATAGTGAGATTACAAATAACCTTAAAAAAATAAACATCAGTTGCCTAAAAGAAGTATCAGAAACAAAAGTTCACATTTATGGACAAGACAAAAGAATATATTTCATGGACTCAAATAGTACATACAAGGTAAAAAATCTAAATGATTAGGTTCTTTAATCACACACACACACACACACACACACACACATGTAAATACCTAAACCATGAAAGCAAAAGAAAGCGACACACAACTTTTATGAAGTGCCAAGATGGCATGCCCCACAAGTCTTAACATCAACATATATAGTAAGATAGAGACATGGGTAATACAAACATGTCTCTAGGGACAGAGTTTGATGAACAATAAAATGAGAGAAGCAAGTGTCATGCATGATGAATCATGGAACAGCTAGTAAGCAACCTTGTCTTAGCTCCAATTTTGTATCTACTCATAAAAAAGGTCACTCAAAAGTTACTGAAACGCATGGCTGTGATAAGGAAATGCCTCCAAACCAAACAAATAGATTATATTCTTTTTGTCATAAAACAACCTCTAAAAGGACTTCTTATATTTAAAAAATTTCAACATAAAGTAGTTGCTGATAAACCCACCATGCCAATTCTAATATAACATGTGAATCATTGTGCAAAATTTATTTTATGATGAAGCGCCTCATTAGAAAGATCTCAAAGAAAAGGATAAATAAATGCAGAGACAATCATCAAACTTTCAGTGTAAGGAAGACATGTATGTCAAATTGTCAATGACCCTAAAGCTCGCATAATTGCATAAACCACTAGTAGAAGTGAGAATACTCCTAAATGCAGATCAAGCAATGCGATGCACACAACAATAGCAACAAAACTTCAAGCATTAAGTTGATAAAGATAGCAGAATGTACTCACCTAGTGACCATGACCCATGTAAGGTCCACCACCTTGTTGCGGCCTATTACCTCCTTGACCACCCTGTGAATTGGGGTATCCACCCTGCATCCCTGGTTGAGCACCATAACCCGCACCTGTTTGATTTCCATACCCCGCAGGCGGCATCCCCTGTTGAGGTCCACCGAGTCCTAAAAGATTCCCCAGTCCAGCTCCCTGTGTCGCAAGGAGTGCAGTCAAAGCCTGACCTAAAGCAGGAGTCAGCGCCCCCGGAGGAAGGGCAGGGTTGTAACCCATTGAAGGTCCAGCAGGTGCCATCATATGCCCTCCATGCCCTCCCCCACCTCCTCCTGAGCCGGAATACTTGCTCTTCTTTGCAGGGTGATGATGACCACCACCAAACTGCTGTTGATGCTGATGATGTGGTTGTTGAAAAAAAGGCTTACTTGGCTTTGGACCATCGACAGCCTTCTGGCAATTCAACGTGTGCCCTTCAAAGACCTTATGCGGCTCTTCAAGAGCCTTTTTCGCACCTTCCACGCTCTTATACACAAATAGAGCAAACCCTCTCGGCTTACCAGTCTGCTTATCTAAACCCAATGGCCCATCATCAACCTCCCCAAACTGTGAAAAGAACTCCAAAAGCTTCTGAGGATCAATATCCGAAGCCACGTTGCTCACAAAGATCTTCCTCTGCGTGTATTCGGAAACCGGAGGGGCGTTCGGCGGAGGAGCGGGAATTGGGCCAGCAGAAGCCAGCTGACATGACGTCACGCGGTTCCCAATCTTCTTCTGAGGCTCCTTCAAAGCTCTCTGAGCCCCAGCCCGGTGTTTGAACAGTATAAAGGCATAACCTTTGGACTTACCAGAGACCTTATCAGCCACAGCCTTACAATCCTCGATCTCACCGTATTTCCCAAACTCGATGGTTAAAACCTCAGCGTTTGTATCCCATCCTAAGCCATGGACAAATATCTTCCTGTGTGCAGGATCAGCATCGGCGAATTTGTTAACACTTCCAATCAAATCCGGATGCTTCGAAACGGCCTCTTTGAGTAATAAAACTAGTTGTTCTTTAGAGAAGGGCTCGAGAAGCTTTTCCACAGGTTCGTCGTCTAGATCTTCTGTTTCTTCTCCGCCGCCGTTCTCTTCAATTTTAACCTCGTTTACGGTGGTTTCTTCATCCTCTTGTTCTTGTCTTCTTCTTCTTCTTCTTCTTCATCTTCTGGAGCCTCTTGATCTTGATTCTCTTCGTCGTTCTGCTCCAGATTTTCAGCGTTTTCATTGCCTGCAGGCTCTAGCTCCGGCCCGACGACGTCATCATTGGCGGTGGGATCGAGTACCTGTTGTGGTTCATTGATCTGCTCCTCTAAAGGTACTGGTTCTTCAATGGAAGGTTGTTGAGTACGAGGCTTTCGCTTCTTTGCCATGTACGTTTTAGGGTTTCTTTTGTTGATGGAGATAGAGAGAGGAAGAGATGAGAATGAGAGAAGGCTAGGGTTTCAGCGGTACCAATTTCATCACTTGTGGATCGGGTTTATATATCCCCAACGCCTCCTCCTATTTCCGTTCTTATTTTCTTATTTATATTAAATAAAAAATCTCTTTTCTTTTAACAGACAATTTATCCTATTTTTACTACTACTTCACAAACAAAAATATTAAACCAAATAGCATTTACCTCAATGGTATATTAATGGAAAATTGGTCTGTAATAATACAAGTTTTTACTCTTTGGCCAATAATAATATGAGTTTTTGAGTTGGTCTGTAATAATACCAGTTTTCGAACTATTGGATTGTAATAGTATGCCGTTAGTTTTTACTTAACGGGGTTAAATCCCTGCCTACGTGGCTGTCCACGTGGCTTCATTAATCATACGTGGCATTTTTAAGTGGGGGTTTTAAAAAGGAAAATTGGCCTGTAATAATACAAGTTTTCACTTTTTGGCCAATAATAATATGAGTTTTTGAGTTGGTCTGTAATAATACCAGTTTTCGAACTATTGGACTGTAATAGTATGCCGTTAGTTCTTACTTAACGGGGTTAAATCCCTGCCTATGTGGCTGCCCACGTGGCTTCAATGTATTTCTTTTAACAAAAGACTATAGTGGGGGCTGTTACATTAGCTCTGCCTATGTGGATTCCGATTTCTTCTTCAAACCTAGATCTGAACTTTTCCCCTTTTCTCCCTCTTTGCGGGGGCTGTTACATTAGCTCCGCCGATGGCGGCCGGTGGCGATGGCGGCGGAGGGGTCGATTGCGGCCGGTGGCGATGGCGGCGGACGGGTGGGTGGCGGCAGGTGCGATGGCGACGGAGGGTGGTTGCGGCTGTTTGTTCTTCCTGTTTTCCTTTTCCTTTTTTTTCTTTATATCTTAATAAAAAACAAAAATGAAGTTTAGAAATATTACAAAACTAGTCCTTATACTATAGTCTTTTGTTAAAAGAAATACATTGAAGCCACGTGGGCAGCCACATAGGCAGGGATTTAACCCTGTTAAGTAAGAACTAACGGCATACTATTACAGTCCAATAGTTCGAAAACTGGTATTATTACAGACCAACTCAAAAACTCATATTATTATTGGCCAAAGAGTGAAAACTTGTATTATTACAGGCCAATTTTCCTTTTTAAAACCCCCACTTAAAAATGCCACGTATGATTAATGAAGCCACGTGGACAGCCACGTAGGCAGGGATTTAACCCCGTTAAGTAATAACTAACGGCATACTATTACAGTCCAATAGTTCGAAAACTGGTATTATTACAGACCAACTAAAAAACTCATATTATTATTGGCCAAAGAGTGAAAACTTGTATTATTACAGGCCAATTTTCCTATATTAATTGATGTTGGATAAGGGATAGTTTTTTTTATTTATTTGGTGAGTGTTCAAAAACCCATTGATAACAAAATTTAAAAAAATAAAATAAGCCATTCAGAAGAAAACTAAAAATATTCAAAAAAAAAAGTATATTTTTCTTAAATTTATGTTTGGTTAGGAGTGCGGTGTAATCGAGTTAAGTCATCTTGTTATCGACACATAATCGGATCAGTAAAAAAGTTAAATTAGACGAGCCTACACAAGCTCGAGCCGAATATGACTCATTTAATAAAAACTTCAAGTTCGACCTGACTCGAGAGCCTAAACGGACTTTTTAAATATATATTTTTATTTAATTCTACAACCTATATAATTTACAACTATTTTCTAATATATATATGAATATTATATTAATATATTGTAATATTATATTCGCTTTGGAATGCTTCCTGATATATATGAATTTAATATATTGTAATATTAATCTAAAAATTCAGTTGCTTTATCGGTTGATTTATGTTCAAACTCTTCAACGAACATTCATCGTGTTCGGATCACTGTGCGGGTTGCTCCATACTATTCTTCAAATCATAGTACCGTCCTTGAGATTTATTGATGATTTAGGGTATGGTGTGGTTCTCTTTATTTATATCTCGCATACGCTGCATCTCTTCGCTACCTGCAATCGTCTTCAAAAATTGGGCGATTCTTCACCGGTAGGTTTCAGGTTTTGTGATTCTGCGCGGTGGTGTTTAAGATAGTTGCTTTTTGATATTTATGTTGTTGTGGTTCTGTTTCTGGGTTCTGATTAATGGTTATTTTTACTCTGCATTGCTTGGAATTGATTTGCGCTTGTTGTAGCCTGTGATATCAGGTTAGTTTTGGGTTTTATTTTGTAGGGATCCTCTTATCATGTAATTATTTGAGGTGCTCTGCTTCTTGCTGTTAAAATTGGTTTATTGCTGGGTTTGTTTCTTCATGTTAACGTGTCTGCGCCTTCATTTCTTCGGATTTTTTTGTTGGTTGTTTTGTTTTTTTTAGCCTTTTGTTCAAATGATTATGTGTTGTTTAAAATCTATAGTTAAGATTGGGTTTTTATTTGTTTGTATCTACGTGTTCAGTGGGTTTAAAGATTTATGTGGCTTTGTTTTTTTTAGATATTTGTTCTATTTTCTTTTAGAAGAATTATGGAAGCATATTCCTATGCTATGACGTGTCTCGTGTATTGTATTTATGTGAGTGGGTCTTTGTATGAAGTGTAATGACTATATCATTGGCACCGGACCAGATGGTCCGGCGGACCAAATAGTCCGGGCGTACCATTTGGTACACAGCCTATGTAGTCACTTACTATAAATAGGTTGTGTTAGAATGTGCATGAGAACTAGTGGAACACTCTGAGTCATTCTACACTTTCAGTGTGTGTTTCTAGAGAGAGAAACTAGGAAGTTCATTGTAATCTCAAGTGATTCAATAACAATTCTCTTATTTACATCCGTGTTCATTACGTTTGATCAAAGCATGCAGTAGTAAGATCGTATCTCGGTTCTACAAGTGGTATCAGAGCTTTTGGTTGCTCCACTGCTGTGTTTTTTTTTATCAATTTTCGGATTTTTAGAGAGAGAAAGTTTGGGTTTCTTCACGTTTTCATCAAATTCTTCCAATTTCGAGTGTTTCTGAGATGAAAAATGATGTCTGAGTGTTACTGAAGTGATTTCGCACCTCACTGAATCAAATTTAAGCTTCAAAAGTTGCAAAATCGAAAAATCATTCGATTACAGCTTGGTCCGCAGGTCGAAATTCTGGTCCGCCGGATGAATTTTCTGGTCCGCTGGTTGGTCCGCCCGTGTATCTTCATCAGCATTTTGGTCCGCTAATCTGGTCCGCGTAGGCAATCTTCATATTTTTTATCCGTGGCAGTTTCAGCGTACCATCTGATCCGCTTTCAGCATATCATCTGGTCCGCCGTACGAAATCTGGTCCGCCGGACGAAATCTGATCCGGATTTGGTCCGCAGGTACAAATCTGATCCGCTGGTAGTATTTTGGTCCGCCGATTTGTTTTGGTCCGCTGGCAGAATAGTGACCTTCACTAAAACTGACGTAACTTGCAAACCGTTTGGAGTTACGGAACCCAATACCAGCCAAAACGTTCGTCTTTCCGAGATCTAGACGTGTACTCACCTAAAAGGTCTGTACCCCCCAGTTTGACCCCCAAAATCCGCTTGGAAGACCTTCATTTTTGAGTTTAAAGTTTTTGAAGTATCATTTTCGGTGAAAAATGTCCGATTTTCAAGCGTTTGCGGCTATGCAAAGCACGGTACAAGCTATGCTCAATTTTTTATAATGAAATAGGAACAAGTCAGAAAGTTCCCAAGTTGTTAAAGTTGGAAGATTATCAAAATTGGAAACAACGTTTTTCTGCATATATTAGCACAAATGATATTGATTTGTGGATTCCGATTTGAAAGCTGTATGTGCGTCCAACTGACAATGGAGAATATAAAGAGATTCAAGATTTTGATAAGGATGAAAGAAAAAGTTATGAACTTGAACAAAAAGTTTATGGTTATCTTACCATGGCTTTACCTACCGAGTTGTTACATCAATTCAGTACTTGCAAGAAGGCTAAACAGTGATGGGATGCTTTATCTGCTCGATGTGAAGGCAATGATCAATATAAGAAGAGTAGACGAAAAGTTTTGAACAAGGAATTTGAAAATTTTCAACAATATGACAAAGAAAATATTTCTGCTCTTGTTTCAAGGTTTTCACATCTAATTAGTGAGATGAAAGTTGTCAAGATTGAAAAGACCGAGGAAGAATTGGAAGAAAAATTGTTGGAAGCATTACCAGAGAAATGGGAAAGTTATGTGTTGTTGATTACTCATGACAAAGACTATTCTACATTATCATTTCATGATTTGACCAGAAAGCTTCATGCTCGAGAAATGGAAATGATGAATTCAAACAAGTCCACTGCTCAATTACAAAATCCTGAATTATATCATGGACAAAATTTTGCAAGTATCAATGCAAAGGCAAAATCATCCAGTGTTAATTCATCAAATCCACCTCAAACTGCTTTTGTTGTTGGTCATGATTCAGGAAACTCTGCAAATTCATCAAGAGGGTGTAACTTCACTATTCCTAATAATTCGAGTCAGACTTCGTTTTCTGCAAAAACACCAGATGAGCATGTAGCATTAATTTCAGCTTTGTTATCTTCATATTATGGATTACTGAATGGTGGTTTGACAACATCTAATTTGATTGGAGAAGATTTTGATCAGATTGATCCAGATAACCTTGAACAAATGGACATTAATTGGCAACTTGCAATGTTAGCCCAAAGACTTAAAAGATTCAAGAAAAAGACCGGATTTCAAAGTTTTAATCCAAATGGCAAGGTTGGCATAGACAAATCAAAGGTAAAATGTTTCAAATGTTATAATTTTGGTCATTTCGCTCGTGAGTGTTCAAAATCAAATATTTCTTCATCAAAGTCTCCAACAGCTTTGGTGTCTCAAGTAGATAAACAGTATGATTGGGGACACACTTCTGATCCAATTGCTTTAACTGCTGTTGTTTCTGAGTCCAATGAAGGTTATGATTGGGATGCTGATGTACTTGAAGCATTTGAAAAAGCACGAACATCAAATAAAGGCTATGATTGGGCTACTGATGAAATTAATGATGAGTCTGCATGGACTGGTTCATCTGCGATGATTGCTCAAATTGTTCATAGTGATAATGAAGAAGAAGTAACTGATTCTGAATCTGAAATAAGTGGTTCTGGAAATAGTGGTTATGAATCTATTTGTGAATTCTGTTCTCAAAAAGATAAGAAGATTCAAAGTTTGCTTAAGGAAAATGAAGATTTGGTTGCCGATTGTGAGAAGAAAATTAATGATTTGGTTGCTGATAGAGAAAAGTTGGAAGGTATGATCCAAGAGTTAGAATCTCAAAAAGAAAAGTTTTCAGTTTTTCAGACAGTGTTAGTTGAAAAAGAGTTGCAGTTTCAAGGTGTTGAGCAGGAATTTGAAAAGAAATTTACAAAATTATCTGAAGAAAAGGATGACTTAGTCAAGGAAGTTGCAAAATGGAAGGCAGAAGCTGAGGATGCTGCCAATGATTTTAATAATTTGTTTGAAAAGTCCAAGATTAAACTTGATTTACTTACCAAGGCTTCTGATGACTCGGTTGCTAAAATTGAAGCATATCAGCTTGATATGGAGAAGTTGTTAGATGAGAAGCGGGAACTGACAAGAGTAAATAAGTTGCAAACTTCAAATTTGGATATTTAGAAAAGAAATGAAGATAAGCTGACAAAGGAATTGTGGGCTGGATTAGATGAGTTAAGGTTGCAAAAGTATGAAACTAATAAAGTGGCAAAGAAGCTCATTGCAACAGAAAAAGAGTTGGCTGAAGCTCATCACAGAATTTCTGAATTAAAGAAAGAAGTCATTGATTCAAAACGTCTTTTGAACAATGTTACTAACTCACAATCTTTTACAAGTTTTCTGGCCAAAGATGAGAATTTTGAAAGGATGTTCAACAAAACCGTGTCACCACCAGGAAGTCTCAAGGAAGGTGTTCATGATTTGAAAGACAAAGTTGAGACTGGTGATTATTCTGGATTTGTTAATACTAAGTCTGTTGAAGAAAAGCAAGAGGAAAGAGGCAAAAGTACTGAAGCTTCTGAAGCTCAAAAGGTTGTGTCTGGGTCTTCATCTTTAAAAGCTGACATTGATGAAACAATTATCAATGCTCCAAAAGATCTCAAGAAAGTTAAAGCTGAATTTTCTAGATTGGCAAAGAATGGGCATCAATCTACAAAGATGGGAGAGAAGGGTGCAGGAAAAAGTGTTGGTTTAGGTTTTGCAGCAAAAACTGATACAGCTGATGCTTCAAAACAACAAAACCTGAAAAGAGTTAGTGTGAAGCAAGTTAGAAAAGAAGTCTTCCAAGCTGAAAATGTTCAACCTGAGAGGTTCTACAAGCTCAAGGGTTCGGAACAAATATTTTCTGACAAAGAATTCCCGCTACACTACGTGGATGTCCAGAAAATAGCTGAAGTATTTGTGAAGACTACTGATCCGAGGAACAAGAAGAATCAATCTGTCCAATTTTCTTCTGGAGGATCAAATTCTACTCCAAAGAGCCAGACATCTAAATGGGTTCATGATCATCGCTAACAAGTATATGATAATCTTTATGATCATTTTGGAGATGAATATGTTTGTGAAGCTATGCAGGTTTCAAAGAAAAGAAACATAAATAATCGTTTGTGTTACAATTGCCGACAAAAAGGGCATATGGCACAAGATTGTCATGTCACTGCTGCTTCTAGTTCAAGAAGAGCCAAGGTTCCATATGTTGGTAAAACTGCCAAACCGCGATTCATTGATGAATATGGCAGAGTGTTTGATGAATTTCCACAACCTACATTTTTCAAAACTCAAGGAAGATTTATTCCTCGTTTTCAAAATGTTTCATCTGTAGGTTGTTCGTCACAATCAACTGTGACTGGTTCATCAGATACTGATTTACCAAAACAACAACACTGGAAACCTAAAGTGGTTTCAAAAGGAAATCAGGACACTGGTCGACCAGAAGCAATTCGCTTCGGGTCATTTATAAACTGATGTGTTTGACAAGTGTGCAGGTACTTTTAGAAGACCCATCGGTGATTGAAAGTTGCTGATGGAGGAGTATTTTGCTGATTTAACTTAAATTACATGTGATATCAATTTCAAAAATGAAATTTTTCTGAAAGCTAAACCTAAAAGGTATCCATGTCGAGAGGTCAAGTTTCTTTCTTTTTACATTCCGTATATAGTTTAGGGGGAAAAATTGAAAAACCAACAATAGCGTCTTTGTGTTTTTATTTGTGTTAAAATGAAAATCCAAAAATAGAGTTTTCATTTTAAGGGGGAGAAAATGGAAAAATACAAAAACAATGAAAAACAGGAAAAATACAAAAACATTGAAAAATGAGAAATTGTATCCAACATGGTTGGGAAATGATGGTAGATTGGCTTACGTGTCTGACTCGTAGATAAATTAGATGAAATAGCCATAAGATCATTGTTCGATGTGCTTGGTAGGCTCGACATTAAATCAGAAAGTATTCAGATGTGATAAACACATTAAATACTAATGCTTGACCAAGTGAACAACATCTTGATGTATATCTCATGATATATCAAGAAAAAGATATGTGAAAAAGAAAATGAGAAGTCACTGTGTATACATGTGTTCATTTTGCAAAGATTTAAACTTGTTTGATTTTCTTTATTTTGTCAAACGATCGGACTTTCTTTGCGTATCGAAAGATCGACCTGATTGTTGTTCGTTTGACATTCTGCTTTATTTTCTTTGGTGTTTCGTATAACTCATCGGACTTTCTCTGCGTGTACGAGAGTACCGACCTGATTGTTGTTGAGTTATACAACTTCAACTTGTTTTATTTTCTTATTTTGTTAAATCCGAGGCCTTATCTGCGTATCGAAAGATCGACCTTAAGGTAGACGATTTAATGTTCTTATTTCTTTTTGCATGGAACACAGTTGACTGAATCATGAATACAATCATTATGTGATTAAATCACAAATGAAATCACAAAGCGTGATATAAAAAGCAAAAACATATCTGAGTATGTCTGATAGTGTGGGGTACACTGGTCAATACAAATCTAATCAATACAATAACATATCCAGATGGTATGAGTATGATTGTGCCTGAGTTTAAGATGGACAAATTATACCAGTAATCGACATGACTTATGTGCTGAAGTAATTGAAATTGAAGTATTGTTCAGCATGTTATGTTCAATATGATCCCAAGTTGAGATCTTTCTCGCAAAAGACAAAAATAGTGTGTGATTCTGTATTGCATTTATGTTTCATATCTGAAAAATCAAAAAGATTTTCGGTGTGTTTTGATATAAGTTTCAAAAATTCAAAAAGATTTTATTTCTTATTTGTTTTCGATCGATCGACATGTGATACGAAATCGAAATTTTAAAATCTATCTTGGATTCTCGAAGAGAAGTTTTGCGCCAAGATTAAATTATTTTTCAAAAGAAAAGGAAACCGCGTTTCTGTCTTCTGAAATTGCAGGTTATGGATATCAAAGACTCAAGCATGGTGAAAGGGGAAGTTTGTAGTATTTTTCACAAATGGATCTTGAAGTTCAAAGTTGATTCAAGAGTGATCCAGCCATGCAAGCTCTATTTCTGACAAGATTTCAAGTCAAAGATCAGATGCAGCAATGTTGAAGATTGACGACTGAAATTTAGTTAGAAAATAGATACACTACACGTTAAGGAGGAGTCTGTGGAAGCATATTCCTATGCTATGACGTGTCTCGTGTATTGTATCTATGTGAGCGGGTCTTTGTATGAAGTGTAATGACTATATCATTGGCACCGGACCAGATGGTCCGGCGGACCAAATAGTCCGGGCGTACCATTTGGTACGCAGCCTATGTAGTCACTTACTATAAATAGGTTGTGTTAGAATGTGCATGAGAACTAGTGGAACACTCTGAGTCATTCTACACTTTCTGTGTGTGTTTCTAGAGAGAGAAACTAGAGAGTTCATTGTAATCTCAAGTGATTCAATAACAATTCTCTTATTTACATCCGTGTTCATTACGTTTGATCAAAGCATGCAGTAGTAAGATCGTATCTCGGTTCTACAAGAATTAGGCAGGTTTGTTTTAGCCTTTTGTTGAAAAGGTTATGTGTTGTTTAAAATCTTTACTTAGGATTGTTTTTTTATTGTTTTGTTTCTACATGATGAATAGGTTTAAAGATGTTTGTGGCTTTGGAGTTTGAGACTTTTGTTCTATTTTCTTTTAGAATAATTAGGCGCATCCGTCTTGTGTGTCCTTTGTTTTTTGAGACTTTTGTTCTGTTTTCTTTTAGATTTTGTTCTAAAGATTATGTGTTGTTTAGCGTCCTCAGTTAAGATTGGAATTTTATTGGTTTGTTGTTGCATGTTGAATAGGTTTACAAATGTATGTGGCTTTGTTTTTTGAGTCTTTTGTTCTACTTTCTTTTAGAAGGATTAGCCAGCTCGACATTGTGGCAGTTGTAGACGTGCTAAGGTATAAATATTTTTTATTTTCTTTTGGGGTAGTTATCCAGCCCTGTGTTATAGCACATGGCCTGTGTTGGAGCTCCTCAGAAAATGGGTTAGGTGTTATGTTGTTAGAATGTGAATGAGTTAGCCCACTTTCAACATTATAGTCAAATTCTATGTTGTTATGATAAGGATAAGTAAGGCTGTTTTAAAGCACAGTCCCACATATTTCAAATGATGAACCTTGGTTGCATGGAAAAAAACAGTCAGGGATTTGCCTTCTTTGAGTCGTTAGTGTCATTATAAAGGTGTGGGCGTTGCTGGTTTCAAGACTGAAAATAGTGTGGGTTTCTTGGTGGTGGGCTGGGTCCGTTTGGTTAAATATAATGTGTCACTTGGTGTTATTGTTCACTGAATAGCTACTGGTTTGTTGCAGGTGTTAGACTTCTGCTGAGGCGTTCGCCTTCTCTGTTTGCACGCTACTGTATGTTCCTGCACTGTTCTACCATTTTCGTATTATTACAATTGGTTTTCCTTTTCCAAGTGTAAAAAAAATATTTACGGCTACGCTGTTCTCCCATGTTTAGCTGCTTACAATTGGTTTCCATTTTACAAGTGTATATTATGTGGCCAGCTCGATTTTGTTGAAAGGATTACGTGTCGTTTTAGAAGAATTCTACCCAATATGTATGTTGCCTAGATTGTGGAAATTGCATTGCGTTTATGCATGTGTGATGGTGATTCTTCGGGTAGTTTACTTTGTGTTGCTATATACGTGTACCACATGTGCAGTGGCTTTGCCTTGGTGCTCATTGTGTGCTTAGTTTTATTCCTTTATTTGGGCTCGCATGATTAGTTTCTTTGCTAGCGTATGCCTTTGCGTTGTTTGATACTTGCATGTTCTCCTATGTGTTGTTCTTTGGCCATTGTGTTTCTATGATTTCTTTTATTGCATTGCTCATTCATTACTTGATGCAACCGTTGACTTCGAATCACACACGTAAGCGGACTGCTAGATATGCCAGCGTATCTCATTTGGCGTGACATTCGCGCTTCACATTGTCTACGCCAGCGGGTGGCCATGGGCGTGTAGATGATGGCTAGTGGTTTGTCTTGACAGGATATGGTGGGATTCATATTTCAGAAGACCGGACAGCGGGTGCCAATTCTATGTCTTTGTCCCGTGCACCTTTTGCGCCAGATGGGTCTGCCAATTATGGCTGAAGCCAGAGGGGTTTTGTACTATCAGGTTATACTCAGCCCACAATTTCAGAACGAAGTGTGCATGGCCATGGCTTGCAGGGCCCTGTGACAATTGATTTTACCATGCAAGCGTCCTCTAGCCAGCACATCACCACTCATGTCTATGGGTGTAGGCAAGAAGGGGTTGTGCTGTTAACTTCTGTCGGCTCGGCTGTTTCAAAGAAGCGCCAGCGGAAACGTGCGCCACCAACTACTACTGATGTTGCCCCTCAGGGAGAACGTCGTGTTAGGCAACGATGTGCCGGTACACGTGCACCAGGTTTGCGTAGCGTTCGATCTACTTCGCTTCCACAAAACGACTATAAGGATTTAGGTGACTGTGATAATGTTTGTGGGCACTGTGGCGCGTCATTTTGGTTTGCGGAATGGCTAAAGTCTTACCCTCTCAGTGAAGCCCCCGGTATAGCGTTTGTTGTAGGTTTGGGCGTGTGAAGATGAAGTTCCCTCTGTCTCCGCCACAATAGATTAAACGGCTGTATGAAAATAGGACATTCATGGCAAGCATTCGTGCCTACAATTTCATGTTTGCGATGACGTCGTTTGGTGCGAAGGTCAACGACACGATCAACAACGGTTCCGGCCCATATGTTTTTAAGGTGTCTGGTCAGGTATGCCATAGGATGGGTTCTATGTGCCCTATGGGTACTGATGTGCCATGTTTCCTGCAGCTGTACATATATGATACTATAAATGAGACGTCGAATAGGCTGGTTTCTTTCTCCAAGTCAGGTGATACGACGCTGGATAGGTCGGTTGTGGATGTTTTGATTGAAACTTTGGACCGGCATAACGAACTGGTAAAATTGTTTAGGACGACAAGGGATATCTACGAGAATGATAATGTGCCTGATCTGAATCTGCGCCTATACCAGGGGGTGGGTAAGCATCCCTATGGTGCTTCGGCTGCTGGGACCCTTGGCGCTATAATTTACAATGGTGATCCAAACGCTGCTGATTTTGATATAGTCATTCATGACAAATTTGATGCTCTACAACGTGTGAAAAATTACATCCATGCTATATGAAGCTACAATATTCATTGTTGTTTCCTTATGGTGAACAAGGTTGGTCAACTGATTTATCGCTTACATCCGTTTAATCCGAAGATGACAAACGTTTGAGCATGAATAGGTTTTATAGCTATTAGATACATGATAGGCTTGGCACATATACACTCCTTTTGCATGCGGGGCGCCTGTTTCAACAATATTTGGTGGATGCGTATATAGCAATTGAATGAAATAGGCTAGAGTACATCCGGACTCATCAAGCTAGCCTACGCACTGAATTTTTAAGCGGTATACATGATGCAGTGTCTCGCGATGATACTGAGGGGCATTCCATTGGTAATCGTGTGTTGTTACCTTCCTCATTTACTGGCGGCCCACGCTATATGTATAAGCATTATCAAGATGCTCTTGCGATATGCCGTGTACATGGAAACCCTAAATACTTTGTAACATTCACGTGTAACGTGAAGTGGCCTGAGATTGACAGATACATGGAGGCTCACCCACCTGATGTCATTGCCAGAATTTTCCAGCTGAAAGTCGAAGCCTTTATAACCTTCTTGAAAGAGGATAAACCGTTTGGCATTATCGTCGTAGGTCTGTGATCACCCCTGGCTCTTAAATACTCTGCTTGGCCATGTCCTTCTATGCCTTTCCTCACACATTTTTTGTAGATCTATATACCATTGAGTTTCAGAAGTGGGACTTACAGCAATGTCACACCCTTATTTGGGTGGCTGACCAGTTTAGGATAAAGACGCCAGAGCAACTAGACCAGTACATTTTTGCTGAGATACCAGATGGAACAGCTGATCCTGTTCTTTATCAGATTGTGATTGAGTCGATGATACACGGGCCTTGCGGACCAACAAATCTTTATGTCCCATGCATGGTGGATGGAAACTGCTCTAAACATTTTCCAATGAAACATGAGATTGCCACACGTTTTGATCAGCAGGGGCGCGTTTACTGCAGGAGGGTACCTGACGGTCTTAGCGTGCCTAAGAATGGTTTTTTAGTTGACAATCGTTATGTCGTTCCTTATAACAAGAGGCTTTGTCACAAGTTTCACACGCATATAAATGTAGAGTATTGTGGTTGGAGCATGCTCATTAAGTATTTATTCAAATACATTTCTAAAGGCAGTGATCGAATTAAGTACTCGGTATCGAGTGCTTGGGCAGAGTGCGGAGAAGAACATCCCAAGGATGCACCAATTGTTGATGAGGTTAGTAATTTTGTGGATGGCCGCTTCATATGCCCGCATGAGGCGACATGGAGGATATTTAACTTTAAAATACATTCTAGGAGACCTGCAGTCCAGGCACTTGCGGTTCACCTTGAGGGTAAAGAAAATGTTAGTTTTCGTGATGACAACCTGCTAGAACAGGTGTTGCGTAATCCTGTATCGGGTAGGACAAAATTAACCGAGTGGCTGCGTAGCAACCGTTTTGACCCATCAGGACGACACCTGCGATATGTCGACTACCTTTCTGAGTACAAAAGGGTTGCTGATGAAAAGAGCTGGGTGCGTCGAGTGACCAAAACGGACCCGGCAATTGGGAGAGTGGTATACTTTCATCCTACCAGTGGGGAGCTATTTTACCTGAGGATGTTGCTTAACCATCAAGTGGGTTGCCGTACCTTCAATGACATTAAGACTATCAATGGTGTTATGATGCCATCGTATCGTGATGCGTGTGAAAAGTTTGGCTTAATAGGATATGATAGGGAATGGGAACTTGCGTTTGAGGACGAGTCAGCATGGGCAAATGCATTGGAGCTGCGCCAGCTGTTTGCAAACATGTTGATGTTTGTGAAATTTCAAACCCATTGCATTTATGACATAAGCATTGGAAGGATATGTCTTTTCACTCGCGCTATAGCTAATGCAGCAACTGTACCGCCACAGTGTGTTCCTGATGATGCGTTGCAACAGTCCATCCTATACGAGCTTGAAAAGCTACTTACCTCGGCTTCTTCATCTGCGTCGCTCGCCGAGTTTGGCCTGCCACTGCCACAGGGAAAGTATGTTAAGCTATTGGATAATCGACTGCTTATGGAAGAAAGCTGTTATGATAGGGTTGCGCTTGCTATCGAAAATGAAACTCTATGTGCTTCCATGAATGCAAAGCAGGCCGAGATTTACAATATCGTGATGCATTCCATGGCTACAAATAAGCAGGCATTGCTCTTTGTATATGGGCACGGCGGTACTCGGAAGACCTTTTTATGGAGGGCAATAACCAGCGCTATAAGGTCAAGGGTGGATATTGTGTTAATAGTTGTGGCATCGGGTATAGTTGCGTTGCTGCTTCCTGCTGGCCGCACAGCTCATTCGCGATTTAAGATACCAATAAAGCTTACTGAGGAGTCGTTGTGCAACGTTTCAAATAACACAAAGATTGTCGAATTGTTAATACATGCATCACTTATAATATGGGACGAAGCCCCCAATGAGTGAGGAGGTGCTTTGAGGCTTTGGATAGGACCTTAAGGGACATACTCGATGTGCCAGACATCCCGTTCGGTGGACATTGTGTTTTGCTTAGTGGCGATTTTAGGTAAACGTTACATGTAAAAAAGGGAGCGTCGAAGTCAACAATCATATCACTTTCGCTTCCACGCTCAGCGTTGTGGCCTTGCTTCAGGGTGTTTAGGCTGACTGAAAATATGCGGCTGAGCAGACCAGGAATGTGACAGGCAGATAGGGTAGCAGTGGAGAGATTTTCTGAGTGGCTGCTTGGCGTAGGGGATGGGATAATAGGAACAACATCAGAGGGCCATGCACAGGATGTGAAGGATATCAAGATATCGTCCGATTATGTCATACCATACACCAGCGATGGCATGCTTCATCTCATTGACTTTATTTACGACTTTATAACATTAGATTCTCCTACACCTGATTATCTACTTGACAGGGCGATCGTGTGCCCCAAGAATGACACTGCTGATGAAATAAATCAGATTGTTCTGGGGATGTCTCCGGGTATATTGAAGGCGCACCTGAGTACGGACTCAGTCAGCCCGCGTGTACATGGCGCAAATGATCCAGAACTTATGTACCTGGTTGAATACCTAAACGGGATACGTTTCCCGAGCCTACCTCCGCATTGCTTAGAGTGAAAAATAAATACACCAGTCATATTAATTCGCTATCTCAATCCCGCCGCCGGCCTGTACAATGGCACACGCTTGATTGTGACACAGCTACTGCCACACTTATTGAGGCAAAGATAATAACAGGTGCTTCCGTTGGCGATCGTGTTTTTATCCCTAGAATTTCTTTCTTACATGATGATCCAGAACAGCCTTTTGTGTTTAAAAGAAGACAGTTCCCTTTAAAAGTGTGCTACGCTATGACGATTAACAAAAGTCAGGGACAATCATTAAATAGGATTGGAATTTACCTGCCACACCATGTGTTTAGCCATGGGCAATTGTATGTCACCTTCTCATGCGCAACATCACCCAAGTCTCTAAAGGTGCTCATCGTGCCACAGGAGGGCTGCCTACCAAACACAACACAAAACATAGTGTTTACTGATTTCTTAGAGGAGATTACCTTGACTTAGGTGGTTACCGTTACCGTTTATGTTAACGTGTGCTGATTTTTAGGTGGGTATACAAATATATGTAAAATGTCAGAAAGTGTTCTATCTAATTGTGTGTCATAAAATTTTGTGTCGTTAGTGAAATTAATAATATCTGAAACAACCAGTAACATATTAGAAATACACAGCCTGATTCATAGCTAAGGCATGTGATGATAGTTTGGTATTTTAGCTTATTATTTGTATTGTTTTCTTGATTTACTATTTTGAAAATGTACACTTGGGTGTTGTCCATGAAGATAAACATTGAGACCTTTTATAGCTGACCGCTTATCTTCTGTGTTTGCGTTCTCAATAGAACAACTATGGTAGACAATCATAGAGTGGCCAACATAAAGGCTGCTAGGGCGCCGGTACCAATTGAAGTGCGTGTGGTATGCAAATGGAAACCTTATGCAAATGGGACGAGGCTGTCATATCTACTGTTGGACAAATATGTAAGTATAGCTAACAGATATTGTTGGTGTAACTATTGTTCCATAATAAAAAAAATTAACCGTGGTTTTCAATGTAGGGTGACACCATCCAGGCGTTGATTGAACAGACTGAAGATGAGAGTTTGGCGGCAACGATCGAACTGATGAGTTGCTATGGGCTGGAACTGTACAATTCCATACCATGCCTAGGTATGTACAGGGTGGCACTTCACACTGCTGCAATTAGGATTGACTCTGAGACACTGTTCATCCCAATTAATGATGATGGGGGCATACCTACTGCCTATTATAACTTTATGCCTGTAACACCCATAACCGTTTTTAACAAATAAAACGACAATTCATTAGGTCCCAGTAAAGGTTGTGGTGAAACACCACCTAGATCAACAAAATAGGATTACACCTCAAAAATTAGTTTAAGTATTGGTTGCCAAACATGGCTCCATAAAACTCTAATAACAACTTTAGGGTTTGTTTCACAAAATATACACCCCACACGGAGAACTTGGATGTTCGGTTCTTCAAAAGATAGCTTGATCACGTGCTCGGCCCAATCGGATCATCACCTACCCTAATACCAGTAAAACGTTAGTATTATGGGGAGTAACACAACATATAACAATAAACAATTGTCAAGAAATACAAGAAACAACAATAAGTAACAAATTTAGACAAAACCACCCCTCGCATATCGCGAAGGGTCTTTGCGTGTCGCGAAGTCTCCTAGCGTATCGCTTGGAAGTTCACCCCTCCCAGGCGATACGCGTGGAACTGTTTTTCCAGGATTTTTCCTGGAAATCTCAGTTCCATACTTAGTTCATTTTCTGCAACTTTTCCAGATTTCACAATTTCCAAATTTTGAGAACTTTTAACTCATTCCAGCATTTATAACAACTAAATTAAGCATAGGAATGGGGTCATAACCATATAAAGCTTCCATAATTTACCAAAGCGTTAGTATCCCAACCAGTTGACCCATTAGGACCAACCCAGGACATAATCAACTCACCTCATTGTGGGTGTTTCATACCTGCAATGTTCTAAACATAACACATTGACCATGCACAAGTTATGGTCTCCTAATCATTGTAAGAATTGTATCTTATTCACAACAAAACATATTATACCTTAAAACTAGGCGTCTATTCCAACACAAAAACTAACATGAATCACTGTATAACGGATTTTAAGATCCCAACTTGCACATTGGAATGTTGGTAGTCACTACAAACATCCAACTAAAGTGCATCAACGGATTTCATGGGTCAAAGACCCTAACTTAAGATTTGAAATGAAAATGGAGAATTTTCCATTGTCTTCTCCTTCAACGTAACTCAAGTAAGACAATTCAACCCATTTCATGTATACTACTCGTATGGGTTTTAGCCCCAAATTGAGAGGCCATCTCCTACCTTTCAAGGAGTAAACCCCAATTACGCTAACAAGTCACTAAATTTATAATCAACTACTAATGACCATATAGCTATGTAACAATTCGATTCAACAAAGAGTTACTATTCAATTTCCAACATTAGCACATAAATTCCCAACTTTTATCCACTTATCTTATTAGAATTCTTAAGATGTTAAAACACAACATTATCAATATGAACACAACAAGTTCAACTATTATCAACTAGGTTTGGTTTAGGATACTATAATCCTAAGCCAAGTTTCGTCCCTCCTACCCATAGTTACAATCATGGTCAAAGACATTTGTTTCGACTTCGCCCTAAGGTGCTTAGTGGGCATTATGACCTCATACTCCCAATCTCAACCCAAAGAGAGGTTTTACTTGGTTCTCAAAACCATTAAATTCCAACCAAACCCTTAAGGTTCAAAACTCTACAACAACTCATACTATTATTCCATTTCACAACACAACTATTTGTCATCTCTTATTATTACTTCTTGGATATTTATCCATACTAGATAATAGATTCCCAACAACACATACTTATAACAATTAAGCATACAACTTAAATGTTACCTCAAGTCTTCGAATTTTGAGCTCCTTAACGGCATGAACTTCCTCCTTGACCACCTATAATTACTTAGGCTTTTAGATTAATAATTCAGAACATAACCAACCAAGAAACCAAGTAATCCACACATATCAATTTGACCAAAATCATCCACCATAAAGTTTCAAGTTCTCATTTAGGCATTTCTACAAACACTTGGTGTGCATGTTTACACATGTACTAAATCCTTGAAGTTAAGTATATACATATAATCCAATTCTTTGCTACTTGCATCATAACTATAACATCATGTATGATTAACATTCTTAGTCACATAATAAATCATACTTGGGGTCAAACAAACTAACCCACCCCTTGCTCTACCATAAATTTCGAATCCCATGTATGGGGTTTTCTTAACCACTCACAACATATAATGAAGCATAACAAAATTAAGCATGCAGGTGAAATCCATGTTTCATCAAGGTATAAGACACCTACATAACTATTTGCACACACCTATTCAACCTATTAGGTGATTTCAACTCAAGCCAAATTTAGAAAAAGTTGACTTACTTGAACAAAATCATGAATTCAGAGAGGAACTACTTGGAGATGATGTACTAGAGCTCGGATTTCACAAAATCCTCCATAGGTCTTGCCCAATTCGAGTTTAATTTGGAGAACTAAAGGAACCCTAACTTTTCTCCTCTCCAGACCACGTATCTGCGATTTCTCTTCAATGAGAAATCCAGATTCTTCTTCTTCCCCCATCTAATAAGAAACTTTACATAAACAGCCCTCCCTTTTGGCTACATGATTAATTTTAGCCACAAGGTCCTTATTTACACTCCAAGCCCTTATATTTACTTGATTTAGTTATTAGCCACCTAGAGTTTTGGTAACTAATGTATTTTCACAACTAATTTTCTCAGGTTGTTATTGATTATTTTTATCCGAGCATTCCATGCAACCAATAAGATTATTTTAATTTGAATGGGTTTTGGGATGTTACAGTGCCTCACGAGTCCCTGGCTGCACGTGCAAACACAAACAAAGTCCTAACATGTAATCATTTCTTAAAGCCTTTACCGTAACATCTAAGCCATTTGTAAACCCCATGTGACGCAGCCTATAAAATGTGCAGACTACCTGGGGATGATCTATAGCATTCAGTTTGGTGATGCGACCATAAATTCACCAGCGATTAGGCTGAACCTTGAAGATACCAGGTAACGTTTGCAACACAGATATGGATTACTTATAGTCTTCCATATTATGATGATGAATGACTAACGAATGCCCCTATAGTGGGGGAAAGGATCCAGCTGGCACTGTGGCCAGAAATTACGGCCATGCTTGATGTGGACAGGCTGTTAGATAGAAATTTCAAACTGATTTTGGCAGCTGCATCGGTGAGGGTGACGACGTTCTTTGGTAAGTAAAAGAATACCAGTGATTGTTTTGCTCACATCGTTAGGCATGTTACTTTTATAGAATGGATTTGTTGGTTTTAACAGGTAAGATGCAACTTGAATCAACATCAGCCACACGTCTAGAGATCGAACGAGAGTTAGAGGTCACGAGGACGCTACATGTGATGTGAGTTACACGTTAACAGTTATATGAAAAAAAGAACGGTTCTGAAGGATGTTATCTATGTAGGTATCATAGCAGGAACCTAGTGGACGATCCAGATGATATCTTATCCCAGAAAATACAGGTTGAGGCTGGGCCCGTTGAAAAATCAGGACGATAGTGGCGGAACTGCTTGAGCCAGAACTCCATGAGCATAGGGTACGATCGTTTGCTTTATAAATACATGTCTATCATCTGATAACATAGCTTTTGTAATTGACCCATCAAAAACAATGTGTAGGGTATGACGTATACCTGTGATGCCATGATCACTACATTAACGCCCGACAAGACGTGGCGTTATGGTACGTGCCCTATTTGTGCGCTGACAATGGATCCTCAAGAGGGTAACTATGTATGCACCAAACACCGAGAGCAGGATCCAAACTACAAGTATGTAATCTTTTGTTGTTTATTTTACACATGCCTATTTAGAGTATATAGGAGGTTATTTCACATATGTTTTACTTATTGGTGTGGGAGTTCTCAGCCACAAACCGTAGACTATATAATAAAACAAATGCTTTAACATTGACATACATACATTTACAAACATTTGAAAGCATATTCCTTATAAAATTTACAAGCATGGCCACTGTGGAACCCCTATGTGCCACGTTATTCGCGCGTCGCCTTAATTTGGCATGTCAACCTCATGCAGTGACTGTGTGAAATGTGATATCTCCGACGGCTCTGGGACGGTTTCTGTTACCATATTCGATCAGCCTATGTCCGATATGTTGGGCGTGTTCTGCAATGATATGGTGAGAGTGAATGGAAACCATGACCTAGTGACCATCCCAGCTGTAATTGAAGCACTAATGAATCAACCAAAAGTGTTCCAGCTTAACAAACTTACTGCCAATTTCACTGGTAACCCGAGGTTCACAGTGAATCACGTTTTCAGGTCACAGTATGTCGGTAAAAGACAGGCTGAGGACCCCCCCTGAGGATGCACAGACACCTCCAAAGAAAATGGTTATAGTTCAGGTTGTTGTCCTGCTGCAGCAGGCTGCTTTGGCTACCACAACCACCATCTCTTGACCTTCCCACAGTCTTAGTGCAGGAACAAGCACAACGGTAACCACAATTGACAGCATGCCACCAGATGTGCACCACTCTATCGCCGATTAAGCGTCGTCCAAAGGAAAGGCAGCAGCGGAGGAGACTCCACAACGATAAACTGCAAGGCAACTTTTTCAAAGAAACGGGTAATGTAAAGGCAATAATATAATACTACCACCCAACAACCATAACTTGAAATAAATGGTTGATGCAGTGGTTGTAATGCAGATGATGAATCTGTTGATGCGGAGCATGCAACCCCGTGAAGTATCTAGGAGCTAATGAGAAGCCATTTGGAAAAACTATATGTAACACCTGGTTAATTCCGATAAATCAGAGGGAAATTTTTTCGATTAATGAACTGAATTGTTGAGCCCAGTTAGGCCCGTTAGGCCCATTTAGAGATTTACGACCCAACAATGGCCCAATTCAAATACCTGATGTCCAGATAAGTTATCAGAAGTATTCTGGGTGAATGTTATGTAATTGGATATGTTGCGGAGTGATAAAAGCAGAATACGGTTTAAATCGGTAAAGTTCGTTGTTTAATCGGTAAACGTGCCGGATAACCGGACGTTAATATAAATACGTTGATTCGAGTGATTTTGATAATGGTTATATTAACACGACCGTTAATATTTGTTAGAAAATCTATTAATATGTTTACTTATGGTGTGTGCGAACGGAAACGGCAAACGACGCTTAACGCGCGTAAGTCACCGGTAGTGACGGAGCGGTCACTGAGGTGGAATTAAAGTGTTTGGAAGTGCCAGATACTTGATCATTGACGTTCTGATCCTTAGAATGGATGACCGTAGGAAAGGAATCGGTGCGAGAAACGGTGAAATTGGTAAACCGTTCGGTTATGCGAGAATAACCGAAATTAACCGTTTAATTGTTTAAGATGGTTTTAACGACCCTGTGAGGTTATAAGTATTTTTCTAAGTGTTTATTGAGAATTACAGTCGTGATGATATGTTCGGTTCGTGAAACGAAGATGAACGGTCTACGCGTCGTATACGCGCTTTATACTGCGCATTTAACCAAATATTCACCGAATTATATTGAATCTGACATTTTAAGTATTCCAAGAATGATTATGAGGATTTTAGAATATTTCAGTCATGTCGGGATTGCCACGGTACATTTACGAGGCGTTTACAGTTTAACGTTTCAGAAAACGCAGTGTTTGACTAATCGTTTGGTTGTGAACCACTCAAATTAAACCTAGGTATAAAAGGGGTTTTATCCCTCATTTTGCTTCATTTCACTTAAACACAAAAACACACTCATTGTGTGTGTGTGTGTCGAGAGAGAGCAAGACCAAGACGAGAGGGATGGGTGGCAGCCCGGTTTTCCGGCGACCGGTGGCGTGTGGCGGCGACCTCCCATTTCACTCCAAACTTCACCCCTCTCTTTCGCTTCTCACCTGGAACCCATCCCCGAGCTCGGATTCGGTCACGAACGACGGAGAGGGAGGATCAGTCGCGGCAGCGGCTAGGGTTCACCGTATCAGCCACGGCGACGCCTCCCCTGGCGTTTTCCAGCGACGGTAAGCCCCCAAAACGGGGATAATCTCATGACTTGTTTCTTTTTCAAATTTTCCTTGTTCTAGAACTCCCGATCGTGACATGCATGTGCGAATTTCTCCAGATCTGTGAAAGTTGTGGACCAAAATGGAGATGGATGATGTTTTTATGGTGATTCACGGTTGTAGTGGGCCTGCCGGCGGCGGCCATGGCCTCCGGCCGCCGTGACAGTGCCGGAAATGGTTGTAGATGATGGTGGTGAGTGGTGTTTGGCTAGCAATGTTAATTGGGGTGTGTTTGGTTGCATTCTGGACAGAAACAAGTCAATTAGGTACCGAGTCAACTGAGTCGACTTGGTAAACGCTTCTGGTCAATAGGTTTGACTGATCAAACGAAGTCAAAACAAAAAACCGACTCCGGATTATTGCTCGTGGCAAAAAACCGTGTGGAAAGGACTATCTACTCGTTTGATTCAGATATCGTCGGATTTTACGGTTAACCGAGTCCGGGTTCGCAAACCGACCGGAAGGTATAACCATATTCGTAAATTGGTTATCATGTTAGTGACATTTGATAAACAACTTGTGAGGAATGATTATGAACCCGAAAGTCTTATTGTGATTAAAATGATAATTAATAAGAAAATGATATATAAATTTTGTTAACATCTTATGTTAGTAAATATCATAGACATAGGGTTAACAAGATTATCATCTTATGTAAATAAAATATGGTTTTATGATAACAAAGACTATAAGATTATGTAAATAAAAAGTATGGTGTTAATTTTAATAAAATCTATGATTTTATGTATATTGGAAATGGATGAACATATATTATTTTATCTAAAACTCTATAAGGTTTTATAAAACATAAAACCAGATAAAGACGAGATATTTAAATATATATTATCCGGTTTAAAAACTCTATACGAGTTATGATATTATGTTGAGCAAAACCTATGATTTTATGCAATAAAGTTTATCATTTTATGTAAACGAAGTTATGATTTTATGTATACAAGATTATGATTTTATGTGGATAAAAGGCACGATTCTACCTTTGTAAAAGTCATAACATCACGAGGAACGTAATCGAATAAGTATCTATGTATAGATATTTAAGTTATGACTTCGGGGAATATTCTAAGGATAATAAAATATAACCGTTCGAGGTCCGAGAGATTCGTTAGATTAGATAACCTGTCAATAAAGCCACACGGTCGTATGACTGTATTGGGACATTCGGTCATGTCGGGACTTCAACCTACGGACGTATCGTATATATTTGGGCGCGAAGCACAACCGAGCCTAACCAGTATTATTGTTGTGTTAAATTAAAGGTACCTATGTTTGTTTAGGTCATCAGATTCTCCGAGCTTGATGCATTGTCAAGTTGCCTAACCTTCAATTTGTATGCTGGACCAACTGTGAGTTGTAGTTTCCCCTATTTTACTTATCATGTTTTTGGGGTGCATAGGAACCGTGTCTAAACATTTTTTTTATGTTCAATACTGTGATGTGTTATATATCGTGACTTGAGGTGCCGGCGGAATCCCACCGCGTTTATGTTTCGGTACCTGCGGTGTTACCGCGTTTGGGAAGCGTAGGGTCAATTTAGGTCGTTCTTGTTTTGTTCCTGGAATTAAGGAGCAAGGTCACGAGGCATATGCGTATCCTCACAACTGTGTAGGTAGATCAAGGTGTCGCATACCCGTTGTTTTGGGCCCCTTTTGGTTACTTGTGTTGGTTGAACGGGTGATGTCGTATATGTTTGAAACATGAGGAGGGGCTCGAGAAAGTCGCTCCGAGTTTCCTCCGATTGTTGGTTTGACCCAACGGTATGTATCACAGGCACTGTGTATTGGAAATGTTTTTAGACCGTTTTGGAGTCAACTGCTACGACTCACCAACAACGTTTGTTGTTGACGTGTTTTTGGTTCATATGCAGGTAAGTAACTACTGGGTTGCTTTGAAGGATAGGCGGGGATGGGCTAGACTTGATGTGTGTAAGACCTAGCAGTTGGGGTAGCCTAAGTTTGCGTTCTACGGTGTTGTACCAGTCTTAGAGAACCTAGGCCCAATGAGACGCAGAGAATACAATATTGCACCAATGAGATTGAATATAAGTAACCCCCTCATAGGTGGTTGACGCTTGGGTATGTCCCGTCGGTTCATTGTTTGGACTGGTCAGCTCGTTCTAACATAAGGTATTTGTTTGCTTATACGTGTTTTGATACAGGCAGCCGGTCCCACACCCTCCCCGTGGTGGCGGCCGCAGAGTGGGGTGTGACACTATGTTCCTTATTTTGACCAGCTAATAGGTGTTTAGGGTAGAAATATATATAGAACTCTGAAAGCCCATGGAGGCCACTGTTTTCGACATCAAATGAAACCTAAACACCCTTTTGTTCGCATATGTAAGCGATTGTAGATAGGGATGTTGTATGCACTATGTAATTCAGTTTTATAAAATGGCTTCTCAGTTAATACTAATTTGGATCCACCATTGACCTGTGAAATGTATTGGTTTTCCATTATCTGCGCTAGCTTATAATTCAGCGCCGAGGCATGCTACGGTTTACATTATCGAATATAGGACAGGACCATATTTAGCCGCGCTTTATATGCTTATTTGTTTTAGTTTGGTGCTAGGTATGTAGCAGTTTTTTCTCTATGGATGCAGCCAAAACTCTAGCCTCATTAATATCAATCAGTTTGGTTCACCAAGTCTGCTACTAAGGTATTTAACATTACGTCCCTTTGCTTGGGTATTTTCCTGCTTGCATGTTTCAACTTGCCATGATCTCATATACACATACTCATTTTATCTAATCACTTTTATCCTATAGAGACAGGTACATAACATGAACGTCTCTGCCTAAGCATAAACATCAAACCCGCTTCAAATGCTATAATAAAAAAGCGTCTGTCGCGAAGCACGGACCGAAACATCTTGTATTATACATATTTATATATCTACATAAATAATAATAAATATTGTATATGACTTTATAAAAAATTAATTAAAACCTATGTATTTTGTTATATAAAAAAAATCTAAATATATAAAATTTATTTATAAAATAATATAAAACATAACAATTAAATAGTAAACAAGCCGAGCTCAGGCTTAAATAATATTCACGATCAGAACTCTAGCTTCATAAATAAAGATGTAAACATGTCAATCTCGAGCTCGAGCTGTTATATGTGTAAACAAGCCGAGCTCAGGCTCGGTTCTTTTACACTACTTTGTTTGGTAATTCATTTTGAATTTAAAAACATTCCATCAACTAAGGAACTTAACCTTTCTCAAACAGAATGATAAAATCTCAAACGTTCCATGGAATGTTCTATCATTACTAAAATGCCTCTGTCTTTCACCTCAAAACCATTTGATCATTTTCCAAATTGAAACTCCAAAGTCCAAATCGTAAACATTGAATCAACCTCAAAATAATTCCATCAAAACCATCATCGCAAAAGTGAAACCCAAAGATAATCATCTTAAAATCCAAAATCCCAAATACTCACTACCATTCGAAATCGAATAACAAAATTGATGGAAAAAATGTAAACATTATAAAAGCTGAAGAACAAAAAGAAAGATAATATTTTTCTAGAACAAAAAATCCATAAAGTAAGAGTCGAGACCTATGACTTTTTGCTCCACCTTTTTTTCAACTTGAACCACATTGTTAGCAACTTTCACTTCCTGAACCACAACTTCATTATCACTATCATGAAAACCTTAGCAATCAATGTTGGTTCAGTTTGATCGATTTTCGCACTCCAATCAAAGTATCCTTTCACATCTTCAGTATTGATCGGGGTTTAGGGAACGAGGGACGTTTTATCTTCTTTCCTCTCATCCATATTCTCATCAGACGATAAACCAATTCCAATAAGATTCACGGTGGTACCCTTATTAGTATGGACATTCCTCTTCTTTGACTTGCACTTTCTAGATAAACGACCTAGTTCTTGACAATTGTAGCAACGAAGCTTTGATTTATCAAATTCGATAGTGGTGTTACTCGGGAACTTCCTTCCAGTACTATCCATGAACTTCTTGGCTCGAGTAATTGTAAGTACACGGACGGATCTTACTACTGCATGATTCGATCAACACGATGAACATAAACGTAAATAAAGCTTTGCTTTATTGATTCACTAAGAGACGTTACAATGATCTAGAGAGAAACACGTTATAACACACAGTTAAGAGTGATAATGACCAGAAGTTTTAAGTCTCTCTCTAACACAAACTATTTATAGTAACCACTAAGTCTAGCGTACCAACCAACATACCATTGGTACGTTGGCTCCGTACCAACTGGTACGTCCCATGGTACGCAGACCCTAAGACTCACACAATAATGCTCTTATCTAGATACAATACACGAGACACATTGCAGCATAGGAATATGCTCTAACAAACTCCCCCTTAACGTGTAGTGTATCTATTCTAACTAAACTTCAGTCTTCATTCTGCAACATTGCTGCATCCGATCTTCAACTTGAAATTTCGTCAGAAATAGAGCTTGCATGGCTGGATCAGAACTTGAACAATCTTTGAACTTCAAGATCCATTTGTGAAAGATACTACAAACTCCCCCTTTCACCATGCTTAAGTCTTGACACACAGAACCTGCAATTTCAGAAGACAGAAACACGACTTTCTTTTTCTTTTGAAAATTAATTTAATCTTGGCACAAAACTTCTCTTTGAGAATTCAAGATATAGTTTTGAAATCATTGATTTTGTATCTTATATCAATCGGTCGAAAACAAACAAGAAACAAAATCTTTTTGCCTTTTTGAAGCTTTAAATCAAAACACACCAAAAATCTTTTTGATTTTTTCTAAGTTTATGCTAAAACACACCTAAAATCTTTTTGGAATTTTATCATATAGGAAACATAAATGCAATACCGAATCCGACACTATTTTTGTCTTTTGCGAGAAAGATCACAACTTGGGATCATATTGAACATAACATGCTGAACTACACTTCCATTTCAATTACTTCAGCACACAAGTCATGTCGATTGCTGATATAATTTGTCCATTTTAAACTCAGGCACAATCATACCCATAACATCTGGATAAGTTAAGGTATTGATTATGTTTGCTTTGACCAATGTACCCCACACTATCAGACATACTCAGATATGTATTTGCTAATCACACTTTGTGATTTTACTTGTGATTTGACACATAGTGATTGAATTCATGATATAGTAAATTGTGTTCCATGCAAAAAGAAATAAGAACGTTAAATCGTCTACCTTAAGGTCGATCTTTCGATACGCAGATAAGGCCTCGGATTTAACAAAATAAGAAAATAAAAAAAAGTTGAAATTGTATAATTCAACAACAATCAGGTCGGTCTTGTGGACACGCAGAGAAAGTCCGATGAATTATACGAAACACCAAAGAAAATAAAGCAGAACGTCAAACGAACAACAATCAGGTCGATCTTCCGATACGTAAAGAAAGTCCGATCGTTTTAAATAATGAAAATCAAACAAGTTTAAATCTTTGCAAAATGAACACATGTATACACAGTGACTTCTCAGTTTTCTTTTTCACATATCTTTTTCTTGATATCTTGAGATACGCTTCAAGATGTTGTCCACTTGGTCAAGCATTAATATTTAATGTATATCACATCTAAATACTTTCTGATTCAATGTCCGAGCCTACCAAGCACATCAAACAATGATCTTATGCCTTTTTCATCTAGTTTATCCATGATACAAACAAGTAAGCCAATGTACCATCATTTCCCAAATATGTTGGATACAATTTCTCACTTTTCAATGTTTTTGTATTTTTCTGTTTTTCTCCCTCTTAAAATGAAAACTCTATTTTCGAATTTTTCATTTTAACAAGAACACAAAGACACTATTTTTGATTTTTTAATTTTCTCCCCATAAACTACATACGAAATGTAAAAGAAAGAAAATTGACCGTTCGATACTGATACCGTTCAGTTGAAGCTTTCAGAAAAACATTCAATTTTATAACATGAAGCATTGAATTTTAGTTATGTAGGAGACTCTACTATCAGTAACTGCTTGAAGCTTGAACTTCACAATCACCAACATGTCTTCTTGAAGTACCTGCACACTGGACAAAACGATTAGCTTTTAAATGACCCGAAGCACACAACTTCTGGTCCGCCAGTGTCTTCAATACAATCATTTGCAGCTTTGCAGACCATCTTAGGTCGCCCCTGCATTTTTCCTTTTTCAGTTTGAACTGAGTCATCATCAGGTGATGAACCACCAATAATTGAATCATATTTGAAAAAAAATTTATTTTGAGATTTAATTTGTAATGGTGTTGACTCAGTAAAAATTCTGCTTGATATATAATAAATGTGGCAGATTTATCAGAAAATTATCTTTTTGCAATTTTAGGACAATCTTGTTTAATGTGGCCTTTTCGGCAACATTGATAGCACAAGCGATATGATCGCTTTGGTTTCTTTTTGTCCTGAAATGCATGACCCACATCATCAGAATCAAAACTATCATAAAAATCATCAAAAGCTTGAAATCGGTTAGCATGAACCCATTTTGAAGTAGGACTTCGAGGAGTAGAATTTGATCCAGATGAAG
>JBCNJP010000017.1:75399174-75439464 GCA_039602395.1 Deinandra increscens subsp. villosa | reverse complement strand
TTTCTTCTCAAAAACATCATTATTTGCACTGATAAAGATCAGTGAGGACCAACACACCTTATTGGTCCTATATACACCTTATCGGTTATATGCACACCTTATTAGGACTCATTGGTCCAAACTGACACTCATTGCCCCTAAACACACCTTATTGGGCCATCATTGGTCCCAACTGACCCTCATTTCCCCTAAACACACCTTATTGGGCCATCATTGATCCAAAAAATAACTTATTAGTTACATAAACACCTTATTGCGACTCATTGGTCCCAACTGACCCTAATTGCCCCTAAACACACCTTATTGGGCCATCATTGGTCCTAAACACAACTTATTGGTTATATACACACCTTATTGGGACTCATTGGTCCCAACTGACCCTCATTTCCCCTAAACACACCAAATTGGTCCTATGTACACCTTATTGGTTATATACACACCTTATTAAGACTCATTGTTCCCAACTGACCCTCATTTCCCCTGAACAAACCTTATGGGGCCATCATTGGTCCTAAACACAACTTATTGGTTACATACACACCTTATTGGGACTCATTGGTCCCAACTGACCCTCGTTTCCCCTAAACACACCTTATTTGTATTATATACACCATATTAGTTATATACACACGTTAATGGGACTCGTTGGTTCTAACTGACCCTCATTGCTCATAAGCACACCTTAGTGGGTCATCATTTGTCCTAAACACAACTTATTGGCCATCATTGGTCCCAACTGACCCTCGTTTCCCCTAAACACACCTTATTGGTCCTATATACACCTTATTGGTTATATAAACACCTTATTGGGACTCATTTGTCCCAACTGACCCTCATTACCCCTAAACACACCTTATTGGGCCATCATTGGTCCTAAACACAACTTATTAGTTTAATACACACCTTATTGGGACTTATTGGTCCGAAATGACCTCATTACCACTAAACACACCATATTGGGCCATCATTGGTCTTAAAAACAACTTATTGGTTATATACACACCTTATTGGGACTCATTGGTCCAAACTGACCCTCATTTCCCCTAAACACACCTTATTGGTCCAATGTACACCTTATTGGGACTCATTGGTCCCAACCGACCCTAATTAACCCTAAACACACCTTATTAGGCCATCATTGGTGTTGGAGAATGTTCCGGGTGTGGTCATTACTGTGCGAATTATGTAATTGTCTAGATTGTTGAAATAGCTAGGTTGCAAACGTACCATGAAGCGTACGAAATGATACGCTGCAGCGTACCAAATGGTACGCTGCAGCATACCAAATGGTACGCTGGGTAGTCTGGTACGTTGGGCATGAACACCTATAAATAGGTGAAGCTTAGTTGTACAATTTAGTTTTTTGGTCATTTGTCTTTGTGTTGAGAGGAGAGGTCTGTCCAACCTCTCCCGAACTTTATTGATGTATACTCTTTCGGTGTAACCATTTGACACAATAAATGACTAGATTTCTCCGTCTTTATCCTTCTATGATCTGGAAACGATCCATATATGGTTTTACAATTGGTCCTAAACTAAACGTATTGGTTACATACACACCTTATTGGGATTCATTGGTCCCAACTGACCCTCGTTTCCCCTACAAACCTTATTGGTACTATGTACACCTTATTGGTCATATACACACCTTATTGGGACTCATTGGTCCTAACTGACCCTCATTCCCCCTAAACACACCTTATTGGGCCATCATTGGTCCCAACAGACCCTCGTTTCCCTAAACACACCTTATTGGTCCTATGTACACCATATTGGTTATATACACACCTTATTAGGACTCATTGGTCCCAACTGACCCTCATTTCCCTTGAACACACCTTATTGGGCCATCATTGGTCCTAAACACAACTTATTGGTTACATACACACCTTATAGGACTCATTGGTCCCAACAGACCCTCTTTCCCCTAAACACACCTTATTGGTACTATGTACACCTTATTGGTTATATACACACCTTATTGGGACTCATTGGTCCTAACTGACCCTCATTGCCCCTAAATACACCTCATTAGGCCATCATTGGTCCAAACTGACCCTCGTTTCCCCTAAACACACCTTATTGGTCCTATGTACACCTTATTGGTTATATACACACCTTATTAGGACTCATTGGTCCCAACTGACCCTCATTTCCCCTGAACACACCTTATTAAGCCATCATTGGTCCTAAACACAACTTATTGGTTACATACACACCTTATTGGGACTCATTGGTCCCAACTGACCCTCGTTTCCCCTAAACACACCTTATTTGTACTATATACACCATATTAGTTATATACACACGTTATTGGGAGTCGTTGGTTCTAACTGACCCTCATTGCTCATAAGCACACCTTATTGGGTCATCATTTGTCCTAAACACAACTTATTGGCCATCATTGGTCCCAAATGACCCTCGTTTCCACTAAACACACCTTATTGGTCCTATGTACACCTTATTGGTTATATACACACCTTAATGGGACTCATTGGTCCCAACTGACCCTCATTGCCCCTAAACACATCTTATTGGGACATCATTGGTCCTAAACACAACTTATTAGTTACATACACACCTTATTGGGACTCATTGGTCCCAACTGACCCTCATTACCCCTAAACACACCTTAATGGGCCATCATTGGTCCTAAACACAACTTATTGGTTACATACACACCTTATTGAAACTAATTGGTCCCAACTGACCCTCGTTTCCCCTAAACACACGTTATTGGTACTATATACACCTTATTGGTTATATACACACCTTATTGGGACTCATTGGTTCTAACTGGCCCTCATTGTTCCTAAGCACACCTTATTGGGTCATCATTGGTCCTAAACACAACTTATTGGCCATCATTGGTCCCAGTTGACCCTTGTTTCCCCTAAACACACCTTATTGATCCTATATACACCTTATCGGTTATATACACACCTTATTAGGACTCATTGGTCCCAACTGACCCTCATTGCCTCTAAACACACCTTATTGGGCCATCATTGGTCCCAACTGACCCTCATTGCCCCTAAACACACCTTATTGGGCCATCATTGATCCTAAAAATAACTTATTAGTTACATAAACACCTTATTGGGACTCATTGGTCCCAACTGACCCTCATTGCCCCCTAAACACACCTTATTCGGCCATCATTGGTCCTAAACTCAACTTATTGGTTATATACACACCTTATTGGGACTCATTGGTCCAAACTGACCCTCATTTCCCCTAAACACACCCAATTGGTCCTATGTACACCTTATTAAGACTCATTGTTCCCAACTGACCCTCATTTCCCCTAAACTCATCTTATTGGGCCATCATTGGTCCTAAACACAACTTATTGGTTACATACACACCTTATTGGGACTCATTGGTCCCAACTCACCCTCGTTTCCACTAAACACACCTTATTTGTACTATATACACCATATTGGTTATATACACATGTTAATGGGACTCGTTGGTTCTAACTGACCCTCATTGCTCATAAGCACACCTTATTGGGTCATCATTTGTCCTATACACAACTTATTGGCCATCATTGGTTCCAAGTGACCCTCGTTTCCCCTAGACACACCTTATTGGTCCTATATACACCTTATTGGTTATATACACACTTTATTGGGACTCAGTGGTCCCAACTGACCCTCATTACCCCTAAACACACCTTATTGGGCCATCATTGGTCCTAAACACAACTTATTAGTTTAATACACACCTTATTGGGACTTATTGGTCCGAAATGACCTCATTACCACTAAACACACCATATTGGGCCATCATTGGTCCTAAAAACAACTTATTGGTTATATACACACCTTATTGGGACTCATTGGTCCAAACTGACCCTCATTTCCCCTAAACACACCTTATTGGTCCAATGTACACCTTATTGGGACTCATTGGTCCCAACCGACCCTCATTAACCCTAAACACACCTTATTAGGCCATCATTGGTGTTGGAGAATGTTCCGGGTGTGGTCATTACTGTGCGAATTATGTAATTGTCTAGATTGTTGAAATAGCTAGGTTGCCAACGTACCATGAAGCGTACCAAATGGTACGTTGGGTAGTCTGGTACGTTGGGCATGAACACCTATAAATAGGTGAAGCTTAGTTGTACAATTTAGTTTTTTGGTCATTTGTCTTTGTGTTGAGAGGAGAGGTCTGTCAAACCTCTCCCGAGCTTCATTGATGTATACTCTTTCGGTGTAACCATTTGACACAATAAATGACTAGATTTCTCCGTCTTTATCCTTCTATGATCTGGAAACGATCCATATATGGTTTTACAATTGGTCCTAAACTAAACGTATTGGTTACATACACACCTTATTGGGATTCATTGGTCCCAACTGACCCTCGTTTCCCCTACACACCTTATTAGTACTATGTACACCTTATTGGTTATATACACACCTTATTGGGACTCATTGGTCCTAACTGACCCTCATTGCCCCTAAACACACCTTATTGGGCCATCATTGGTCCCAATTGACATTCGTTTCCCTAAACACACCTTATTGGTTCTTTGTACACCTTATTGGTTATATACACACCTTATTAGGACTCATTGGTCCCAACTGACCCTCATTTCCCCTGAACACACCTTATTGGGCCATCATTGGTCCTAAACACAACTTATTTGTTACATACACACCTTATAGGACTCATTGGTCTCAACTGACCCTCTTTCCCCTAAACACACCTTATTGGTACTATGTACACCTTATTGGTTATATACACACCTTATTGGGACTCATTGGTCCTAACTGACCATCATTGACCCTAAATACACCTTATTGGGCCATCATTGGTCCAAACTGACCCTCGTTTCCCCTAAACACACCTTATTTGTACTATATACACCATATTGGTTATATACACACCTTAATGGGACTCGTTGGTTCTAACTGACCCTCATTGCTCATAAGCACACCTTATTGGGTCATCATTTGTCCTAAACACAACTTATTGGCCATCATTGGTCCCAAGTGACCCTCGTTTCCCCTAAACACACCTTATTGGTCCTATATATACCTTATTGGTTATATACACACCTTATTGGGACTCAGTGGTCCCAACTGACCCTCATTACCCCTAAACACACCTTATTGGGCCATCATTGGTCCTAAACACAACTTATTAGTTTAATACACACCTTATTAGGACTCATTGGTCCCAACTGACCTCATTACCACTAAACACACCTTATTGAGCCATCATTGGTCCTAAGCACAACTTATTGGTTATATACACACCTTATTGGGACTCATTGGTCCAAACTGGCCCTCATTTCCCCTAAACACACCTTATTGGTCCAATGTACACCTTATTGGGAATCATTGGTCCCAACTGACCCTCATTAACCCTAAACACACCTTATTAGGCCATCATTGGTGTTGGAGAATGTTCCGGGTGTGGTCATTACTGTGCGAATTATGTAATTATCTAGATTGCTGAAATAGCTAGGTTGCCAACGTACCATGAAGCGTACCAAATGGTACGTTGGGTAGTCTGGTACGTTGGGCATGAACACCTATAAATAGGTGAAGCTTAGTTGTACAATTTAATTTTTTGGTCATTTGTCTTTGTGTTGAGAGGTGAGGTCTTCCAACCTCTCCCGAGCTTCATTGATGTATACTCTTTTGGTGTAACCATTTGACAGAATAAATGACTAGATTTCTCCATCTTTATCCTTCTATGATCTGGAAACGATCCATATATGGTTTTACAATTGGTCCTAAACTAAACGTATTGGTTACATACACACCTTACTGGGATTCATTGGTCCCAACTGACCCTCGTTTCCCCTAAACACACCTTATTGGTACTATGTACACCTTATTGGGACTCATTGGTCCTAACTGACCCTCATTGCCCCTAAATACACCTTATTAGGCCATCATTGGTCCAAACCGACCCTCGTTTCCCCTAAACACACCTTATTGGTCCTATGTACACCTTATTGGTTATATACACACCTTATTAGGACTCATTGGTCCCAACTGACCATCATTTCCCCTGAACACACCTTATTAAGCCATCATTGGTCCTAAACACAACTTATTGGTTACATACACACCTTATTGGGACTCATTGGTCCCAACTGACCCTCGTTTCCCCTAAACAACACCTTATTTGTACTATATACACCATATTGGTTATATACACCCGTTATTGGGAGTCGTTGGTTCTAACTGACCCTCATTGCTCATAAGCACACCTTATTGGGTCATCATTTGTCCTAAACACAACTTATTGGCCATCATTGGTCCCAAATGACCCTCATTTCCCCTAAACACACCTTATTGGTCCTATGTACACCTTATTGGTTATATACACACCTAAATGGGACTCATTGGTCCCAACTCACCCTCATTGCCCCTAAACACACCTTATTGGGACATCATTGGTCCTAAACACAACTTATTAGTTACATACACACCTTATTGGGACTCATTGGTCCCAACTGACCCTCATTACCCCTAAACACACCTTATTGGGCCATCATTGGTACTAAACACAACTTATTGGTTACATACACACCTTATTGGGACTCATTGGTCCCAACTGACCCTCGTATCCCCTAAACACACCTTATTTGTACTATATACACCATATTGGTTATATACACACGTTATTCGGAGTCGTTGGTTCTAACTGACCCTCATTGCTCATAAGCACACCTTATTGGGTCATCATTTGTCCTAAACACAACTTATTGGCCATCATTGGTCCCAAATGACCCTCATTTCCCCTAAACACACCTTATTGGTCCTATGTACACCTTATTGGTTATATACACACCTTATTCGGACTCATTGGTCCCAACTGACCCTCATTTCCCCTAAACACACCTTATTGGGCCATCATTGGTCCTAAACACAACTTATTAGTTACATACACACTTCATTGGGACTCATTGGTCCCAACTGACCCTCATTACCCCTAAACACACCTTATTGGGCCATCATTGGTCCTAAACACAACTTATTGGTTATATACACACCTTATTAGGACTAATTAGTCCAAATTGACCCTCATTTCCCTTAAACACACCTTATGGGTCCAATGTACACCTTATTGGGACTCATTGGTCCCAACTGACCCTCATTGACCCTGAACACACCTTATTAGGCCATCATTGGTCCTAATCACAACTTAGTGGTTACATACATACACATCTTATTGGGACTCATTGGTCCCAACTGACCCTCATTTCCCTTAAACACACCTTATTGGTACTATGTACACCTTATTGGTTATATACACACGTAAATGGGACTCGTTGGTTCTAACTGACCCTCATTGCTCATAAGCACACCTTACGGAGCCATCATTGGTCCCAACTGACCCTCGTTTCCCTTAAACACACCTTATTGGTACTATGTACACCTTATTGGTTATATACACACGTTAATGGGACTCGTTGGTTCTAACTGACCCTCATTGCTCATAAACATACCTTACGGAGCCATCATTGGTCCGAACTGACCCTCGTTTCCCCTAGACACACCTTATTGGTACTATATACACCTTATTTACATACACACGTTATTAGGACTCATTGGTCCCAACTGACCCTCGTTTCCCCTAAACACACCTTATTTGTACTATATACACCATATTGGTTATATACACATGTTAATGGGACTCGTTGGTTCTAACTGACCCTCATTCCTCATAAGCACACCTTAATGGGTCATCATTTGTCCTAAACACAACTTATTGGCATCATTGGTCCCAACTGACCCTCGTTTCCCCTAAACACACCTTTTTGGTCCTATATACACCTTATTGGTTATATACACACCTTATTGGGACTCATTGGTCCCAACTGACCCTCATTACCCCTAAACACACCTTATTGGGCCATCATTGGTCCTAAACACAACTTATTGGGCAATCATTAGTCCCAACTGACCCTCGTTTTCCCTAAACATGCCTTATTAGGCCATCATTGGTCCCAACTGACCCTAGTTTCCTCTAAACACATCTATTTGACCCAAAATTGACCCATTATTTTTTATCTTAATTCTTTAAAATATTAATTATTTAGAATTATAGTTCCCCAAAATTTAAGGTTTTTGTTGATCCGTTCTGTTTTTTGTGTTCAGGGTTTTTGTTTAACGGAATGGAGATTGTGCGAACAGATTAGATATTTACCTAAAATTATGCATCAGTTGTTGATCGGATTGCAATTGTTGATAGTCTCTGTTTTTGAGGATTATGGTTTTTGTTTAACAGATTGATTTCATACACAAAAAATAGACAAACAAGTATATAACCATAGGTAGATTTCATACTACTAATTCCAATTCCATACACAAAATTGTTTCCTAAATTACATGTTCATTCCTAAAAGAAACAAAAGACAGAGCAGTTGCGGGTTGAGGTTCACGGGAACCTAGATTCCCTCTCCCCCATCAACTCCAAATGCCTACACATAGCTTCTTGCCTCAGTTGAACCAACATTTGAAGCCTAGCATTGGAGAGGTGTATTTCTTCTACCAGAAAAGTTACCATCTGGTATCTTGATGGACTTGGTGGCTCTGTAAGTACTTGGTTGAGCAGGGCCAACCCGTCTAAGCAAGTCTGTCTCTCTGCCGTGATAATCACCCCGTACCGGTCCAGGGTAGCAACAATCTTTGAATGCAAATAATTTTCAACTAGTTCTTTCAAGTTTGCCATTTTGAGAAGGATTTGATAAGGATTTTGAGAAAGGTTTTGATAAGGATTTTGAGAAAAGGTTTGACAAGGATTTTGAGAAGGGTTTGATAATGACGGTGAGAACTTTCTAATTACTGATCAGGTTGTATGATTATATGTGCAAATCACTTGAGTATGCCTAAGGTCAGATGTCTAATCACTAGAGTATACCAAAGGTATGATTTTATTAAACACATTATAATTACTTTCACACGTTCTCCAAGTTAAAATGAAGTTTCTACACATTATCAAAAAACCATTAAAATTTTAATCACACGATCCGAAATTATCCGGAATTACTTTCACACGTTCTTAAAATATTAATGCTTTAGAGAAGAAGAACATAACCGGAAGAACTAGAATTCCTCAGGAAGAAGAGTTCATCCGGATTGAGAGAATATGAACATAAACGGATGATCTGACTGGAATTAACAAACAATTAAGTGAAATTAATATAAAGGTTAAACATATTACAGAAAAAAATAACACCAAATAAATGGTAAAAAAGTAACGGAATAAGGGCTCGAACACGGAAGAACTAGAATTCCTCAGGAAGAAGAGTTCATCCAGATTGAGGGAAGATGAACAGAAACGGATGAATTGACTGGAATTAACAAACAATTAAGTGAAATTAATATAAAGGTTAAACATATTACAGAAAAAATAAAACCAAATAAATGGTAAAAAAGTAAGGGAATAAGGACTCGAACACTGAAGAACTAGAATTCCTCAAGAAGAAGAGTTCATCCGGATTGAGGGAAAATGAACAGAAACGAATGAATTGACTGGAATTAACAAACAATTAAGTGAAATTAATATAAAGGTTAAACATATTACAGAAAAAAATAAAACCAAATAAACGGTAACAAAGTAAGGGAATAAGGACTCGAACACGGAAGAACTAGAATTCCTCAGGAAGAAGAGTTCAACCGGATTGAGAGAAGATGAACATAAACGGATAAATTGACTGGAATTAACAAACAATTAAGTAAAATTAATATAAAGGTTAAACATATTACAGAAAAAAATAAAACCAAATAAACGGTAAAAAAGTAACGAAATAAGGATTCGAACACGGAACATGGTATGTTAATCAAAAGCGCTTCTACCACCTGAGCAGCACCCTGAGTTAGAATCTACTTTTCATTTTAATTTATTTAAATATGATTCTAACTGGGCCCGCTAAATTCTAAAAGATGCGGGGTAAATTAATGAGCGAATTCAATTGAAAATTTCACATATCACTTTCGATTTCCCCAATTCCCCGCTCCTCATTTCTCCATTGCTCATTAATCAACATAATTTTCCATCCGTCCTATTACTTCTCCAATAAACACGTTCACAGTAAAGATTATTGAAAAGGGTTTTCAGTATTAATCGGTTTTAATAATCTTTGTTGTTGTATCTGTAAGCAAAACAAACATGGATAAGTCTTAGATTATAACCAGTAGAACCACGAAATTATATATCGCTGGATTTATATCATTCTTAAAGTTTGCAGTTACCAATTTGAAAAAGAAAAAAAATCCATGTCCCTGTGTTAAATGTCTAAACCATTACTCTTATCCAGTTTATGAGGTAGAATATCATTTGTTTTCAAAGGGATTCGATCTGACACATACAAGGTGGACTAAACACGGAAAGAAACATTAGTCCACAGGAGAGGAGCTTCACAAGGAATCATTTTTCGATTCCGGAATGCCATTCGATGCATCCAAAACAATAGAAATGGTCAGAGCTACTGAAGAAATTTTCACTGAGGACCATGAGAAGTTTCAAGAACGAATCATGGATGCTGAGAAGCCCCTGTATGAAGGATGCCATACCTTCACAAAGTTATCTACCTTGGTTAAGTTACTGAACTTGAAGACTAAGCATGGAGGATCAGATAAGTTTTTTAATGAACTTTTAGTTTTGCTGAAACAGATGCTACCTGAAGGTAATGAAATTGTGAAAAATACATATGAGGCCAAGAAGATTGTGAAGTCAATGGGTGCAAGGTACACCAAGATACATGTGTGTATCAATGATTGTATTCTTTATAGGAAGGAGAACAAGGACCTAACTGTATGTCCAAGTTGTGGTGAGTCTAGGTGGAAGGTGAACGAGAGGACAAAGAAACTATACGACAAAACTCCTGCAAAGGTAATGTGGTATTTCCCCATCATTCCAAGATTGAAACGACTGTTTCAAGTGAAAACCACAACGGAAGATCTAAGATGGCATGCCACCAGTTCTAAAATACCCGGTGTGTTACACCACCCATCCGATTCACCGGCATGGAAATCCATAGATGACAGATATCCCAAAATCACTAACGATCCTAGAAGTCTTCGTCTTGGCATTTAAACTGATGGGGTCGGCGTGAGAAATCACAGTATGTGGCTGGTTCTATCTTTACAGCCTTCCACCATGGTTGTGTATGAAAAAGAAAGTTCATCATGCTTTCGTTATTAATATCGGGAGCGTCTGGAAACGATATTGATGTGTTTTTGGAACCATTGATTGATGACTTGGAGTTGTTATTTGAGGCGGGTGTGGAAACATATGATGCGTATGCGCAAGAACAGTTTACTATGCGTGCAATTGTTTTATGGACGATTAGTGATTACCCTGCACTTAGTACACTTTGTGGTTTTTCGTACAGTGGATTCAATGGTTGTGTGGTATAGGGGAGATCATAATCTCGGGAAACCGAGAAAAACCGATTTACCGGACCGAATTTTCCCGAGAACCGGCCCGAACCGAGATTAATGGGGTTTCGATCGGTTCCTATTTTTACCAAAATTCGGTCTCGGTTTCGGTCTCGGGATCGGGATTTCCCAAAAATAAAGTACAGTTCCCGATTTCCCGTTTTCTCCCAGCGGCCCACTGGCCCAGCCCAATACTATTATGTTGATTCTGTGGACTAATGGACTCAAAAAAACCAAATACGCAATTATGTGTGTGCTACGGGACGACAGAACCATTCGAACGTGGAAAACTGAAAGGTCAGCCTAAATTCTCCTCATCATCAACGTTTTCTGTGGATCAATCACCAACTTGATCGATTTTTTTTCTTGATTTTGAAGGTTAATCGAGGTTTTTGTAGATCAAGCACCAAGTGGATTGATTTTTCTTTCTTGATTTTGAAGGTAAGTCTCCTTAATCCTCACTGTCGATGGTTTCTGTGGATCAAGCAAAATAACTTTTTTGATTCATCTAATGATCAAAACAATGAAGAAAACTTAACTTTTTTTATCAAAACAATGAAAAAAATAACTTTTTTGATTCATCTAATGATCAAAACAATGACACAACTTACAGCTAATCTCTGTTGGTTTATATCACCATTTGCAGTTACCATAATGTAACCATTGTTTCCCTCTGAAAAGAATATAAAACAAATGTTAAGTTTGAGACCAACATTTACCTAACAACGGATGTGTTAAAGAGGTGTTTGGATTTGTTTAAACTAATTAGTTTTTTGTGTATTTAAAAGAAAGATTTCGGTCTCGGGATATCCCAAATCCCGACCGAACCCGAGGATCCAAAAGACCGAATACCGAATGTTGGGTCGAGTCAGGATACGGTCTGAATTTTATGAATTTTCGGGAATCGGGTCAGGAATCGGGACGGGAATCTCAGTTTCCCGACTTTGCTCACCCCTAGTGTGGTATGTCGGGAAAAAACTAAATGCATCAGGCTTCCTTTCTCAGCCAAGCAGTGTTACGCTGGTGACAGAAGATATCTACCACATATGCATGCCTTCCGAAAGAAAACAGAGGCCTTTGATGGTAAACAAGAGTTGAAAGATGCTGCAGATCCTATGACCGGGGAACAGATATACAACGAAGTTCAACATATCAGGAATAAATGGGGAAAGGGATTAAGGTGTACTGATTCAGAAATCCCAGAGACCTCAACCGGAAGAGGGGGGAAGATTGATAAGAGAAAAAGAAAGAACAAAGAGAAGCCACCATATTGGAAGAAATTCAATATATGGTTTCAAAGACTTAGATATTGGAGGCATAATAGTGTCCAACATTGCATTGATTTCATGCATATTGAAAAGAATGTGGCTGAGAATCTTGTTGGAACTCTGCTCAACCTTCCTAGAAAGACAAAAGATGGACTGAATACTAGAAAGGATCTAAACTTTTTTGTAGTTAAGAACAGAGTTGCAGCCTAAACAGAACAAGAACAACATAGTACTTCCTACATCGTGTTACACGTTACAAAAAGATGAAAAGGACAAGTTTTGTGACACGTTGTATAACTTGAAGGTTCCACAAGCTGTGTAACTTTTCTAGTTTGGTTAGTCTAAAGGACAAGAAACTTGTGGGGCTCAAGTCACATAACTATCATATGTTGATGCAACAGTTTCTGCCAATTGCAATTCGGTCAGTTATGCCTGAACTGACAAGATATGTTATTATCAGGCTTTGTTTTTTTTTCAAATCAATATGCAGCAAAGAGATCAACGTCGAAGAACTAGATAAATTGCAAGCAGATCTTTATGTCACACTATGCATCCTTGAGAAATATTTCCCGCCATTACTTTTTGATGTTATGCTTCATTTGACGGTGCACCTTACTAGGGAGGTAAAATTATGTGGCCCAATATGCTTTCGATGGATGTATCCATTTGAAAGGTGTATGAAGGTAATTAAGGGCCACGTGAGAAACAAAACTTATCCAGAAGGGTGCATTGCTGAGGAGAACATTGTAGAAGAAACGATTGAGTTTCTCAGCGAATACCAAAAAAAAAACATCACAACTATTGGTGTTCCAACAAAAAAGCATAGCAGTGAGGATGGAAGTCCTGTGTCAGCTGGTAGATCAGTTGAAGTCTCTCCAGAGCTCCTATTGAAAGCACATTTATTTGTGTTGCTAAATACGCCTGAAATTGAGCATTATATCGAGTAAGTAATTTAGATTATTAACCTTTTTTGATATGTTTAATTAATTATAAACTTTTATAGATAACTTCAATTCATGTCATTGTAGAGAACACATGAAATTTTTGGATGAACTATAATCTTCCTGGTGAATTGAAACTATTTTCTTATTGTTTTAATTCCGGATGAACTGTACCTTTCCTGAACAACTGACCTGAATTGTCTGGATTAACTCTATTTTCTATCCGGGTGAACTATAACCTTCCTGGTGAACTGAAACTATTTTCTAATTGTTTTGATTCCGGGTGAACTATAATTTTCCTGAAAAACTGACCTGAGTTGTCCGGAACAACTCTATTTTCTATCCGGATGAACTATAACCTTCCTGGTGAACTGAAACTATTTTCTTATTGTTTTGATTCCGGATGAACTGTAACTTTCCGGAACAACTGACCTGAGTTTTCTGGAACATCTCTATTTTCTATCCGGATGAACTATAACCTTCCTGGTGAACTGAAACTATTTTCTTATTGTTTTGATTCCGAATGAACTGTAACTTTCCTGAAAAAACTAACTTGACTTGTCCAGAACAACTTTATTTGATTTTCGGAAGAACTATAACCTTCCTATTCCTAATGAACTCTCCTGATGAACCTACTAAGAATTTCAGGTTGAAAAGGAGATGGCGGAGTTCCCATAAACTATATCAGTGACCGTTAGGTGGATTTCACATGGTCCACACAGAAGCGTGAGGAAATATGAAGTATATGATATTAATAGCTATTCATTTCGTACAAATCTCGATTCGGTAGGGTGTACAAGAACAGCGGGGTTGGTGTAGAGGTAAATGACATGCACATCTCTAATGAGGTATTAACATATGGACAAAAACTTTACTATGGGGTTTTAAAAGAGATATGGCTACTAGAATACCATATTAAAAGCATCTCTCTGTTTATGTGCGACTGGGTTGAGAATACACATGGGGTCAAAAAAGATAGTCTTGGTTACACTTTGGTCAACCTTAAAAGACTAGGTCATAAGGAGGACCCGTTCATTTTCGCGTCACACGCACGACAGTTGTTTTACGTCAAAGACCAGCTGGATAAAAAACTGCATATTGTCTTTATGACACCTCCTAGAAAGAGATTATTATGAAGACGATGCCAATGAAGAATTTAGTATGGTAGTTTTTCCTCATAACGATAATGTATTGCCGCCCGTAGATCCACGTGACAATGTTTACCATAGAGCTGGTTGTACTGGAATGATATTACGTAAAAACGATTAATTGATCATTGTAATGTTTTTGAATTTTGGCAAATTACAGTCTCAACAATATTTGGTTTTTTGTCTTTATGTATTCTGTAATATTATGGATCTTAATTTTGAGTCATGTGTTTCCTTGTTTTGATTGTGCATGCAGGTCTCCTCTCTTTGACCAAACCAGAGTCAATAAAAGTAAAAAATAAACAAACAAAATCAACTGCTGCTTCAACAAACACAATTACATATATAATCCAAAAGGTGTGATTCCATTAATACATTGATCTATAAAATTACAACTTAAAAACTACTAACTTAAAAGGGAGAAGAAGCGGCTGAAGACAAATCCCTCTTTGCTTTCTCACATGGTGCACTAGAGAGATTGTCTGAACCATCATAACGCCTACTTGCTGCTGATCAATTGAAAAGAGAGAACAAGTCCCTATTTGCTTTCTCACATGCACTTGCTTCAGATTAAAAGGGAGAAGAAGTTGCTGAAGAAAAATCAGGTTCATAGGGCCAAAAGGGAGAAAAGCACCTGGAGAATACAAGTGCTGCAAACCTGAACATGTGCCCTTACTGCTGACTGTTATAAAATTATACAATAACTTAAAATATGCTCTCAGTAAAGCATTTGTATGAACCATTAGAGACTCCTCGTCTCCATGGTTTCCACAATAACTTAAAATCTGCTCCTAGGAGATATAGAGTGCAATCTTTCCCTGCACAAGAAAAAATTACCAAATCTGAGATGCAATTTTCAGTCGAATTTCGGTGGTGAAGATGATAACTTACCGTTTTCCACATACGGATGACGTCAATTCCACATTTTTTGCCGGCGACGATGGACGAAAAATAGAGAGAGGGAGACTGGGAGAAAAGGTGCATGGTGGAGATGATGATGAAAACTGATACAGAGATAAGTATATATCGATACTCGAGGGGCGTGGTAGATGGAGATTTGAACGATAAGTAGATGAAAAGTAAATGATATAGTAATGATTACAAGCGTCGTCGACTATTGGTCTTCTTTTAGCCACCCAAAATTAATATACCGTGACCATTTGTCATAATTTGTCACGCAAACAATGTTTAATATGAGTGATCATATCACAAGATAATCAAACATGATAAACATATATAACCATCATATATTCAATTCTAACTACTAATATCATAACAAAATAAACATATAAAATATTCTTCTTAATTTGTTCATAAACATATACATCAATTAATTAATAATCCGGATCACTGCAATCTTCGGATATGTATCCTGAACTTGCATCATCGTCATCATCATCATCATCATCATCACGTCCTTCTTCAATCCGACCACTGTTTGCAGGATCTTGAACCCAATCGGCCACCATATCCTTCACCTTTTGTTGAATGCCATTCCCGGAATCATTCTCATCTTTGTTAATCAGGGAAATTTCACTCAATTTCTTGAGAAAATTTATATCATAAGATCTCACAATTTCATTCACAGAAAAAATTTTACTCTCTTCTGTGTTCATGTATTTCACTTCAATATGGTTAGTAGAACTTAAATACTCCCAAGATTGGAAAATTTCATCTTCATCTTCTTCATCTTCTTCGGATACAAATTCATTGAATTTTGTATCAAGGACACGGAATAATTTCGTTGCCTCAACAGAGTAGGCAAAACAATCAGGAATCTTCTGCGCATGGAGTTGCCTCAGGATGTTCTCATCGTTGTTTTAATAACAGATTTGTGGGACTTGAAGGATCTTCTTATCCTATTATTGTAAACCAAAAAAATAGGATTATTCTTCACATACCAGTAATTAAGGGAGCGTTGATTATCGGTCATTTGATGCGCGCGAATTGGTGTAAACGAATTGGTGTAAAGAATTTGAGATCAAGAAAGGGATGGCGGTAAAGGAAAATAACAATGATGATGTATATATAGGGTAGCAGATTTGAACACGCTCGAATTGGTGTAAACGAAAAAAGCGCGTTGTTTTAGAGGAAAACAAATCGTCTCCTATCGCCACGCGTTTAATATTTATCGTGACCATAATATAGATTTTTGTCACTCACAACCTACCATTAAGTCATGGTTAATATATGTGGCCATAGGTAATAGATTTTTGACACTCACAACCTACTATTTAGTCACACAACCTAATAACAGTGGCCATATGTACTAGCTTTTAGCCACATAACTAATTAAAAACAGTGGTCATTGCTCACATTTAGCCACGCATAATATATACTTAATAGTTTTGTTTTTTTAATTACTAAGTAATAAAATCTACTCTTCCGTCACACAACATTATTTAAGCGTGGCCATACATTCCTTTTTGGTCACATGAATAAAAATCATAAAAATTATGTGGCCGTTTGGTGCGTTTCGCCACTCTTTTTTAAGTGTGACAAATAAGTGCCACATGTTTTTATAAAACAGTGGCTAAAGCCACTGCACCTGATTGTTATTGTCACATAAACAAAAAAATACGTGGCTAAAAGGGTCCAAAGGCTATATATTTGGCCACGGGTACAATATATGTGTGGCTAAAACTAGTATTTCTTACCTTTAGCCATGTTTTTTTAAAACCGTGGCTAGGTGTTTTTGAAAAAATCGTGGCTAAAGCCACTTTTTGACGTAGTGTACTATTTACAATGAGAAACTGACTACAAACTAGACTTTAGAGTATTTATAGAATCGACCTTTGTACTTTAACTTGACTATGTTAAATATGATTAATCTGACATAACCAATAGACTTTGCCAACCAAGATTCTGATCTGGGTAGGACAGCTAGACTCTGTCTGTCATGTCGCTCTTGATGGCCATGATGAATACAAACATTAGTCCATGTAAAAGAAAATAGTATAAATACCTCCTCTGACATCAAAGAGAGCATTGCTTACCATGTGAGACATTCGATACACAGAAGGGATCACTTATACAAGACGTACTTGGTCTTACTCGTTAGAGAGTATTGTCTCTTTGGTGATGCTAACAGGTGTCGCTTTCTTTACAGATACTAACTTACTGAAGGAGCTTGTACAAGTCTTGATCAAGTAACACTCATCTGGGAAGACTAATAGAAGAAATCAAATCAGAAACATTCCTTTGGTTAACTAATCATGTAAAAAAATTAGATTTAGATTTAGATTGGATCGTTTAGAAACGTGATCCTCTGTATTGGTTGTAATTTTAATACCTTTCATTTGATGTACTTTGTATCTCTTTTCCTCTAGCTTCTTGCTAGAGGTGGTTTTTCTAATAAAATTTTCTAATGTTAAAAAAATGTTAGTCAAAATCATAACCTTCATACAATTGAAAAGCCCAAATAAAAAAGATTTAGTAATTAATAAGTTTAAGAATTTATTTATAAAGATACTAATTACCTTTTGTTTTTGAACGAAGATAATAATTACCTATACAACTGAAAAGCCCAGATTTCTGTTTTTTTTTCGTGACAAGTTCAAAAGAGTGGATTGTTGGAGACCTTCGATGATATGTGAATGGATTAATCGCTTGGGTGATATAGCTGCAGAATCTCTTGTGTCTATGGTCTCGAAGAAGGGGGTCAAGGAGGCGGTGTGGGATTGCGGAAGCGATAAGACACCCGGTCCGGACGGGTTTACCTTTGGATTCATTAAAAGGTATTGGCATTTATTCGAGGAGGACTTTTTTAAGGTTCTTTAATCATTTTCATGAGTTTGGCAAGGTGGGTAAGGGATGTGGGGCGGCCTTTATACAACTCATAGCCAAACGGATTAACCCACAAAGTCTCTCGGATTTCCGACCCATTAGCCTTGTGGGGTGTATCCCGAAAATAATCTCAAAAGTTCTCGCAAAACGTATAATTACGGTCCTTCCAAGTATTATTTTGGAACCACAAATGGCGTTTTTAGCCAGAAGAAACATCTTAGATGGGGTCCTCATTATCAGTGAACTCACGTCTTGGATTAAGAAAAGAAACGTCCCTTCGATGATTTTTAAGATTGATTTTGAAAAGGCATATGACTCGGTTGATTGGGGTTTTTTGGATTCTATCCTTTCTCAAATGAATTTTCCGGGGAAATGGAGGTCATGGGTGAAGGGTTTTCTTGAGGCCTCTAGATCTTCGGTGCTCATGAATGGAGTCCTGACTTGGGAATTTCAATGTGGTAGAGAGGTGAGACAAGTGGATCCTCTATCACCTTTTCTGTTTCTTATTATCATGGAAGCGTTCCATTGGGCTATGCAAAGAGCAGGTAGTATGGGCATTTTTCATGGAATTCAACTTCCTAATGGAGGTCCATGTTTATCGCATCTATTATTCGCGGATAATGCCATTGCGATAGGGGAGTGGTCTAACGCTAATGTGACTAATCTTGTTCGCATCCTTAGAGTTTTTGGCATGGCGTCTTGCTTAAAAATTAACCTAAAAAACTGCGCCATGTACGACATCTATGTTCATGCGGATGAGGTGAAACAAAAAGCAGAAATTTTGAGATATTCGCATGAGGACTTACCATTCAAATATCTTGGTCTTATGGTGGGGGCAAACATGGGTAGAGTAAAAAATTGGGAGGATGTGATTAAAATCTTTGAGAAAAGATTATATCGATGGAAAGCGGGCCGATTATCTATTAGGGGAAGATTAGTACTTATAAAGTCGGTTCTTGAGAGTCTCCCTAATTATTATTTCTCGCTTTACAAAGTTCTGGCTAGAGTTCTCGAGAACTTGGAAGCTATCCGTTTACGTTTCTTATGGGGAGGTGGGGATGGATCAAAAAAATGCATCCATTGGATCCGGAAGGATGAAGTGGAAAAATCTATTGAGGAAGGGGGTCTTGGTCTTACTCCTTTTGTAGTTAGTAATATTAGTTTGCTAGCTAAATGGGGTTGGAGATACCACAAGGCGAATATGGGGCTTTGGCTTTGGAGAAAGGTGGTAGATGCAATTCATGCTAGAGATGGTGTTCAAGCTTTTCTCCCTTGTAGGAAAGACTTAGGTGGGGTCTGGAACAATATAATTCGTGGAATAAAGGAGCTGCAAAAAAGAGGAGTAATTTTGGAAGGTTTATGGAGTTTTCGAATGGTATTGTGCGATGGACAAGAGATTCCCAGTGGATCACTCTCGGTTGGAGGACTAAAGAAATTAATCTCGTGGTTCTCGATTTCCTCCGGCATCATAATGCCTTGGAATATACTTGTCCCGAAAAAGATAAACATCTTCTTTTGGAGAGCTCTTAAAGGAAGGATCGCTACTAAGGATTGTTGGTCCATAAAATCTACCAAACACGATATTGATATCACAAACGAGTGCGGAATCCTCGTAAGTGATTGATTCAAGAAGAAAGTAGAAGAAATAGATTTGATAAAGTGATAAACAACAAAGATCAAATCTTGAATGAAACACAATACTTTCTTTGAGCTAATGAAAACTGATCGTAAACAAGATAGGTGATAGAAATCGTAATCCCAAAAGCTCTCTAATCATAAACACTATGAGGGTTTATATAGTACCCTCTACAAAACCCTAAGCCCAATCATAAACATAAAGAAATCGATCCAAGAAGCCCATATCGTAAACCCTACTAAGCCCAAAACAATGAAAGTCCAATCTAATGTTCGTGCCTTACAATGTATAGCCCAACAATATTCCCCTAGGCATGAACCATTAGACCGCCTATGGCAGCAGCATATCAAATCTGAAAGTATTTTGCACATTGCTCGACCACCATTCATTAGTTATGATCTGGTTTGCTGTTCCATGGAAGATCCCCACCCGTATAGCATTTTCCAGATCATTCTCATCACCGAGAATAGGTTGGGAGGCGAGGAGCTTGATATCTCTTTCACCAAACCTCAGCAGGTCAACCGGATCGTAGAAGTGGAACTGTCTCATCTTCTTGCAAAGCACCACCACTTCATGTGTCGTCGGATCATAAAACCAACAGTCAAAGTTTTTGACCAAGGTACCATCTTCAATTTCATCCAAAAAGTTTATTACTCTTGTGTGTTTTGTGGGTGGTCACCTCGCTTCACCTATTGGATCACCAGTTACTGGGTCAGTTCCAGTTTCAACCCATCTTACCTGCTTCAGATCAAAGTTCACAAAATTTTCCGCCAAGTGGCTCATCAGATTGTTCCGAACTAGATCTCCTTCTGTGCTCCTCCATCTGTTTATGTATGGAGCTCTTAACAGACTTCTAATCTCAGGCTCAGTCCAGGAGTGAAACTGGGTTCGTGTTCTGTAATATTCCACTGGACTGTAGCCATCACGGATTACAGCAAAAAGCTTCTTTCTCGGTATCATAGTGCCAACACAGAATTGCTTCACGACTCCCTCTTTTGTCGATTGAGCTTTCACCAACATCAATGGTGTATTGAGTGGCGGCTGGTCCTTGAAAGAACTCCTTGAACCAGTTGTCGTGACCTTCTGGTGCCTTAGAGATAACTCTTCCACTTCGAGCATAGTCTGACATCTCAATTGTGTCATCTCCTTCATCTTCATTCACAGATTCTGTACCTTGCCCACCCCGAGATGAGCTTTGACCGGGGTCACCTGAAGCATTTGACTCCACAGCACCTTTCAACTCATTATACTTCTTTTTCAGATCCATCAAGGTCTCATACAAATACTTAAACCTATTCTTGTCAGCCATCTCCTTGTCTTTCAGTTTTCTGTTCTCAACCTTGAGTGCTTTTATCTTAACCTCTCTAATTCTGTTTTGAGACATCAGAAAATTAATGTGAGGGTCAGCACTTAACCTCATCTCAATAGGGAGCTCAGCAGCTTGTTCATTTGCCCGAAAAGGCCTGAAGCTTGGAACAACAGTGGGCTGACTTGGCTCTGAAGAGACACTCACTTTCACTGGGCTGGGTATAACAAAAGAGCTTTCAACCTCTAGAAATTGCCTTTCCTCATGCACTGGGCTATGTACATTGAGGATAGGACTTTCAGTTTGCATAGGTGCTGGTTCTTGAACAGTAGCTTGAACATCGGCTTGAGATGAGCTTTGAACGATTGCCGGTTCAGTTGCGTTATCAGTCTGTTCATTTGCATTTGTACGATCAAACACCATTAGGCTCGAGCTGGTCTTTAAGAATTTGAACCTCAAAGTTCTTGGGTCAGCCTTTTTCCTCGGAGAAGGTTCACGTACTGGGATGGGTTCTTCAGTCAAATCCTCTTCGTTAATATTCAGAGTCAGCTCTGGAGGAGTTGCATCGCTGCCTGAAGATGTGATCAGGTCATCCCTTCCTCTCTTAAGATTTATGGGCCCCAAATCCTGATAGATGTCATCCTCGAATATTTCGTTCTCAGGGAAGATATCATCCATTATGTTTTCTTCATCAGACGGTATATTTTCAGGTTCCCTTTGAACATTGGTAGCCACATCATGATCTTCTGCCAGAGATGCATTGACTGGGTGCACCTCTGGTTCAGCATCAGATTCTTCTTCAACTTGTTCTCTTGCAACTTCAGGGAAGGCACCTCTTTTGGTCCATTCAATCCTTCCTTGAAAGCTGCTCTTTCCTTTTCTGTATTGGGTTTGCAACCCGAACACTCCATTATCCATGAACTTGATATCCAGCTTCTCAATCCTTTCTTCTATCATGGGATATTTGTTCATGACCACCATCTGCACAAATCTTGGTGTCATCGGGAACTGTTCTCTTGCGCTCAGATCAGCATTGCCAATCCATTCTAACAGCATCATCTTTGAGAAATTAAATTTCCAGTCTAAGGCCAGAGCAACAAAAGCAGTGCCATGTAGCTTGTTCAGCTGATCAAAGCTCGTTCGCTTCCCTAAGAATGACTTCTGCATGTAGTGAGCAAGACACCTCTAGTAGTGCGGCAGCAACTTCTTGAAAATTGGAGGGAACTTTCCTTCATATCCCAATGACTGAGCACCCTCTAACACAACAGTCTTTGAGTACTCAATTGGATCTTCAGCACTGTCATTGATGTTCAATCCCTGGCGGATGTCTTCTTCGAGTATCACAATTTGACGATTCTGAATTGTTGCGGTGATTCTCGTCTTGTCAGCATTTGCTCTCGCTGTTCCCCAGAATTCTCTTACAAGCTGCTCATCGATAAGCACACTTGTCCGCAGAGCATGATTAATCTTGCACACATTTAATCCCGCTACCAGAGAATAGAACAGTTGCATATGTCTTTCTGGAGGGTCATCAAGGAAGGCTGGGATGCAGTGATCTCTTTCAAAATGAATTTCTTCATCAAGCATGTCTTCCGCCATCTGATAAACCAAGACAAATGCATCAGGCTTCAATTCATCAAAAAGAAATTATGTTTGCCAACAGTATCTTGAAGTTCAATTGATTAACACATTTAACTTGATAAGTTCTGAAAATCTCAATTTAAACATTCAAGAAAAATATTTGATTTTGAAACACAAATTGACAAACACCATTATTTTTAACTTAAAAAAAATTATGTTTGATGAGATTTTAAAACAATTATGTGTTTATGATTTTAATTCATCAATTAAGTGAGTTTACGATCCACGGATTAGGTTTACGATTATAGAAAACGGTTCACGATCGGGTCAAACTAAGTCCAGTCGTAATCATTCAGCCCAATCATAAACACGCGAAATAACCTTAGGCCTGATCGTAAACAACAGTCGTAACCGCGGATCGTAAACAACGATCGTAATCAACGATCGTAAACGTCGATCGTAAAGTCCAACAGTCGTCTTCTTCATTGCAAAAGTCGTAAACACCAAATCCGCCATAGCCGGACCTGCAATCACCTCGTAAACACGTTAATACCCATCAATCTTGTAAAAAGAGCATCTATCACTACCTTTTAACAGTTCTTAACACAAATCCGACTTCAAATCTTCTCAAAACAACTCGAACACAGTGAAAAGAGAAGATGATCTCGAGTTAGGGCTCAAATCGTAAAAAACAAACCGAGAATAGACAGACGAATCCTAGTGAAAACAGTTGATTGAAATGGGTTACTTGGTCGGAAAAGGATTCCGAAGGCGTTGATGTACTCGGTTTTCACAGAGGACGGCCAGAGGTGGCTGTGGTGGATTTTCCGGCGGGGTTGAGCGGCGAAGTTAGGGTTTCTGAGGAACCGATCGTAAATGGCGAGAGAGAGGTGGATAGAGGATCGTAAATGGGGTTTTGTTATAAAAAAAATTCATTTTGCCCCCTCAAGTTTCAAAACATTTTAAAAACCTCCTTAACCTCATAAAAAATGGTAATTCTCTTAAAAACGTGTAACTTTGAAGATTTTGAGAATTTACGAAGCTTCCCCTCAGACTCAAACCCCGAGTATCTGATCATGATCATAAAATAAAATTTAAAAGAAATAAATTTTAAACATTTTAAATACTTAGACAAAAATAACCATAAAACAAATAAGACCTAATTACAAAAATAAAAAATTTACTTGCCTCGAAGCTGATGTAAAATCTTGGATCAAACCAGACAAATCTTTGACTGAAGAACCCTTTTTAGCTTCCGTTACTCGACGCTCTAGACGATTGCTCAAAATTTTTGAAATCATATAAACTCACATCCAGATAAAAGATATTTAAAGTGCTTAAATATGGTACATAATTACCGTCATGTTTAATAGTCCCCACACCCAATTGTTCATAGCAAAACCTACCCAACCTCAGAGTTTATTGAGGATTCACAAACCCCCAACTTGAGGAACCATGCACCACTGCTATGACTACCACTTATTTTCTTATTATCAGTTGGTGATCAGGTCGGCCGCATAAGCACGCAGAGAAGACCAAACACAATAATTTATTTATCTTTATCATCATTTTTTATTTTCCTTTTTCTTTTCATTTTTCTTTTTCTTTTCATTTTTATTTTTCTGTGGTGTTGTCATAACAGCATAAACATGGCGTGTGAGAGAGTGAATATGTGACATCCGAGAATTCCAAGGTTAACTTCCGTTAGACAATCTCCGTTAGTTACGTTATAAGTGTTAACTTAGTAACTAATGCTTAACTAGGCCGAATACGTCCACGTCCTTTGGTTGATCACCGAACCCGTCCATATGTGTTATGTATTCATTTATTTATTTATTGTCATTACGTGCAATGTGATTTGAACGCATGATTTAATATTATTAATAGCATGACAAATTGTAAATTCTTGATATGTGACAAATTATATGTTTTTGGTTGCCGGCGAAACTACCGAGCGAAACTACAGATTCGCCCGGTAGCTAGCCAAGCTGTTCAGATTACATGAGATCAGAGCCAGTTTCGGCTGGCCAGCGAAACTGCCAGCGAAACTAGGCCCTGATATATAATATCTTAATAAACCCTAGTTTTTCCCATTTGCATCATTTCACACAAAACACACACCACTCTCATCTGCTCACTCGAGATTTCTGGTCAGTCGAGAAAACCATCAAGGAACCATCATCTCATCTCATCCATTCAGGCCCTAGATCGAATCGTGAGTCCCAAAAACCATTATTTATGCATTTTCTATGTGTTTTCTTAAAAAGCATGCTTGAATCTTCATGTAATCACTTGATCTTTTGATATGTTGCTTAGGAATGCTAGATCTATGATAAAGTCTGTAACTTTACGTTTGAAAACCAACCATAATGAAGATTTATGCTATTTAGGTCATTTTAGGTTTAAAATGTGTTTTTGGTGATTTGATGATGAAAACCCATGTTTAAGGTGTTAAAACTTGTTGTTTGATGTTGGTAAATGATTATGCATGCTAGATATTGAATTACATGAAATATGGAAGTTGTTAGATTGATTTTTAGGCTGATTTACGTGTTTTTCGCGACCAGCGAAACTGTACTGTTCTCTGGGCGAAATTACTTAGCGAAATTATGTATATCTTCATCTAGCGACACTATGGAGCGAAACTGTAGTGTCGCCGGGTAAACCAACCAGACCTGTCCGAACGAAACTACCGAGCGAAATTCCCTGAACGAAAGTTCAAACCAGTTTCGGGCGAAACTAGGCTAGCGAAACTGTGCCAACAGTTTCGAGCAAAACTAGCCTAGCGAAACTGTGTCATCGGGTATTGCCTAGCGAAAGTGCTGCCCGTGCACACAGCGAAACTGCCTAGCGAATTTATACTAGCGAAACTGTGACCAGATCTAAACCCAAACTTGTGCAACTTATTTGAATGTTATGCCATAACTTACATGATTATGCTATGATGAAACATGTTTAATTTCTGTATTATGTGAACCCTTGTTTATGATCAACCATCGGTGTCGTGTGTCGGTATGTCGTGGCGTAGTTCCAACGTGCTATGTTATGGGCCATAGTGACGTTGAGTTAAAGATTAGACACCAAAACTAATACTTAAGACCTAAACGTGTTCTTAGGTCTTCGATAAGCAAACAATACTTGGATTTCTTAGCAAGTGTAGCAGTGCAACCAAAGGTGAGTGTCACTAACCCATTTACCGTGAACCCGGTTGGGTCACACTGAATAACTTAATGGAAGACAATGCTGACAACCTTAAGAGTGCTATGCACCTCTCTGATGAACTTGAAAACTTAGGAGTGCTCGGCACCCACTTGATGAACTTGAAGTGTTTTATGGGAGACACTTGTGAAATACTTAAATAACTATCTCTAAAACGAAACTGAAAATATTTTCGGGATTCATGAGAACCCAAAGGAAAACCGTTTTAATATGGCTAGTGTAGGTTAAAGTCTAAACCACATGATATCACATGATTTCTAAGGATTGCCTTATAACTGAAAAAGTCCTCAACTAAATTGTACCATTAATTGTAAAGCGAGGGGATGTTGGGTAGATCTACTGGAGTTTGACAAACTCCGCCCCGTGGCACGGGGAGTGCACGGAGGTACAATATCAGCCTATCTGACCGTGATCCCGAGAGGACACGGGGGAGGCAAATCCGCGATGACGTAGGTCCGCAAAACATGATGGCACTGCCACTACAATATGAGTCAGCTTTGGTACAAACTTCCTTAGTGCATGGAACAACGGATTAGCTACCCGCGATATCGGTTGAGCACTTTAACTATACAAAACTAGTGCATACCCGATAACGTATGTTACGGACATTAATATTTCTAAACCACGTTACTATGATTTTGGACGTTACCGAGCATTGCTTTTCGCAAATAAATATTACATAAGTACATGTTTATATGATTATGATATTGAGACCAGGCCACTGCGTGACAAGCCTACTGTGAACTCACCAACCGTTAGGTTGACACTTGCGTGGTTTAAACTTTTGCAGATCGCTGAGGAGTATCCGGATGCGGGTTGGCATGGCACATGAAGACTTTTGTTTTTGATTAAACTTAATTGGGAATTTAAAACACTGATTTGTAAAGCACGTGGTTAGTGCTAAGACGATATATTTTCCGTTGCGTACTTGAGACTTTATTTTATGATAAATATCTGGACTTACTTTGATTCGTTTAGTATTTGTAACTAATGGTTGTGGTCCTGGTTTGCTCGCACCCCTTAACGGTATAAACTCCGTTAGTGGTTATTTGGGGGTGTGACAGAATACTAGGTATAATTACCACTTTCAACCCGTTTTTGCTGGGACTCAGTTTTTTAAACCATGCAAACTGAGATGGGAAACTAAACATATATATATTTTAAGTTCATTGCACTTACATTGGTGGTCATAAGATTAGGTCGAGCCTACCGAGCATATCACCGTGGAGCTTGCTTTTCACTTCCGCTTTACACATGTCAGCCATCTCCAACCCGGCCATATTTCACTTCTCAGAAACAAAACACAAACAATTAAAAATTGAAAAGCACACTATTTTTGAGGGGTCAACTTTTTCTTCATTTTTACATTTCTTCCCCTTGCTTTTTGATTTTTAATGTCACAACGTTTGTGAACATTTTTTTTTAACACGAACACATAAGCAGAGCAAATAACTTCACACACATCTGGCCAAGCTAATCTTCAAAGTATGGATTTGAAAATTTGGAGAAATAGGTTTCATGACATGCATACTAAATTGCATTAGAAGTCAAACACTTCAACAATCAATCACCAAGTGAAAATTTTAGGAAATTTGGTTTGACTCAAAACACCCTTTGCCGCTTCATCAAACAAACAACCAAGTTAAGAACAGTACCTTTCATGCTGAATTTGACCTTTTACCTCTCAAGGAAACATATCCTCCATAAAAAATTGTTTGTCATGACATGAAGATACGTCTCCTAAACTGTGCCAGGAACAATCACTTATCAACAAACAAATTAATAATAAAAATGTTAGTGATAATCCTCCTTGACTGTTCCTGCACATAGTGAGAAATTAGTTAGCTATTGGTACCCAGGCCATTGATTTTCTGGGTACACCTGAGGAATCAATAAAGGATACTTCTTGTAAGAACATCCCCTTTGAGAAATCAGGAAGTTGTGATGGAGCTGCCTTGATATTTGGTTTCCAAGTTCCAGGTGATTTAACATTTGTTTTAGTCACTTTTGGAGTTGTGACTTTAGGTATTTCAACCTTCTTCGTTTTAGATTCATTTTTCAAAACAGTTTTTATTTTAGTCACCTTTGGAGTTGTGACTTTAGGTATTTCAACCTTCTTCGTTTTAAATTCATTTTTCAAAACGGTTTTTGTTTTAGTCACCTTTGGAGTTGTGACTTTAAGTATTTCAACCTTCTTCATTTTAGAATCATTTTTCAAAACAATTTTAGTTACCTTGGGAGGGGTAACCTTGGGTTTTTGAGACTTTGGTTGTTTTGAAAATGGTTTTTTCACCTGTTTTTGGAAATTTTTGTAACTTGGAAAGCTGTTGTTTTGATTTATAGATTTTCTTTCAGCTTTGGCAGCGCCCCAATGTTGATCAGAGGGTTTAACCTTAGGAGTAACAGTCTTCATTGCCTTAGGTTTCTGCACCATCATTGGCTTAGACTTCACAGACTCCTGAGATGAAACCCTTTGAGTTTTCGGATAATAGGGTTTATAAGGGCGATAAAGACAGTTTCTAGCAATATGACCAGCGATGCCACAATTAAAACAAGTCTGCTTCTTTAGATAGAAGTCAGACGTGTACCCATTTGTCTTCGGTGGCTGATATGGAGCTGGTTTTCCTTGTGTATGCTTCTTTGGTTTGACTGCAGCTTCAGATTTGACTTTCTGCTGGTTTGTCGAAGCCTGTGTCGAACCTGTCTTTACTGTCTTTGTGCTTCCTTGATTCTTTGACATTGAAGCACCATTCTTGCAATTACAACAGCAACTGCATGATCCAACTGAAGAAATGGGAGACACAGCTACTCCCTTGAGTTTTTCATTCTTCACTCCAGCTGTTGGTTTCATACTTGGATGCTTGATGGTGATCTTTGGCCTCTCAACTTTAGGTTCACTTATCACTCCATCGGTTATTCCCTTGAACTTGGAGGAGAAGGATGGTAATTCATATCCTACATTTGGTTCTTGGTCAAACATTGATCCAGATGTCATAAAGATCTTCCCCTCAGGCCGTGTCGTCAAGATCACCTTTTCTCTTTTGACTTCGTCAATTACTTTGAAGCATGGGGTTTCAATTTTAGGGTATGGTTTCAACTCTATCCCGGCATCATCAGACTTAGAGTTATGACACCTGTCATATTTCTGACACTTAGCATCATTGTCTGATATATCCTTTACTCTTCTTTCACCATAAGTCATGTTTGCTTCATTATCAATTTCTTCTTGAGTCAATGGTGTAGTTCCAACCAAGACACTATCAATAGGAGGAGCAGCTTCTTTATAATCAGACTTGGTTCGTTCAACCTGTTCCTCACTAAGAAGTATTCCTATAATGTCTCTGGGAACTGGTGGAGGAATAATGTTGTTTGCAGACAGAGGCTTATCAGACTTTTCTGAGCCAAACCCAGTTTTATCTTTCTCAACTTGACCAGTTACAACAGCATGTGACAATTCCTTTCCAGCATCGAGCATTCGCTGATTTCTTTCCTGATTGCAATCATACTTGACCTGTAGCTCATCATATTTTTGTTGCAGTTCAGTTAATTTCTGTGTCAGCTCAGATATCTCAATCCTAGCCCGATCATGTAAAATGGTCTTCTCCGTTGCTAGCTTTTGATATTTCTCAATGTCTAGTTTTTGGGCTTTTACTTTCGCTTCACTCTTTTGCCATCTACCCCTGAATGAACTCCTTTCTCATTTTATTTCAAACAGTTCTATCTCATAGTTTTTACAAATTTGCCTAAGTCCATGAATTAAACGTGCACAAGTAGGATTGGGGCATATCTTAGTTTCGTCAACTTCAGTTGCGAAAGCATCCTTGTTCTCAACCATATTCTTTTCTTCAACCTCTGAACTCATTTTCTTTCTTTAGATATGCAGCTTCTGAAAATTTTGAAAAATTGGCAAAAACGGCAAAAACGGCAAAAGTACTATTCAAAGAATAGTGTCAAAAGCTTAAAACGCAAAAACGGAGGCCTTCGGAATGGAATTTGGGGGTCCAAACGAGCTCCCCTGGACATTAGTCTGGGGTAATTCTGGGGCTTGTTGTCACGAACGTCGTGTTAAAATTTGAGCTTCTAACTCCAAACGAGTCAAAAGTTATGCCTGTTTCCGTGAAAGTGTGAAATAGTGACTTTTTGCCGCAAACTAGTTTCCGATCGTAAACCCTGTTTCCGATCGTAATCCATGTTTACGATCGTAATCACCTGTTTATGATTGTGAAGACAGCTGGATCGTAAACACTGATCGTGAACCTGTTTCCGATCGAAACAAGTCGTAATCTCGATTCCGGTCGAATAAAATCGTAAACACCCAAAGCTCCTAACTTAAAGTCGTAAACTCGATTTTTGTGATCGTAAACGTCAATACCAGCCCAGAATTGGTCGTAATCACCAAGAATACCAAGAACACGATGAACACCGGGTCATAAACACTCAAAACTGCCCAGAAACTGATCGTAAACTCATGAACAGCAGCAGATCTGATCGTAAACGTGAAGAACAGCCCAGAATTTCGATTGTAAACCTGAAAAAATCAAGAAAAATCGCAAAAACTGTTAGATCTTCTTGAATCAATATCGTGAGAACCACGAAACTCTCGTTTCTTGGCTCTGATACCAATTGTTGGTCCAGAATCAACAACCGTTCACGATATTATCTAGTCTAAACGTGCGGAATCCGTTTAGATTAGTGATTCAAGAAAGAGATGAGAAGAAATCTAAGAATACGATGAATAAAACAAAGAAAAACCTGAACTTGCACACAAGATGAACTTGTCGGGTACAAAACAGAAAATCGTAAACTCACTTCACTCGGGTTTACGATCGTAATCACTTGTGATCGTAAACACCTCGGGCTGCTCCTCTCTCAATCGTAAACAGCAAGCTTACAATGGAGAACCACATGGGGTTTATATCGGATCCCTAATGGACCTTAAACCCTAATAGTAAACCCAATGGTAAACCCCAAGCCCAATAATAAATCCAACCAAACTAGTCTACTAATCTAAATAAACCCTCTAAGCCCAGCCCAACTAATTTAATATTACAAGCCTCATAATCTAGCCTCAACAAGGATGCTCTTATTCGGAGAAATGTTATGATCACAAACAGTTTTTGCAGCCTTTGTGATGAGATCCCGGAATCGGCTCTCTATTTCCTTATGACGTGCAATGTGGCGTCCGAACTTTGGTTTAGGGTATCGATGTGGTGCAAAGTACACGTGATTTTTGCCTTCGATCTGGAAGATCTTCTCAAGGTGGTTGAAGACTCGCACTTTGATAGGAAGCTCAAGATGGTTTTCTACACTATCATTCTTACCACATGTTGGACCATTTGGAAAAGCAGGAATGAAGCGATTTTTCAAGTAAAGAAGTATTGCATCCCTGTTATGTTTAACGACATTAAATGTAATAGCTTTCTTGGGTTAAGAATAGAGGAAAATGGGAACTCTTAAATGGGAGGCTTGGGACGTTTTTAACCTGTAATATGTAAGTTTTCTTGTTCCTTTGCCCTTTTCTAGTGTCTTTCTAGGTAGGGCGTGTTTAATGAAATCGTTGATTAAAAAAAAAACGAGTACTACAATTGCCATCTCGTTGGTGAAGTGGAAGCGGCTTCAAAAAGATAATATATTAAATAGTGGCAGGGATGGATTTTAATATGATATAAAATCAATGTAGAGTTCTAATCTCGTTGATCTCTGTTTTTAAATCATGTGTCTGTTTCAATTGATTTTTTTTTCTATTTCACTTTTGTATTTATTTTTTGAGTAAATTACATTTTTTGTCCTTTAACTTTTCACAAATTGCAATTTTTGTCCTTTATCTTTTTTTGTTGCATTCTCTATCCTTTTTCTTTTAAAAAATTTCATCCTTTGTCCTTTAACCCATTTTCCGTTAGAATCCACCGTTTACCATCGTTAAATCCATCATGTGTAAATCATGTGAGGGCTAAATCTGAAATCTGAAAACAAGAGGGACTAATTTCTAAAAGTATAAAGGGGCTTTTTGAAAAATCTACTTCACATATTTCAAAAGAAAACAGGGGAGGGCGTGAGCACGTTTTTCCGGCGACAAGGTCCGGCCGGCGACCATTTTTTCCGAAGACTCGTTCTGACACCCCCCCCCTCCGCCTCCGACTACCTTCTTTCTCCTCGTTTCATCTCGCGGTCCTCGTTTCATCTCGCTAGGGTTCCAGACGGCGGTGGCGGCTAGGGTTCCAGACGGCGACGGGCTGGATTTTGGAAGGGATAGGGTTTTGGTGCGGCCGTTGATGTCAGATCGGGGGGAAGGAGTGGCGGGTGAATAATAGGGGTTTGAGGAGTTGAACGGGGGAAACTCCGGGGAGAGGTTGAGGGGAGGAGACGAGGAAGAGGGAGGCGGAGAAGAGGAGGAGAGGGAACTGGAAGAAGATGAAGCCGAAGATGGAGGAGATGATGGTTGTTGAAGATTAGGGTTTTGGAGAGGAGATAGATGAGGGTTGACTGGACTGATTTCCAGATTAGAAACCCTAGAAATCTGTCGCCGGAATCGTATCGCACCGGAAAAACGGAGCTGACGTGAGTTTTATGATGAACTCTTTTTAGGGTTTTTTTTTTTTAATTTTAATTAGTTTATTTTAATTACACAAATAACATAATTAGTCCCTCTAGTTCTCGAATCTCAGAGTTAACGATGCTAACGGTGAACTGTAACGGAAAATGGGTTAAAGGACAAAGGATGAAATTTTTTAAAAGAAAAAGGATAGAGAATGCAACAAAAAAAGATAAAGGACAAAAATTGCAATTTGTGAAAAGTTAAAGGACAAAAAATGTAATTTACTCTTATTTTTTTTAAAGGTTTTTTTACCTTAGGTAAGATCCTTAGAATATATTTTGCTAGGTTTTTATTTTTTTTAAACGAATCTTTTCCGATTCGTTTTATTAACTTTTCTTTTCAAATGATAGCACGGCCATAACACGTTTTTAACGGGTATGTCCCCCCTCCGAGGAGAGATGGTGTTGGGTGCGTTTCTTTTGTAATTTTTTTATTTTACTTTGTATCAAGGTTCTTTACCAGGTTTTAGACTTTAAGTTTTAGGATAACAAGTTAAAAACTAGAGCTTAAAGGTGGGTTTAAAGTTTAGGTTTTAGGCTTTTAACATAACGTTATAGATTTATTTTACGAACAAGATTTATCGGAATGCATTTTTTTTATGCTAAAATATAGAAATATGGAATTTAATAAATAGGAATTCTCTTAATATGAAAAGCATGTATGTAATACAAGTTTTTTATCCCCGTGTGTTACACGGCTGACTTTTGAAAAAAACTATAAATACAATCATATCATAAACTACGACAATTATGGATTTTTATATCTATATAAAAATTTCTCAATAATTATAAATGGTCAGAGGTTTTACAACATCGGCATTTAGACGGTGGGTTTCCTCTGGGCGGATGTGCAACACAAAGGGTCTTGATTACTTGTATGGACTACGATCATAACGTGTCGTGGGTAACATCGTTTGCTTTGATGAGACCCCCGAGTAACCGGATGTTTGCAGTTAAAAAAGAAAAAAATCTAGTCACGAAAAATAAGGATTTCGTTTATTATATTGAATAAAATATTTTATATTACATACATAATATTTAACTAAAATATTATTATGAATAATGTATAATAAGCATTATTTTAGAGTATTAAAGTATATGCAATAAAATATAGGTATTTTAATAAAATATAATATATTGCAATAAAAATATTATCTTAAATAAAATATTAACCTTAATACTAGAATTTAGCATTTGGATAATCATAACTTTAATATAAAAATTTCTATTTGGATAATTACTTATTAAAAGCATTTGGATAATCATAACGTTAATATAAAAATTTCTATTTGGATAATTACTTATTAAAAGTTTAAACTAAAAAAACTCTAATATGGAAATTTAGTATTTGGATAATTATTTATTAAAATTTTGACTTAATCAAAAAAAAAATTGTTCTATTTGAATAATTACTTATTGGATAATTACTTATTATAAGTTTAAACTAAAAAAACCCTAATATGAAAATTTAGTATTAGGATAATTATTTATTAAAATTGACTTAATCCAAAAAAAAATTGGTGATGACAAGTATTATTTTTTACTAATTAAAGTATGACCAAACTTATTGTGTATTATAAATATAGATTGTAACCTCTAAAAGTAGTACGTGTTTTAACAAAGAAAAATTATATAAAATAAGGTTTAATCAAAATCTGAGTCCAACTTAACTGGGATTATTACTATTGTTGTCTAGATCTTTTTAACTCGAATTGGTTTATGAGTTTATTGGAATATTTCTCAACAAACAGCCATTGAAGGAGTTAGAGTCAAAACCAAGACTACTTGAGCCACTACTTGCAGGACCAGATACGTTATGTTAAACACAAACCATTTGGACAAAGGAGATCTCATAAAAGAATCATTGGGACTCTAGTTTCATATATGGAGGTCTTGAAGCACGACGTTGTTGAAAAAAAGCAGAGAAACTGTTGAACTTTGATGCAAAAACACATGAATAATTGTTCTAAACAATTTGTTTTGTTGACAAAGTGAACCGGGGTAAAAGTTCCAAATCTAGTTTTAGGAGATGAATTTGAGTTTGTGATCATCAACAATGCAAGTCTGCTTTGTGAAACATAAAAATAGTCAAGACACTGTTTAGAATGGTTCATGGTTACATAAAACGAATCCCAAGACTCATTCGTTCATGCTCTCTTGTATAGTTGTAGCTACCGATGGTTTCTTTCGCATTGTCCAAAATGCTGAGAAATAGTGATTCTGCAAATGCAAGGAAGAAATGTCAATGCCATCTATGACTTTCATGGTCAAACAAGTTAGCCGTACAATAGGGTTTCAAATTGATTCAGATCTACATTACGGTGAAACAAGCCATGTACAGCTTACTAATTATGTAAGGTCAAAACAAATAGATTCAGATAAACATGCACAGTAAATCTATTCTTCGTATTAAAAGCAAGAGTGAGGGGCACAAAAACGATAGGTTCTCAAGCTAAGGCGCTTGGCGCAAAGCACAGAACGTAAAAGCACACGGGTTTTCGTTAAGCGAGGCGCAACCTATTTGTATTATTTTTTTATATTTCTAATAAATGTTTAGCACCACCTACCCAAAATTTAGTTATAAATAAGGTTCACATGTGATTTAATGTATGAAAGAGACTACTTGAGGTGAGAAACAAAACATACTTGCATCATGGCTCGAGGATTTGTAGTGTAGGTTGTTTCGATGGTCTTTTCAAGCTGTTATCCAAAAACATAAAACACTAATTACTCAAAACGATAAGCATGAATGCTAACTAACAAAGATGAAAGGAGAAATGTGGTTGACCTCCAACTCAAATCCATAATTGATTGCAACCCTTTTCACATCTTCCAAACATAACTCAACTGACATTTCCTAGATAAATGGAAATGCAAAATCTATTACTCACAGATTATATAAACTTATGGCAACAAAGTTAAGTGCTGCATGAAAAAGGAGCTACTTACGTCTTCTTGGCCATACATATCAGCGAAGTGATAAAGTAGTGGACCCAAGTTTATCCACACCTGCCATGCAAAGCCAAACAGGTGAATCCATAAATTCTATAAATTTAAAGATATGAAGCCAAATGAAGTACTTACTCCCCCATCTTTAAGAATTTTTGAGATGATTTCAATATATTCAACAATATTGTGAGCTGTATCAAGGAAAAAGCACGTCACGACTGCATCCCACGCTCCTGCAAAAACTCGTCATTAGTGTCCACTTGTTTTGACTCGCATGTTACATTTACAAGAAGAGAGTAATATGAAAGAGACTATGTGAATTGCAGAAGGATCTCGTGTCTTAACCCTACCTACTTGGCTCGGGTCATTATATACTTCAACAAAGTCACCACCACACATGGAAAAACCATCAGTAATCCCTGCACTATTAATTAAATTGGAGGGTTATAATAAAAGTAAAATAAAAACATAAATATATATCACAGTAGTTTCATGATATTTATGTCTCAGCACATTTATTGTGCAGCTTCCTAACAGCCCAAAGATGGTGTACTTTATAGGATGCCAAAACTAGAAAACATAAGTCATTTCCTACTTATAATCATGGAACATGTGTAAAATATGATGATATATAATTAATTAAAGGGAAATTGGATTTTAATAATCCCATCTTTTGACTGTTGGCGAGCAATAATCCCACCTTTAAATATCTTTGTCACCAGTCCCAACTTTCAACCTTATTTCTTTGTTGGACCCTCTATTATTTTTTAACTCCGTTAAACATCTTTTGACATGGCATATGACATTTAATACCATTTTAAACACCCTCATCCCATCTGGCAATTGATATCCCTCATTAGATGTTCAACGGGGTTAAAACAAAATAACGGAGGGTCCAACAAAAAAATAAGGTTGAAAGTATGGACTGGTGGCATGGATACTTAAAGGTGGGATTATTGTTGGCCAACAGTTAAAAGTTGGGATTATTAAAATCTAATTTTCCTTAAATAAATACAAAATAAATTTTTTTTAATAAGCTGGAAGAAAGAAGAATTAAAGAGAGAACGAGAGAGGGGGGCATGAGAAGGTTTCAGTTATAGGACTATCTGAGAAAATGAAGATAATTTAGAGAATTGTAAATCAACTGCTTCAAACTTTCCTGACAATACCATATTTTCAGGAAGACGGATGAAGTGCAAATATTAAAGTACATATTTCTAGCGCTCCTTGAAGGATTAGCTCGGGTAATTAGATGTTTCTATAGACGGTAAACATCTGTGTACAAATATGAACACATTTGTTGCACCAGCAGCTTAAACTTTTAGTGAGATGATAAATTGGAACCACAGTATTAATAAACACCTCTTAGGAAGCAGAAAAGGTACAATAAGGAAAATGGTTACCCAGCAGGATGAATATCTGGAATGGAAACTGCACGCAGCTGGTCAGCATCAGATAGTGAATTACAATTGCTGTGAATCCATGGATAAATAGTCCATTCTCCAACATCTTGAGTCCTGACCATGATCAAAAATGTAATACAAACATAGAGTAATGAACTTCAGATGTCCTAATAAACATGAAAGGGCAAACACGGTGCACAAGGCTCCCGCGCGGGTCGAGGGGGTGTCTGGCAACTTGGGTCTCATGTACACATCTTTATCATTGCTCCAAGCCTCCAAGGTTTGCCCCTTCATGATAAACATGAGGTAAGAAATCATCAGAGCAGCTTTACTTACTGATTGAGAATAAAACTTGAACAGATCATCATGTAGTATGAAAATTCGTTTCCTTGACTAATGAAACCTGTTCATAACCAAAAAAAAAAAAAAAAAAAAAAGGAGAAACTTAAATTATGCCAGCATTCTGATGATAACATTTTTAGTTTCAACTTGAAAATACATACCAAGACATGAAATTTCCAAGGCCAGCCTTCCTAATCCAGCACCTGGAACTAAACAGGTAGGAGGCCTACAAAGACAGTGACATATAAATTTTGGATATGGTTAAATACAACAAAGATATTAGGTGAAATAAAAATACAGTAAGATGATTAAAAAACAAAAAGGTAGTGCTTAACAATAAGTTCCCATGTGTCACCTTTCTTTACTGCGCTCGGGAAAATTGCGATGCAGCTCTTCAAGAATAGGCTTATAACATTGATCTCGTTCCTTCTGTCCCTGTGTTTAGATAACAAAAGTCAGCAATTAGGTTGCTGAAGCTTTATTCCTCTCTAGGGCCTCACATTATTGAAAACTTAGTTCTAAAGGTGCTGAGTTGTAGGTCCTGAAAGCCGAGGCAAGAGCTTCACGTGTGCAAGGTATATGTACAACTAAAAGCTACATCTCTCTCTCTCTCTCTTTTACACACCAGCCTTCATCAAGTAAATCATCCATAATCTCATCATCCTTTTGGTTGTTTGTGCATATCAGCCTCCAAAAGGTCACTAATTACTAAATTTCCAGAGCAAGTAGCAACGGTCATAATATTGACCCCCATGTGCATGAAGCATTGAAGCGCCGCCTCAAGACCCAGAGGCGCTCCGGATGCCACCTTCATTGCCTTACCCCCCGACATGAGGGTTTTTAAAACCAAGGTTGAAAATCGATTTTGATGCCCAACATTGCAAGTGAATAGAAAAGAAGTAAAGAATTAGACAAGGTATAATACCTCAGCAGCCCAGTCCCTGACTATATTCCTGATGACGCATCGAACCTGAACAATGTTAACTGCATTTCAGTCGTCTTTAACAGTTGGGCATTTCATTGTTTGTATAACATATATAAATACATATATAATTTCCCCTACATGAGTACGGAGAAACTTTAGTAAGGGATTGGCATCTCAACAATTATGCCCTAACAATATTAATGGGATGCTACACTCCGAGATATTCTTGCCACCAAAGAAGAATCTTATGATTTTCTTGTACCAATTGTCATCGTAAATTTATAAAATTAAAAAGGTGAGAAGAGAGGAGCAAGCTAAAGCAGAGAAATATACCTTATCAACATCAACTAGAGGAACGTGAAAATGGGGCATTGACTCTAAATAATCAGTAGACTCAACAGCTGCAGATGGCATCTGAAAATGTCATAGCAAAAGGAGGTCAATCAAATACATTTCCATAGTATGAAAAGAAACTAAAAACATAGCACATGATCATACAACTGAAATCAACCAACATAACACAACAAGGAATTGAAGACGATCAGTAGAATAATCTTAATATTCTAATGATCTGCAAGTTAAGTCGTGAAACATAACTGCAGCAGTTGATAGTATCAGCAAAAATCTTAGAACAATGATTGTTAGATTAGCACATATGTACAAGCAGTAATATATCCCACCTTAGTCTTCTGAAAACTATCATAGAGTTATTTTTGTGTTCACCAAATCCATGAAAATAGTGTTTCCATACAGGAACGTTTAGGTATTTTCTCTCTATATTTATTTTATATAATAAACAAAAAAAAATGTTATTCCAAAGAAAGAAGAAACAAAAAACAATTACATGTCCTGACTTATAAGTGTATATACTGAGAAATCTTAGAAGTGATAAATGCATATGCAAATGTGGAAAACAAAGAAATAAATAGATAAACACTCACATCCTTGTTAGAAACATCAAGTGAATGACAACAGTTCTGGTCCTTCACACATGTAGCACTTTCACAGCCACTTCTATGAGCGTCTTTTTCACATTCTAAACCTACAGAAAAGTTTTCCGCTTCTGGATCACAACAATTTTCATTCTTCTCCTGCAATTATGCTATGTATATTATTAAAAATAGAAGTTACAAAAGAATAACACATTAACAAGCTACTCAAGAAACAAAATTGTAAGTTTACTTTCACCATCCACAAGGATCCAGATAAACTATTGTAGCATGTACCTCATGGCCAGCCCAAACTTCACCGGATTTATTAGAATGCACTCTTCCACTTACTGAGGCTGGTTCACAAGAACAAGGATCCCTATCTTCCGAGTGAACGTGTCCACAAGAACCATCATCTAGATGATCACAAATATCATCGTCTTGGCTCATATCAACAGGGGGCTCAAATGCCTAAAACAAAATGCAGAAATATGTTACCTCTTGCCAATCTTAAAAAAGATGCAGATGAGATGTAAGATATGGGCATTTAATTTTAAAATCAATAAGACATCGGTGGGAGACAAGAGAGTTGAAAAGCAATTGGATTCACATAATATTACCTTTAGCATTTCAAAAATAAAAAAGCTATTTTTTGAGATACACCTGCAAGAATAAAGAGGGCACTGATTAACACCTACCAAGAAACTGCGGTACTAATCAAACCTGAAGATATACATTTAGATGAGAAAATAAAGTAGTATAATAGAGGTAAGCATAAGGTCAAACCATATAAGAATTTTTATATTAAAATTTAATATGTTCAGAAATTCCAATTGGAGCATATGG
>JBCNJP010000017.1:75368674-75398674 GCA_039602395.1 Deinandra increscens subsp. villosa | reverse complement strand
TAGGTCGCCACTGCATTTTTACCTTTTTATTTTTAACTGAGTCATCATCACATGATGAACCACCAACACTTGAATCAAATTTGAAAAATTGTTTCGTTTTAGATTTTTTTGATTTGAATGGTGTTGACGCAGTAAAAATTCTGCCTGATTCATCGATAAATGTAGCAAATTTGTTTGAAAATGATCCTTTACCAGTTTTAGGACAATCCTTTGCCATGTGTCCCTGTCGGCGACACTGATAGCACAAATGATAAGATCTTTGAGAATGTGATTTGTCCTAAACTGATGAACACCTCTCAAAGGGCTCAGAAACATCAGAAATATCATCAAAAATTTGAAATCGGTTAGAATGTACCCATTTTGATGTAGGGCTCCGAGGTGTGGAATTTGATCCAGATGATGATGAAACTTTCAGTGTTTGAACTTCACCAGAAGAGCTTGTAGATGAAGCCTTCTTTTGGATCTTTCCACCGAACCCCTTTTCCATTGTAGACATGAAGACATGTGCCAAATGATAGATTTGTTCAAGACTTGTATCTTTCTTCGCCTTTTGAGTCTTCTTTGACATGTTCTTCTTGTCTTTCTGCTTAAATTTCTGATTGTTAGTACCCAAACCAGATCGTTTATAACCAGGTAACTTTGATAAATCCATTTGAGATTAGAAGAACTAGCTTAAGCAGCTTCAGTAAATTTAGCTTTAATACCCTTCAAATTGTTAGCTTGAACAAGCGTAACAGCAACTGATGCGTCAGATTCTATCTGTTCATCGGGCTTCACCTTCTGACCATCAGACACATTATTATCAGGAACAGCAAATCCACCAGAAACAAACTTAATAGATTGTTCCATCAAACTTTTATCTTTCTCAACTTTCTTGGTTGAAACCTTCGATTCTTTTCTCTCAGACTTCTCAGAAACAAACTCAGAATAATCTCCATCAATACCAGAAGAATGAATATCATCAAGAGCATCAGATGAGATAATCGGATGTGGAATTTGATTATATTCTTCACTACCAAAAACTTTCTTGAAATTCTCATCTTTGCACAAATAGCTTGTGAAAGAATGTGAATTCTTCAAGTTGTGCAATTGACGTTTCAGATCCAGAATCTCAACATTTAAATCAGATATTTTCCTTAGAGCTTCACCCAATGCCCTTTCCGATGCAATCAATTTCTCTGAAGCTTGATTTGACAAAAATTTTGTTTGTCTCATTTGATCGTGGGCATCATAAAGTTCCTGGGTAATGTTCTTCACCCTGCCTTCATGAATTTCAATGTTTCTTGTCAACAGTTTGTTGTCATGTGTCAAGCTTGCAACTTTGTCAAGTAAGATGGAATGTTCCTTTTGACGATCACTTTCTGTTGCATTAACTTCATCAAACTCTTTCTGAAGATCATCATACAATTGCTGAAGAGAATCCAATTTTGTTTTGGATTTGCTAAACAAAGCATCAAAATCTTCAATGGCGTCTTTTGCTTCACTCTCCCATTTCTCAACACTTTTAACCAACTCCTCATTCTCAGCTTTCAACTTCAGAAGTTGTTCCTTATCTTGAGCAAGTATGTCATCCATATTGCTCTTAAGCTTGACAATCTCTTCCATCAACTCATCCTTTTCGGTTATCAACATATCATTTGTCTTAAAAATCTTAACAAAATTTTCAACTTTCTTCTTGAAACTTTCTAATTCTGTTTCCTTCAGTGTTCTCTCAACCATTAACCCTTCCTTTTCTTGAACCAATTCACGAATTTTTCTATCCTTTTCAGCACAAAATTCACAAGTTGACTCATACCCACTAACTTCAGAATCACTTGTTTTAGATGTAGTGATATCAAACGTATAGCCACTTGATTCAACTTCAACATTTTCCATTAAAGCCACAGATTGACCGTTGATATAACAAAATTCATCTGGTTCTGCACAAGTATCTTGAATAGCAGTCAAAGCAATAGGTGATTTGTCAAATTGTTTTGACCATTCATCAAATTCTTTATCTGCTTGAGCTTGAGCCATCATAGCTTTTGTGTCATGCTTATCAGATTTACCTTTATCAGATAATGATTGAAACACTCACGAGCAAAATGTTCAACCTTGGAACAATTGTAACATTTTACTTTAGATTTATCCAAACCCAGTTTTCTATTTCCTGGAACAAAAGAATTCTTCCCATGTTTCTTGATAAATCGTCTTCCTTTTTCAACCATCATTGCAAATTGCCAATGCAGATCTATTTCAGCTAATTGATCATCATCCAGCTGTTCTAATTCAGTTCCACTTAAACCAGCATCACTAACTTGACCAAATATCGATCCAGACGATGAAGATATAAAAGCAGATAACAATGCAGCCAATTCTTCAGTTGATTGAGCATGATGAGAATTGTTTGGTGATTTATCTGGAATGGTAAAACGACATCCTGGAGAATAACCGGAATTTTCAGAATGTCCAGCAAGAAAAGCTGTTACCGGCGGATTTCTGCTTGAAATAGAATGTGACTTTGCCTTAACATGAACTGTAGTGTTATTTTCCCCAAAGTACAATTCAGGATTTTGAACTGTAGGATGTGCAGATTTCTTCACCAGCAATTCCATGTCACGAGCTTGTAATTTGCTAGTTATTTGATTGAATGTCCAATTTGAATAATTTGGATCATTTGTCAACATCATCACATAATTTTCCCATTTTTCTGGTAAAGCTTCCAGAATTTTCTCTTTCAATTCATCACTATCTTTCTTGACTCCTACAACATCAAGTTCATTTATCAAATGGGAAAACCGAGCAATCAAATCTGGAATTTTCTCATTCTCGCAATGCCTGACATTATCAAATTCTTTCTTCAAAACTTTCTTTCGAGTATTTTTGTATTGATCATTACCCGTACATCTCTCTTTAATAGCATCCCACAACTCCTTAGCCGTTGTATATTGCTTAAATTGATGCATTAGATCTTTTGGTAAGGCCATAGTAAGATAACTATATGTTTTCTTTTCTCGAGCAAACAATTTCCGTTCATCAGCATCGAAACTACTAATCATCTTTGGTTTGTTGGGACTTATCATCGGATATTCATATTCTTTCTCAATTGGAATCCAACTCTCAATATCTTGCGAATAAATGTAAGATTCAAACAGACTTCTCCAATTGTGATAATCTTTAAGCCTTAGCAATTTAGGAACTTTTTGAGTTATTCCTATCTCATTATCATAGTTTAACATGGCTTGCATTGATGTTTGAGCCAGCAGTCATTGCATAGAAATCACTCATTTTGAAATTTCAATACCGAACGCGAAAACTTAAAACTGAAAAACGAGCGTCTTCCAGGCGGATTTTGGGGGTCAAACTGGGAGGTACAGACCTTTTAGGTTAGTACACGCCTAGATCTCGGGAAGACGAACGTTTTGGCTGGTATTGGGTTCCGTAACTCCAAACGGTTTGCAAGTATATCAGTTTTAGTGAAAGTCACTATTCTGCCAGCGGACCAAAACAAATCGGCGGACCAAAATACTACCAGCGGATCAGATTTGTACCTGCGGACCAAATCCGGATCAGATTTCGTCCGGCGGACCAGATTTCGTACGGCGGACCAGATGATACGCTGAAATAACTGCCGTGGATCAGATGGTACGCTGAAACTGCCACGGATCAAAAATATGAAGATTGCCTACGCGGACCAGATTAGCGGACCAGAATACTGATGAAGATATATGGGCGGACCAACCAGTGGACCAGAAAATTCATCCGGCGGACCAACTGATTTCGAGGCTGATTTCACTGATTTTCGTGAAATTTGACGTTTAGAGCTGAAACTTGCTTTAGTATGATGCGAAAACACTCCAGCAACACTCAGAAATAATTTTCCATCGTTGAAACACTCGGAATTGCGGAAATTTGATGAAAAATGATGAAAATCCAAACTTTCTCTCTCTAAAAATCCGAAAATTGCCAAAATCACAGCAGTAGAGCAACCAAATGCTCTGATACCACTTGTAGAACCACTATACGATCTTACAACTGCATGATTCGGTAATCAGATAGCAACGAGAAGGTAAATAAAGCTTTGCTTTATTGATTCACAAAGAGATTACACAAAGTCTAGAGAGAGAGAGTTACACACTCAGTTATACACACTTAAGAGATGTAGAATGACATAACTAGTTGACTCTCTCTAACACAAACTATTTATAGTAGACACATTCTAGCTGGCGGACCACTAGCCTACCAAATGGTACGCCCGTACCAAATGGCCTGCGGACCATTTGGTCCGGCCACCTCAGCATGAAGCCACTAACTCACACAGACGCTCTTGTCTAGATACAATACACGAGACACAACGTTAGCATAGGAATATGCTTCTACAATCTGATTTGACTCGTTTTATTTGCGCCCTTTGTATATGTTAGCTCATCCTTATTCTTTGTGAGTGTCGCATGTTTCGACCCCAAACAAGTTGATTTTTTTCCTTTCATTTTTGATATTTTACAAGACGCATACTACCCGCGCGTTGCGGCGGGTAGTTTATTTTTTAAAATGTATTTGCAAGCAATTTCATGTTGTCGCATAATGAAATAAAAGGATAATCAAAATGATTGATTAGAGAACTGGTCATAGTCATGGAAATTAAAGTTATTCCTTATAACAAACCAACCAAAATCATAAAGTTAAAGTCATAAACAAAAGATAGTCTACTGACTTGTTACCACTGCCACTTCACCAAAGACCAAAGTTAAAGTCATAACCTGAGCTCTTCTTCCAAGACTGGAGAACTCGTAACACCATATCTCTTCTTAAGCCCAACTCTAGCAACAACAGATATTCTTCAATCAGATTCATTTAATGACAATTTGGGTTTGATGATCTAAAGTTCTACCTGAATCTGAATCGATGCCGAGGTTAGTGTTTCAAGCGTTCTCTACCAGTTATGTAATTTATAAGTATATTTATGTTGCTTGATATTTTTATTTGGTGTTTCTGAGTCTGATTTCTTTTGTTCTTTTTTTTGCACAGAACCTAACCAAACGTGAAGGGATGAAGAAATTACTTCGTAACTTTTTCATTATTTTAAGCTTCTTTTTTATAACTTCATTCTCCAAAGCCATGCATTTCTTTCTCCCTCAAAATGTGAATGTTATGCCTTGAAGGCCAGTTACAGAAATTGGTAGCCTGCATAAATTTTCAAAAGATATCAGTATTTTGGGTTATGAGCTTATTTGTTGGCAAAAGTATATCTCTAGGACATAATTACATGTATTCAAAATGGCCTTTTGGAGTTTTAGTCTTTATATAAACTGTCAGTATGCTTTTTCTTATAGGCTAAGTACCAAACTTACCGAAGATGATCAACAAAAAATGACTTTATAAAGTCATGTCCTGCATACATTTGTACATTTATTAGCATAACAAACTTAGTTTTTTGGTGGTAGATATAAAAACTAATTTGTAGTAAAATGAATACACTTTCTCAAAGACATGTGTTCCTAAAAGATATGTGTTTTTATACTTTTGATAGCGGAGATTGTTTATAGCTCTAAGACTTGAGGTTCGTTAATACTTTTGAAATAATACTTATCATGGTAAAATTCATTCTATCAAAAGGACCAATAATTTCAATTAATACCAATAGTAAATAGTTGGTGACCCGCCCGCGCGTTGCGGCAGGTCACCCATATGCCATTCAAGAGTTACAGGTAGAAAGTTTCATGCATATGTGATTCAAAATTTACATAGCTTCGAACAATTATGCATTTATGCATGTTTGTTCATTAGCACATAGTAAGTGTTTCAGTTCTAAAATGACATCCATATGCCAGATATCATCCATTTTCAGAAATTGTATTGCCCCCAAGACTATAAAGTAGAAATATCATCCCAGATTCATTATTTGTTATATATAAAGCTTTATGCTAGTAAAAAAACATAAGTAGCTCTTATTTTAGGTGCAGGAAGGTGTTATCACTCATTCTCTTTGAATTTGCAGGAAGCTGATCATCTATATTGTTTTTATAGATATGAGTACAATCAGTTGAGAAGTATATTTAAAGTATTTTGAGTGGTTGTAGTAAGTTATACCTGGTAGCGACAATGGGTACTTTCCAGTGTTTTTGGTTGCAGGTGTCTGTTGTAGTTGTGTCAATTGTAGCATTTTGGCGAATGCCATACGCTTCCACCTTTGCAGCATTGATTGTATTTAGGATGTCCATTCCTAGTTGAAGAAGCCAATTTCTCATCCAACAAAAAGAAAAAGCAGAGCAGTGAATACAAACGTAAATACAATTGCCATAGTCTAAGTAAGAAAAGGGAATAGAAGATCTACGACTAAGAAAATTAGATCTCTTGCTAGATTGCCTAGATGATTGAGATCCTAAGCTTGCGCCAAAAGCCTCACGTAATCGCCTTCTTGAAGCACACATCTTACAAAATGACAACAGAGGGGTATATTGTTGGATAGTTCTTCATAATGAAATTAAGAACACAACCTATGTCATAAGAGTGTTCTTCATCTTCTATATCATAATGTTATATTTTCTGTTTAATGTTGGGAATGTATAAGCAACAAAATCGGGAGCAGATAGCAGTACCTCAGACCGACATCCCCTTCCAGACACTAAAATCCAGCAGTGGTAAACAACCAACTACGGTAATCATGTACGATGGCCATGAAATCATGAAACCTATAAAAAGAACTGCTAAAATCAGAGAAACTGGAAAGGAGATAAACACACATGCAGTAACAAACAATTAAGAGAACATGAAATTAAGATAAAATATGGATAACCATGGCTGAAACCCCCAACAATTAATAATCAGAAGATATCAATCGCGTAGAGAGCTATAGAACATAATATCACATCCATGCATCATTAATAAAAACCCTTAAGGAAATCGGCTAGGGTTTAAGGATTCAAAGAGATTATTACACCTAAGGAAGAGACTGATGAAGAGATTTGCACCTGTCAATTTGTTGTTAAAAAAACCCTGAGAAAGAGCCTGATGAAGGGAGGATGAAAACAGGGAGGTCTGGATTTCATCTCCGTAGCAAAACCCTCAAGAGAAAGAGAAAGAGACCGAATATAAAGCAACTGACGGGAGGGATGATGAAACGTGTTGGTCTACTCTTATTGGATGATGAAATATATTGTCTCTTTTTAGTTGGGTGAAACGATGTACAGTTCTCTGTGTCTATACAACTCAATTTGTATTGTTATATATATTAACTAGAGATCAATCGCGCGTTGCTGCGGTCATTCGGGAATATACAGAAATAAAGTAAAAAGAACAAAGAAGATATAGTTTTATAAGTGTTTTGAGTAGTATATATTTAACGTTTATTGATAGAGGCTTTTATTTTACGTGCTACGAGGTGAAAGTTGATTAACACATTTGACGTGTTATAGCATTCTAAAAGTAAAAGCCTATGCAGATGTGAATCAAAGGTTTTAAAGTTTAAAAACAGTATGTTGGATTTAAGTTGTGTTTATGCATAGTAATAAAGTATTGCAGACTCGTTCTCATGTTATGAGGATAAAAACGCAAAGTTTTCTTACATGGCAACGCTTGTAATTTGGAAAACATCGGCACACTCTTTTTTAATTCAGTAACCTGCCTTCTTATGGACCTGTGTCTATGCGTAATCCCGCGGAATATATAATCCAAAATCGGCGGTGCCATACCTTTTTTTAGCATAAACTTACAAAGTATTAATATTATACAGACTGTAAGTAAAGCAACAGTGTTGTTATTTTACAAACATGAGTTTTGTCAAAGGGAGATTAGGGCTGATGATGTTACTCCTGACGTTGTTTCTTGAGTTTCTCTGTTGAAGGTGATTCTGCAGCATGTTAATAAGGGGTTGTTATTAGTAATCTAAGAAGTGTAACGAAGATAATTGAATGAGTTCCTATGATTACTCTTGTTCCCTAAAAAAAAGGGTTGTAATACCAATTTTGTATACTGAACATTATATGTGCCTTTGTTTTTTGACCTTTAAAATCAAATTTGTGTTTATCAAATCGCATACTTAGATGCCTACTATCGGCGTTTGAAATAGCATCATGTTTCTTAATGGATGAAATAAAAGGGTATACGACACAAATGGCATGTATTATGAGTTTGTTTTTTCTTTAATTATAGTCAGGTTTTGCAAGGAATATAATGTGTAAATCGATAAATTTTTTTTTCTTAAAATGTCTATATTCAGAATGTATCGGCAATCGTTTTGTTGTCCTAAATTTATTGACTGTAAAAGTCAATAATTATAAACTTTGAATCTGCTATTTGATTTTTTGTGTACCTGTGCCCTGAAAAAGAGATCTGACGACGTCAGAGTCTGCACTTTGTCTGTTTGTTTCTGTTGTAGCCTGGGGTGTCTGAGGGGATACTGCACCGGTGGTGAGGGAGATGGGCTCGGCTCTTTCGATTATAAAAGTCGCGATCCCTGCTTTTGTGTTTGGCTTGACCTTCAAAAAGAAAGCGAAGTATGTATCTCTGGATGTCAGCAGAGCCTCAGGTAATATCAGTGGATCAGCGGCTGGAAGGCTCGTAACAAACTCAGAACATGACTGGCCTACAACAGACTGTGCAGCATCATCGTAAAGTGCTACAGTAGCACCTGCGCTCGCGTCAGCAATGGTCGTCGTAGGTGTAAACCTGTATACATGTGGAAAATCTTTGTTAGAGGTAAGACTAAAGTATAAACCTGTTGGGAAGGAATATGGTATGTACTGATGCATATAGTATTTGTTCCTAATTTTAAAGGTGCATCTGTTTTTCACAACAATTAGCAGCATTACGAAGGTAAAAAACCTGTCCAGAGGTTAACAATATTGAGGCATGTGTTTTTTAAGTAATTAAAGGCAATAATAAGTATGATAAGGATGTATGTAGGTCCCTAATATATTAAATCAATAAGATTTCTTTTGCAGTGGAGAGACCAATGACACTAATGGCAACAAATCTATACTACCTATTTGTGTATTTAATGTGCTTATTCAGAATGTTGCAGATATACAACCCGATCTTGAAGTGATTATACCAGTTGTTGGTTTGTGTAATACTGTTTTTGGTGATCCTTTTCTGTTATAGATATAGAATTCAAGTGTAAGATTATGTAGTTATAAGGTTTATACGCATTTTCATACCCAATTGTATCCTTAAATCTGAATTGAAATTTTAGGCTCTACACATATATAATTAATTGTCGTATTATATCAATGAAGTTAATAAGTACCACAAATTTCAAACTCTGACCTTTTACATAGGTTGTCTGGTGAGGCAATTTTTTTCAGCTGCCTATATTTTTTTTTTAAATCTAAGAAAATTTGATAGGCCACATTTTCCAAAAGCAATCATGTTTTTTTTGTTCTAGTAATATGAGTTAACAAAGATGGAAAGTAACTTTATATCTGTTTTTTATCTTTGTTGATCAGTAGAACTGCTATTATATAGGATAATTTTATTAAATGATTTTAATACTGTAATCTATTGTTTTATATGTGTATGTTCTCCTGCAGAAATAATATTAAAGCGTCATTAACTAAACCGTATAATGAATTGAAAGGCGTTGCAACATACATTTTAAATGGGTTTTTTTTCATGCCCTTAAAGATAGCAGGTGACTGTTTTATATGTATGTTTGACAAAAGTGCTAAGAGTAACTCTGCACACAGATTATCAACTGAACCAATTTATATCATTCGATCAGCCTTTTATTTATAACCAAAGAAGGTAAATGAGGTCACGTATATTTTCTCATTTACAAAAAAGCTAATTTCTTTCCCTGTATTCATCTTTGCTCATTAGTGGACCTGTTATTATAAATGAACTTTCTTTCATATGATTTTAGTATTCATTTCCCTTTTTTATATAGTTTTGGTAGTAGCATATTGTGAATTAAGTTTAAAATAAGAGAAAAATTATGTGTTTATACATATTCTTACATACACACATACATTTTTATAGGATTCTAAAGTAAAAAAAAGCTATATTGTATGAATCCGGATGTACGTGTAACAGGTGTATACATATTAGGAAGAAAAGATAAGGAAATGAAAGATAATAGAACTGTTAAACATGAGGGAGACGAATGCATGTAGCCCACTTTATAGACCATAGCTCCGTAGCTCCGTTCAGTTGATAAACAACAATTACATTTTAACAGTTGCTCATTCATACATTTTTTTGAGTTCCTCTTATCTCTAAATATTTTTATACACTTATCAACCTGACTATTATGTACTATAATATTTACTCATAGCCACACTACTATATGTGTCTATATATAACTCTTGGTCGTATTTTGGTGTTTTTAGTTTGAGGAAAAGGTTAGCGTTGCTTAGGGGAAAAAATTTGGTAGGCACCTATAGAGTATGTTTAATAAGAAACATTTGAATTAAAATCTGGTCTCGACTATCAGATAAAAGTGTGTGTCATAAGTATAGTCACTTTGTAATCTTTAATAGAGAATGATGTCTACAATGATAATATGGATCCGTATCATACAAAGTTTTAGTAATTTTATTTAAGGAAATCATAAGCCTGAATATAGTTAATATTTTAGAGAAAGTAAAGAGGACAGAAACATGCATAGGGAAGCTTTATAATAGGATGCATTGTTATTATGAGGCTATCAATAAATGAAAGTAATTTGTATTGGTTTGTAACAGGAGCATGAGTATAAGGAATAAAAATATGTATGGGTTTTAAGCTTACATGTATCTGCAGGCATCAGACAGGCCATGAGTCACGCAGAAGTATTTGTTGCTAGAAGGGGAAACCTTTTATGTGCAGGAAACTATGTTGCAATATCTTTTGAACCATGGAACACCAGGAATAAAATCGGATATTCTTGCCTCAAACATGTAAATTTTACCCTGTCACAGATCTTGTAAAATGAAATTCTGAACCAATAAACTGTAGAAGGTGTAATGAAATAAGATCAGTAATAAAAGTACCGGTGTTTGGTGATGGTCGATTTCTAGAAGAGATGATAGGCGCTTCTTTTCAATCGAACTTGATGAGGAAACATTATGACTGAGCACGGATCTTTGAGGGCTGAACCGATTCCTATCGAGATGAGAAGTAAACTATTAATTCTAAAATAAAAGTAAAAATTCGAAGGTAAAAAAATTATGTTGTAAATGAGGTATATAGCTTTGTAAAAGCCTTGTTGATTGGTCACAGGCAGGATTTATGTAAGTATATGTTGCAGGAGTTGATGTTAGTTGAAACCAGCCTATAGGTATGTAAAGGTCAAAAATAAGCGCTTGAGAGTAACAGTGCCAGAAGGAAAATATTGGAATTCGGAGCCTAACCTTTATGTTTTGAAACTTTAACAGATGCTATGGCAACTGTACATGGTCGTGGTGTGTTGTCAAGTGTTGTCCTGTTAAATCTTTCATCAGATACAATGATTTCTTTCCATAGAGTGGCCGTGATACTGTTTCTGTTACATACGATTTGTAAACATCTTTAACATCAATTTTAAACGTATACAGCTTGAGCCTATGTGTATGATGTAAGGATTTTGTTTGTTTTAAAAGTTTAGATATACCTCCCATCTTTTAGATATAAACGGATATAGGGAGCGTTATCCTGTGTTCTAGCATCCACAACATGATCTATTAGCCCGATGAAATCTGAAAAAGATTAAATAATTGTCAGTTAAATAAACAATAAAATTTGTAATAAGAATGAACATACCCGTGAACACATCAACAGTAGGTGTAGATTCAATAAGGTTTTCATATTCTGTGAAATCAAAATAAAGCTTCGGATATATCACTGAATCTTCTAGGGGTGTTATAGTCATTGTTGAACCGAATCTTAAGGAGATAGGACGATCGATAGTTTTCAGATAGGTTGGAGGATCGTTGCAACTAAAACATGAAATTCTGTAACATCCTTGTAATGCTAGTGGGGTACTATAATTTAACTTATAAGATGATGCGGGCACAGCATGAATACCATCCGCCTATTAAATAATAAGGTTAGGAAATTATAATCTAAAATCAGGAGAAATATTCAGATTCAAGATTTATAGTATACGTGTTTGTCAACGAAGATGTAGCAGGTTTCTTCCGGTACAAGGCGTGTAACCCAGCGTCTAATAACGCGAATTTCAATTGCAAGTTCAGGATTAGTTTCTTGAAGATCCTCAATGCTGACCGTTTCCATTGTCGTCCGCCTGTAAATAAATTTAGGTATAACACGTAAACGAAGTAAAATTAAAAAAAGATTTGAGTAAGATCACATTCTATCTTAAAGTGCTTTATAAAGAAAATATATCTATTAATAAAGTGTTAACAATATTGTATTGATGTGAATGTGCGGAGTGTTGACAAAATAGAATTAATAGAATATAATGAATGCGGGAATAAAAAAAATTTAAGAGCATGGAAGGTGAGGATGCTGAGGGAGATACCTATCATGAGGAACTTTTCGTGAGATTTGTAAATCAAGAATGATAAGAATGCAATCATACATAGAGAAAAAAAAATTGGAATAATAATTTGCGCTAAAATGAACAATAGTAGTCATGTTGTACATGTAATGTTACGAATTCCTGCACAGGTAGGAAAGTAAATGCAGTTCCAAATAAAGCAGTGAACACATGCACACAATCACCGGCAATTGTATCGTTAAAGAAATTATTAAGAGTAATAAATTCTATGTGAATAACCCTGCTAATAATGAATAGTTTTAGGAGACCGACAGTTTTAAATAGTGTAATACTTTTTGGGTAGAGCCAATTTTATAATGAAAAAAAACTATCAGCAACAGACTTTTGTAAGGCACTATTGAGATCTGCAACAATCATGAATAAACTACCTAACATTAATGTGAAACGAATGTCCTTTAAAGTATTTAAATATGGAGCATGTCTTTGAACATCAACTCAAACATATACTCAGAAAGAAATTAGAAACTCCAATCCCATGTCGGCTGTGAAAGTATTAAAGTTTAATGTTTTTTATCACGGTGTTCTCTTAAATCTATACGCCCACAGTTACAATTGTTAAGCTGTAACTTACTGCATACATCATTACTGATAATACCTAATGGAACGTAGGGACAGATTAACACTATTGCCTAATAACAAACACATATATAAAAAAGGGTGTGTAAACCATAGGGTACAAAAATATAACCCTTTTCTATAGACATGGTACAAACAATCTATGAACATGTAGAAGAGTAAAGGGAAAGACAGTATAAAGATGTGTAGACGCTATAAGAAAACAGTAGCAGGTTGCCTGCAAACATATGTCAAGAACAGAAACGAAGAAAAAATTTGCAGGATACGGATTTGAGTGAGTAGTATAATAAACTAATTACAACCTCAGCGTCCTGAAGCGCTGCCAGAAATTCAGAGTAAACGATGTTAGTCGTTGTATGTGGGGCAGATAGTTTATCGGGCACAATAAGCATTTTCAGAGCATTAGGAGAGGTTGCTCTTGACAGTGCAACATACAACTGTCCGTGTCCAAAAACAGGTTCAGGCAGGTAAACACCTATCTTGTTAACTGACTGCCCCTGACTTTTATTAATAGTCATAGCATAACAGGCACGGATAGGAAACTGCCGGCGTTTGAAAACAAATGGTAATTCTTTACTGTCATGAACAAAATCAATTCGTGGTATATAAACTCTACTCCCAATTGAGGTGCCTGTTAAGACATGTGCTTCAATAAGCTTTGGCATCAATCTTGAAATGATGAGTCTAGTACCATTGCATAGACCAGATGATTGATTTATATTACGAAGTAGCATGATGGGAGATTTCTGTTTCAAGCAGAGTGAATGAGGAGGTATGCCAGGAAAGTTCAAAAGATGAAGGTATTCAGAGGGATACATTATATCTGAGTCAGTTTGGTTTTGTGAATGAGGAACCACCGAGTCATCACTTAAATAAGCATGTGTTTCACCAGGGTACATATCAAGAATCATATTATTCAGCATATCAGCAGTATGATTTTTGGGACAAACAATAGCCCTATCTGATAGAGAGGTAATCAGAGGATTCCGAAAAAATCGTCATCATATATAAATCTAATCAGATCATGCAATGCAGTTTTAGAATATGGAATCAAATATGTGGATGGAATGAGTAACGATTTTGATTCTGATCTTGATGAGTTATCATGTTCATCTATGGTACCATCACCGACGGCTAAAAGCCAGTTAGAAAAATTTATACAGTTCAATTTGTTTGTTGCATTCATCGATGATCGAGAAACACGCAGGTTTTCATGCAATCGCATCAGCCTAAAAAATTCCCAAAGTTTTGAATTTGGAAGTGATAATGAAATGATCTCATGTTTACTTGCTTTTGACTTAATGGGTAAAGTTTGTCTGAAATCACCACCGAGTACAACAGAAAGCCCACCAAAAAGCTGTGACGAATTTTCAAGAATATCTCTAAGAGTTCGATCCAAACTTTCAAAACATCTTCTGTCCATCATTGGTGCCTCGTCCCAAACAATAAGGCTCGTTTCCTTTAATAATTGTAACAGCTGAGTATTTTTTGTTATATTACACAGAGACTCACCCTTGATATCTATCGGAATACGAAAACGTGAATGAGCAGTTCTTCCTGAGGGTAGGAGTACAGATGCGATGCCTGAAGATGCAACAGCAAGAACAATTAACTTTGATGCACGAAGTGCTGAGATAATAGCAGTCCACAGAAAAGTTTTACCAGTGCCACCGTGACCGTATATAAACAGAAGGACCTGTTTTTTGCTTAATACAGAGGTGGTCACAAGATTAAATATTGCGCGCTGTTCATCGTTCATATCCGTGCACATTTTGGTAAACAAAGATGTGAGGATAACAGAATCATAATTTCTTTCTTCATTTATTAGTCGGTTACTAAAATTAGAAATCAGATTCTCAGAGGGCATTGGAAGGCCGAACTCGTGTAATGAATGATCACCGGAACTGGATTTCAGTAAAAGTTCTAATTCATAAAGAACATGATCTTCAATAGTTGAGACATCAGCATCACACCTATGAGAAACAGATGACCGCTGAAACCTGTATATAACGTCTTCACTCATTGACGATGAAAATTTCTTCCATAATGATAAGGGATTAGTGACATCACAGTATAGAAGAAGCTGTATAAAGAGTGATCGGAACTCAGGTGCTGTTGCAGAATGGGTTGCCTCAGAGAGTGCAGAATCCCACTCAAGATCATTACCTAGCAGACCTAAGGCATCGCATGCAGCACAATATGTTGGCATGACTGTTCCAAAAACGGTTCTAATAGACTCGAATGATGTACATCCTCGCTGATGACCCAGAAGCATCCGCATATAAAAGGGTTCCCCACACGTTGGATGTATATATAAGCCTTCCTATAGATGGAGTCCTTCTCGTGCTCCTACGAAGCCACGCATGCCCTGTTTGTTCCCACCGATATTCAGACAAATAATCAACATATCGAAGATGTCTTCCAGAAGCGTCATGCTGATTGCTGGCAAACCATTCGGTTAGGGTAGTCTTTTTTGCAACTGGATTACTAACCACTCCTTGCAAACGATCAGAGTCTTTGAACGATAAGTATTGCATCCCCTCAAGATGTACAGATAACACCTGAACTAATGGATTTCTATGATGAATAAGGAAGTTTAGAATACGCCACGCAACCTCATGTGGACAGATGAATCGACCATCAACAAAATTTTGGATTTCATCAATTAATGCTGATGAGTTTGATTGGGAGGCACAAGCTCCAGAATGATTCTTACTTATAAGAAACCCAACACGATCCGTACCCTTTGAAATGTACTTAAAAAGATATTTTATCAACATGTTCCAGCCGCAATACTCCACATTGATATGAGCATTGAATCTAAGACAGAGTGATCGATTATAGGGAACGACAAAACGGTTATCCAATGGTATATTAGGCCCGAGATCAGGAAAGATTTTGCGGGATCTTTTATAGTACACATAACCGTTATCGTCGAATCTTGTAACGTTCTCAAAAGTTTTAGGAAAGTGTTTTGAGCAACGACCATCTTTCATACAAACAGCATTAGGCCAAAGATGACCACAGGGGCCATGCATCATAGATTCCGTAATAAGGGTATATAAAATTGGATCAGACTCAGGGTCAGGAATTTCAGCAGAAATGAATTTATCTATATCTCTCGGATCAACAATATGATCCTTTTTAGAAACCTATATAAGAATATGACAATGAGGAAGACCCCGTTTCTGAAACTCGATGGTGTATAAATCTGTATTAACAGAATAAGGAGTAAAAAGAACGACATAACAATAGGTAAGAAAAGTATAGAAGAGAACAACTGATAACAAAGACAGTTACCTGTTGTGACCACACCAAAAGGGCGGCTATCTCGTATGTAGGTCAACATACGACCAACTTTAAGCTGAAAGACGCGAGCAATCGTATCAGACCGCTTTTTACTAACAGAACGGGCACCCGATGGAGATGTAACGTTGCACGTGAAGGTAATGAAATATTATGGATTATCATGAACACGACATATTGCTAAAGCATCCTGATAGTGTTTATACATATAGCATGGACCGCCAGTAAACGAAGATGGTAACAAAATCCTTTTACCAACAGACTTACCTGAAGTATTACCACGAGAAATTGCATCATACATACCATGTAAAAATTTGGTACGCAGGTCTGACTGGTTAACACGTATATACTGTAGTCTATTATGTTCAATAGAAACATACGCGTCGACCAAATACTGCTGAAATAAACGATCTCCTCGTAACGGTAAACTGTACACGTTTTGCCTATCATGAATATGGAAGCTATAAAATATATTGAGTGTCAGTTGGGTGTTACGATTAGAAGGAGGTTTGGAAACAGTCCTATCTAGATTAAGAGATGGTATGGTAACAGGTCGACCACGTGCCTGAGAGGGAAGTGTCAAACGCATATCTGGTGACCACCCTTGTTCAGCAAAAGGAAATAAAAGTGGATACTGCAACGCCATATACGAAGGATGAAGAATACTAATTCTCTGAGGATTACCAGATTTATTATGGACAATGATATCAAAATCGGCTGAGACATTATCATCACCACAGATTATGGCACCTAAAGTTCCGGCTGATGGAGTATTGTAGGAACGTTGTTTTTTCCCATCATATATATGAACAGAATAATCTGGAACAAAAGATGTCGAACATATATCCCTTGCAGTTCTAAGTAGTTTTATCAAAGGATTAATATCATCAAGTATAGAAATGATAAACCTGACAACCTTTGAAAACATACCACCATCATCATCCATGTCAAAAATGTTTAATCTATTACGAACCTCGTGTTCAGTATCATAGACGTACATTTGCATGAATCTCGGGTCCTTCTTAGCATCAGGCCATAAGGGACCCGTCCAGTGCAGAATTTGCTCTTGAATCTTGAAAACATAGGGACCTCTACCATCGTTAATCTCCTCATCTATGACTGCACCAAATGACGTCATGGAGAACATCGAGTTATATTTACGTATATTTTCAAGGAAGTGAGAATTTCCATAAAGCGCCTTTATACGTTCAGGAGGATCAGCAGAGATCGGAAGACTAACTTTGCCACCACGACAACAAATGCTATACCTAGGTGATTCACCAGAGGGCCTCGATTTGACACGTTCAGCATACCAAAAAAGGGCTCCACAGTGCTCACAAAGTTGATCACATAATCCAAGATACTCATACTCAATCACGTGGTTATCCAAAAAGCTCGAAGACGACCGAGACGTTGACGCATCACGACGTGTGACTCTTCTCCTACGTGGAGCCGGCGGTTGTTCTACTGTAGAGGTTGATGCAACATCTGAACTTAAAGAGGTTAACAAAACAGGTTTAGGACTTTGTTCAGAATGTGTAGAGGGGGTTTGATTAATTTCCAAAGCATTTGTATGCTGTACATATCTACGTGTAGGTTGAGGCTTTCGTATAATTTTTTGGGACTTTACAGGAATGCGTTGAGAAACCATTGATACAAAAAAGAGTCCTACAAAGTAATAAAGAAGAAACAGGAAAACATGGTTGTGTAATAATGCATACGATACAGCGAATTCCAGACAGGCACAGATGAAAATACGGGAACTAACATGTAGCAAGATATAGTAAATGAGTATAGTTAAAAAGGATACTCAACAACATCATATATATTGAAAACCGGCTATATTAAGAAAATATGTATCTCCTTCTACTACAACTATACATAATATCAAGTATACCTAAGGTACATGTTACTATAAAGAGAGAGAAAAAATAATACTGAGTAAAATCAACCTGTGATTAACTCTGTCTACTGGTGTTACACATGTGGGCTAAAGAAATATTACTGGCATAAAAACAGGTATAACTTAGACATCATATACCAAAAGGAACCATACACATAGACAGACGTAGATGTAAAATAACAATGCACACCCACAGATATATTGAATAATACCTGGACTGAAGAAACCAGTGATATTCAGCTGCAAAGGAAAAAAATTTATTATTTTTAATAAAACCAAGATTAAGAGCCAAAAATAGATAATAAACATGAATCTGACACGATATAGGTATAAATAGATACTGAAAAATTTGCTGATTCTTATAAACAGAAAGAAAACCTCACAATATGTAATGAGTTTATTAACGAATGAAGAAAGCTGAAAAATTAAAGTGTACACATATGACCAAAAGAACACAGGCACAAGACAGTTTTTTTTTGGCAAAAACCTCGATTAGATCAGGTTAGGCAACATTAAATTTATAATCTCATGTTGAACCTATAATAAGGGTAAACCACCCGTCTATCAATCTACCCCTGTGGTTTTAGCTTTCCACCATCCTATCTGTTAAGTACCTGATAATAACTAATCTGGGAATTAAGAACGATATGTTACTCATAACCACCTAAATCCAAAAGAGTAACAAAAACCTGTACATATAGCAGCCATCAGGAATAAAAATATCTTACATATTAAATCATGAGGTCATATATCAGGTAACAAAAACCTTTACACACACCGATCATCAGGCAAAAAACTATCCTATGTATTAGATCATGAGGTCACATATATGTTAACTCGTGTGGTCTAGATTGGAAAGAAGAAATTTTCACCTCTTAAATAGATGCAACCTATTCATCAACATGTCTATATCTACGCAGTTCAGAACCAAAATTTTTTGAAGAAACAAAAACAAAGGAAACCCATGAAATGTAAAATATTATGGCTACAACCAAGACAATATTAGCAGACACAGGTACCAATATAAACCAGAAAGAGCGACAAAAACCAATTTGTATTAAGTAAGTGTTTTTACTGTTATACTTATTATTGAGAGCCTAATTTAGGTACTTGTTGTTGTACTTAATAGAATTATTTTTGAGACCTAGGCAGATTCACCAAGTATTACTCTGTTGCTACATATGACACTGAGTTATGTAAAATCAAAGGGCTGGTAGTGGACCAAATACCGTGAATTTTTAATTTGAGCCAAAAAGGGCAGTCGGGTTTAACCATCTAAAATAGACATATATGCTTTCCATCGTCCTATAAAGTTATTATTTATGTGATTACTAATCCAAAGTTATCACATTTTTCAATGAAATATCATTTTTTTTCATGTTCTGTTAACTGATTTATTCCCTTTAAAATGAGTGTGAGCAACTGTTATAATTCTATCTAATATGGCATGCAAGAGTAAAGTACTCTGAACTACACATGTCAGACCCATTTTCCCAGATACATCTCTAGACTGTTATTTTGATTAAACTGCGGCATTAGTCTCATGAGCTAGCCACTGTTCTGTGATATAGTTTCTTTGAAATGGTCTTGAATCCTACATCAGCTAGAACATTAGGGCGAGGCCTGCAAGGCTATTTTTGTCTTAGTAAGGTATAAATACCAATATACCTTTTGTTGTATATGTGGTTATTTTTTATGGCAGGCTGGTATCATGTTGTCACTTTACATCTATACAGTCGTTATCTGGGTTTGAGGATAAGTTTGCATTTTATTATATATATTCTGCTAATCTGTTCAAACATGATACTTCATTGATATCAGACATTTGTAGATGGTATAGAAATTCGGCATTCATGGATATTCAACATAAGTCTTAGTAAGTCTAAAAGGTATTCGTAACTTTTGTGGGTATACAGTGTAATGCGCCAAAATCTGATGCTAAGCCCTCCTCCAGTATTTAAATTAATCATCTATTTTATGTTGTTTCCTGTTGTTATAAAATGGTTGTAAAAAGTCATTTTCTATCTTACACTGCCTGCTATAGTGATTGGTGTTCACATCCTAACATTCAGATCATTACAGTATGTGGACCTTTGTTTTCCTTTCTTATAGTTGTGGTATTTCTTATCTCATTATTTTCAGGTTTTGTTTACAGGTATTTGGTGCTGCCTCAACAACGTCATCATATTAAGAGATTTAAACGTTTAGATCTGTAAAGTATTTTGTTAGATAGTTGATGCTGAAGGCTTAAATACAGGTGCAGAAAATGAGTTGCATGAGGCTGCGGATGAGACTCATGTGCCAGAGAAGAAAAAAAGGAATACTCAAACAGTGGTTCAACATAGGTAAACTATGTCTTTCTATGTACAATGGTTCAGCCCACACTTCTATCTCGACATTCTGAGTATTATGTTGAAAGTAAGTTTATCTTTTTTTTTTGGGTCTATGACAACCTCAGAGGATCATAATTTCTTTTAGGTTTTTTGATGGATAGGATGTCATTATTGCTATTTTTTGGTGGCGGTGTGGTGTCTTTAAGGTATTCAGATATCTTAGGTACATCACATAATACATTTATGTTAATAATTAGTAGCATGTTAATAGCAATATATGTCTGCACATGAATTTTTTTTTTGGAAATTCAAGTATCCATATATCCAACCTAAGTTTTAGCTATTTTAGAATTAACTTATGTGGTGGTTATTAATTGAGTTAACCAAAAACTCAAGTAGGCAGCCTAGATAGAAACCAGAGGGTCGGATACAGTTCAAGAGTCCACCATTGTCCCAAATGAATAAAATTCGAAAGAAGTACTATGGATTCGATGCAAGTCTAGATGTCAGCATAATAGAAACTGTGTGTATTTGCCATTTACTAAACAGACTGCTCTTTCTGGGATGAAATGTGTATCAAATAAGCAGAGTAAATTTTACACTGGAAAGACATCATTTGGTTTAGTTTACCTCGTTAATTTATCAATTACTTTTGTAGAGAAATTTGGTTGCTAATGTTTAAACGGTTGATTACACCTATTCCTCTGCAAGACACAAAACCTAACTCAATTTTAACATGTGAGTTGAACCATTTTTATTTATAACTTGGCTATTAATGCCTTTTTTTTCTTCTTACTTCTAGTATCTTTGCAGATAGGCAGCATGATTAAAGAGCATATGTAGGTAGGATTATTATTCTTTCAGCAATTTGCATATAATGAAAGTTAATGCTATCTACCTCAGGCTGTAAGGTATGTTTGTTTTTATAGCCTAATAACTTTGTGAAAGTTATATTACCGGATCCTAACCTCTTCTTAATTTTTATACAGGTTTTTTTTGTTGATTATTATCAGATGGTGCTGTTATGTAACCATATTTCTGTACTCTGCCTCAAGAGGCTAGCGACAAGCTCCGATTAAGGCCAAACCTACACCAAAGTGGTAATCGGAAAGAAATGTAAACACCATAAATCTAGATGATTAGAACCTCACAGACGCAACACATCAGAAAGCTAGGTTCCAATTAAGGCCGATGCCACGGCAAACTTGTAAACAACAACAGTTTCACATCAAATAAAACCACATATACAAAAAACCCTAAATCTAGTGCAACATTGAAGTAAGAACGAAGAAAAAGAACGGAGACTTAAACAATTAACAGAGAAATGGTTGCAGCGATAGAAGAAATCTATAGCAAAGAAAATTAAACCCTAACCTTGAGAAGAAGATCGTGATATCTGTGATGTCTGAAACCAGATTGAAGATAGACCAGGGATAAGAAAGAGGTAAAAGAACTGATGAAGAAGCATACCTATAGAGGCTAGGATAAAAGAGTGAAGACACGTAGCAGAATAACAGGCACGTGTAAAGGGGGTAAAAATTAGAGCCTTTCTGACCAAACCGGGAGTCGATCCCAGGCATGTAAAAAAAAGGGACAGAGGTCCGAACCAGCTGGGGTAAATGGCTTAAATGAAAATATTCAGAACAAAGTATATATAAATGAAAGAGGTTGCACAATTCCATAGGTGAAGTTTCACATTGTATATATATACAATTCCTACTTTTTCTCCCGTTGGATTTCTTTTTTCCACTTCTACTACTCAACTTTACGACGAGACATGCTTTAGACTTTAGTTATGTTTTATCATGGAGTGGCTGTCGGTGTGACGTGTTTTTATGTTTTTTTTTCTCTATTATTATATTTCTATATGATATTTTAGTCTACCGTGGAGAGTAAATCACTATATATATAAACCATTGAGAAAAGCTCTAAGACGTCAAGAACAACATTCAAAGGGTTATTTTGAATCACAATTTAGGAACAAAATGGTACACAAACGGATTGAAAATCATAAAGGTAAACTCGATATTTCCTTTTATTTTGTTCTTCAGCTTCTTCTCATAAGTTAGCACTAGATTTTCACTTTAAACTCTCTTATTTTGATTTGTTTAATTATTCATAAGTTAAAATGATGACCTCGTTTAAAAAACGAATCAATAAAAGAAAACACCATCTTAACAGTTACAAATAGTTTTTGGATATCTGGGTTATTGCACTTGATTTTGGATATCTAGATTATTTTATCAGGTTTTAATACACCTGATTAGGGGGTTTCAAGAAATCTGGGTTATTTTTATGGTCAAAAGATATTAAAGGGCATTCGAGACATCCTTCATTTGCTAAATGTTCTTAATTGTATAATAATAAATTATTTAGGGTTATTTTGTCTTTCCATATTATTTAGGGTTATTTTGGCTTTAAAGTCAATTTTAATAATCCTTGTATTTGATAATCGTATTTAAAAGTTTATTTTTTTAAACACTAGGATACAAAACAAAAGAGTTGTTATATAAGAATATTAGAATTTGTTGTTGTTATGACAATGTTTACGTCATAAGTTTGTCATAATAACATAATATTTAATTGTTGGATCTCATTATTACAGAAATGCAATGTTTGTAGCAAGTTATGGAGCGGGTACAAGAATGAACATTATGAAGTCTTTGATACCAAGAAATGTTGTGCAGTGTGAGATCATTGATGTTGGTCATCAATATTAAACGAGGATGAAAAAAAGAAGCAATCTTAAACTGTAAATCTATACTTGGTTAATAACTACTTGGTAAATTTGGTTGTTAAATATTATAAAGTTACAATATGCTTGGTAAATATGGTTATTTATTCTATCAGGAGTGTTATAGGGATGTATAAACTCTTTACATGTATAAGGAATGTATACTTGCATCTTCATATCGAGACATTTTGATAGGTTTACTATTAGCGTTGGTGTTATTATAACTAAACCCTGGTGTTTAAATCTCCAATATCAGGGTAAATCTATACTTATATAACATCAACATTGGTAAATATAGTTGTTAAAGCTTATAAATTTGCAATATAATTGGTAAGTAAAGGCCCTACTGGTAAATATGGTTTACATTATCGAGAGTGTTATAGGAATCAATAAAAAACATGGAAGAATTATATAATTGCATCTTCAGGTTGAAAGATTTACTATTATTTCATATTAGCAGTGGTGTTACTATAAGTAAACCTTGGTGTTAAATGTTAGTGGTACTGGTATTATTACTGTTAATGCTACAAATAAGACTTATACCACAAGTGTTACGGTCTTGAATCGTGTAACATGCATAACAAAGACATTTCAGAAAAGGTTTCAAAAAAATTAAACAACTTCAAAAGAACAACTCTGAAATCTTAATAACTGATAGAAATATTCATCCCATACAATTCATACACTATAAACACAAACAACAGTCTTGATATCCTTTATATTACCAACAAAAAGTTACAGCCCCTCCAAATTATGACTTAGATGATTAGCACAAACACTAACACACTTCATTACTTCATATGAACTGCTATATCATTGTTTTCAATCGAAAGCCTAGATGGAATGTCATAAAGCCGGAATGCAAAATCTGTCGCCGCCATTTGTCTTTAATGTAAAGGGCAGGAATTTATTTGATAGCATTAACACGAAAAATAGAGAAAATATGGCGAAAAAGGACAACAATAAGACTCGTCGGAGAGGTGCATACGTACCTTCAAGGAAAATATATGATGAATGTTAGTAAATAGGTAGTTGAGAAACGGATGATAGAAATACAACAATATATGTGTTATTTCAATCATCTAGTTAACTATTAGCACTAGTGTTACCCAAGGTGGACACTAATGTTAAGACATCTGACACTTGGGTAGCAAGTTTTATGCACCGGTGAGTAAGGTATCTCAGTGTACATTTTTCTGAATGCTAATACTAAATAATATTGACATGTTCATCACAATCCAAAAAAGTTGAGTTGTTCAAATAAAATCTGAAGATGCCAACAAAATATTAGTACAAGTTATTAATAAATATAAACAACTACTAAAAAGAATTTAATAAAAGTAGACCTGAGTATCAACACCAAAAAAAATTAACTTATATGAAAACACTATAAAAACAACGAAATGAACTTATATAAACAAAGAGACATAAAAAATAAGTTTGAATTTTCATAATAAGTGGTTGTTTTAATGATAGGTCTTCTCATCCAACTAACTACAAACAACATATCATAACTTGATCTTCTACATATCTTTTTGGTATGAATAAAATAAAATAAAGGCTTTAAACAAAGGTTAATAAAAAAAATGATGCTGAATAAAAACTTAGAGTGACGAAATATAAGTAAATAGAAGTAAGAAAGCGAGTGAAAGTACCTTGATTATTAACACCAATACGTCAACGGGATGATTTGCCAACTACAATATCAAAAGTATCGTCTGTTTCTTCTACTTCAAAAAATAACAATTTGCATGTCAGAGGGTTATTCATCACCTCTAATCTAAGATCAAAATAAAAAAATGAATGAACAAAGATGATAATGAAGGAGGAGCTTCGATAATGGTGAAGAGTGAATATCATCAAAATCAGTAAATTTATAGTCTTCTTCTTTTTACAAGGAAAATCTGCTTATCAGATGGTTGATCACCACCTCACATTATAGATTAAAAAAAGAATAATGGGTTTAAAAAGAAAAAGTGTTATGAAAATGAAAAAAGAAGAAGATGGAAAAAGAAATGTTGAAATCGAAAAATGAGAAAGGTGAAATCTTGTATGGGTAGTGATAACTAATACTCAAATGAGGAAGGTGAAATAAAACTGACAAAATAGTGAATAGGTAGTGGTAGCTAAGTACTCAATTGGGGGGCCGAAATTACGTTACTACCCTTTCTGTCATGGAATTGCTTTTGCCACATGGCATTTGGTAACTTGTGGAGAGGTGTTATTTGGTTAGTACTCTAAGAGGGAGTTATTAATTGTTCTAATCCCTATATAGTCGTTTATCGAGCCTGTTTTAATTTTTTCACAAGTTAGGAGAGAAATCGAGTTCGCCGGAGGGTAGGTTTCATCCCTATTAGCACACCAGTATTCCCAATATCGTCACGCAGCGGGCTAGTGATCTCTTCGGTGGGTTTTTTAGGGTTCTACCCATCCTCACCGTTGATCGTATCCTCTGTTGGTGTGGTTGGATCTGGGTAATACGAGCTGATTCTAAAGAGTGTTGGGACTGTTTTTTTTCGGAAATCTGATTTGTGTTTAACAACATCCGTGTCAAGTAAAACCATGCGAGAACAAAGGAACGGGAGGGGAGCTGAAAAGTCAAACGTCGGTGAGGGATGGCAGACAGTGCGACGGCGGAATCTGGATCGTAGATTGACAAATTCTTTCTTTATCTCGGGTTTTCCCGAGACAACAACACTGAAGGATCTATGGTATTCAACCCGACACCTGGGATGTTTGGAAGACGTTTACATTGCAAGGAAGAGATGGTTCAACAATGAACGTTTTGGTTTTCTTCGTTTTAACAATGTGGGAGATGTCAATGCGATTGAAAAGAAATTGAACGGCCTTATAGTGGGTGGAAAGAAATTAGAGGCGAACTTCACCCAAGTTCCGAGACCTCCGACAGTGGGGAGAAATGAGGTAAATTTGACTTCTTCTCGACAGGTTCAAACATGTATCAAGTCTAAGGTGGTTGACAATTCTCAACAAGGTCGTACCTTCGCTGGGAAATCCTTCCGTGACGTGGTGTGTAATGACGGGAATAACTCGATGCCACAATCGGAAAAAATGGCAGTTCCATCATCGAAATAGAAAACGATCGTGATTCCGGAGGAGGCGGCAATCTACCCGTTTTCGTTCTTTGGGAGAACATTACTGGGAGAGGCGATCGACGCTCCGACCCTTTGCAGTATTAAGCTTCTTCGCCATGATGGAGTAGGGGCGGATTTTGATATTGTTTACGTTGGAGGGTTACATGTCATGCTGGTTTTTAATCGAAAAGAAGGTGCATAAAAGTTTTTGAAAGATCATGTTCAATGGTGGTAAAAAATGCTCATATCATTGGAACCATGGTGTGGACAGTCCTTCCCTAGACTTAGCATTGTGGGTCTAAAAATCCTGGGGTTCCCTATGCATCTCAGGGAAGATATTACATACGATTCCTCGCTAAAGATTTTGGTCGAATCATTTGGCCATCTCAGTCATCATGGCTCTTGGAGGATTGTACTGGGGGTAGTGTTCATGTGTGATGAAACTGTTGTTATTTCATGGAAGGAGAATAATTACACGGTCATGGTTAAGGAGGGTCACAATCCTTGGTTTCCGACTTTTTCCGATGAAGAATCGGGCCCTCGTCAAGAGCTCCGGACTGAGGTTGGGTCTGAGAAGGAGAGAGACGAGGAGTGGAAAGAGGGTGACGTGGGCGAAGAATGGGCAGACAAGAAGACGGATTTTCTTGAGGGAGAATTCCTAGAAGGTTTGGGGGGAGGCACCGTTCTGAAAAACATGCAGGATCAGTCTCGGGAACTGGTGGGTCATGATGATGTTTTTCCTCAAGGTAATAATAATACATTTTCTAGTAAGCCGACGGCTGAAGACATTAGGGATGATGGACCACCTAATGTTAAAACATTGGGAGCAGGGACAAAATATGATTGGGCCTGAGGAGTTTGCTTTGGCCCAAACCCAAGACCGGTTGATCCAATCTGACCCGATTCCCATTACTTCAAATCTTGGGCCTGAAATTCAAGATCTTAATGGTACTGCTTCTGGTGGATCGTTTTCTCAGGAAGAGGAACCTGTCTCTCTCCCTCCGTGTACTAGGGCTTCGACGAAATCAAAGAAATACCCTGGACGGGTCCATCGAGGTGGAGGCAAAATGATATTCTAGGATACAATCGCTAAAGGGAAAGGTACTAACTCTCGAACCCCTTCTCTTAATGAGTCTTTAAAGACGTCGCAATGGGGGAGACCGAATTCATAGGGTCAAACTGATCTGGAGGAAGAAGTCTCAAGTACTGTGAGAATTGGGGCTAGCGTGGGGATGGATTTTGAGGGTTTTGAGAACCAAATAGCGGAGGGAATTAAGGGGACTGGTGATAAAATCTTCCTGTGATGGAGTTCTTGAGTCTGAACAGTAAGGGATTGGGGGGGGGGGGTGATAAAGTCAGGTGGATCAACAACATTCGTAGGGAACATCGAATTTCTTTCTCTGTTTACAAGAGAGTAAAATGTCTGATGTTTCAAGAATCCCAATTCGTGGTCTCTGGGGAAATGCTAATTACAATTGGGACTGTAGTCCGGCCATTGGAAATTCTGGTGGAATTATCTCGATCTGGAACCCTTCTTTATTCTCGGTACGGCAATCCGTCAAAAATCAGAAATTTTTTGCTTGTCTCTGGTATCCTTCTTGGTTTACAGGTGGAGATTAATATCGTTAACATATATGCAACCCAACCGTGTCAAGCTAAACGTCGGCTTTGGAGTGATATTCTGGATTTAATGGAGCAGAGACAGGGATTGTGGTTCCTAGCTGGGGACTTCAATGAAGTACGACAACCCGAGGACCGTCTGTACTCGGCGTTTAATGCTACCGGTGCTGACTTGTTTAATGACTTCATTGCTCAAGCTGGGCTGAATGAATACAGAATGGGAGGAGCAAGGTTCACCTTTTCGTATGGACAAGGTATTAATTTCAGTAAAATTGAAACTGCTTGAGCGTGTGGATCGTCTACTTAATCATTATGAAATCAATGTTATACGAGCTAGAACACAAAGAGTAAATACAAAAGACTTGTATTAACCACTGAAAAAACCACAGAGTACACAGAGAATATGACCCACAAAAGTTACTGAATTCTATTACGAGACAGCTATATATACTAGTGAGAACCCGCTGGTCCGAACCTCAGGTTCGGATGTGTTCGGCCTGTCCGAACTCTAGGTTCGGCCTGAGTTCGGACCACAACATACTTGTATGTTTCGTCTTGTATTTGATACTTCACATGACGATCTAGGACCATGTATTAACAAACTCCCCCTCGGCATGTGCAGTATCATATCCCCCATTAAAACTTGTATCTTGTATCTTCAATCAAACTCTTCCTCGATCTTGACGATGAGTTCAATCTTGAATACTTAATATTGCATCGTGTGTAATCTCTTTATCAACAACCTTCAGAAGACTTGAAGTTGTAATGTTCTCTTTCCACTTAGAAACCTGCCAACATAAATAATCTTGGCACAAAACGTCTCTTCGAGACTCCAAGATATTTTGATTTTGAAAATTGATTTTGTATGTCGTGTTGATCAATCGAAAAAAAATCAGAAACAAAATCTTTTTGGCTTTAGAAACTTTATATAAAAAACACGCCTAAAATCTTTTTGGTATTTTCTGATAAGAAAAGTAAATGCATTACAAAATCAGACACTATTTTTGTCTTTTGCGAGAAAGATCACAACTTGGGATCATATTGGTCATAACATGCTGAACTACACTTCAATTTCGATTATTAAAGCACATAAGCCATGCCGATTGCAGATATAATTTGTCCAACCTTAAACTCTGGCACAATCATACTCATAACATCTTGATATGTTAAAGTATTGATTAGTTTTGCATTGACCAGTGTACCCCACACTATCAGACATACTCATATATGCTTTTGCTTATCACATTTTGTGATTTCATTTGTGATTTTAAACACATAATGGTTGTAACCATGATATAGCCAACTGTGTTCCATGCAAAAAGAAATAAGTGTAGAGGCTAGATTATGAGGCTTGTAATATTAAAAAGTTTGGGCTAGGCTTAGAGGGTTTATTTAGTTTCGTAGACTTGTTTGCTTGGGTTTACTATTGAGCTTGGGGTTTAAGATTGGGTTTACCATTAGGGTTTAAGGGCCCAATTGTAAACTCATGGGGTGGCTATATAAACCCCATGAGTTCACCATTGTAGAGGTTGCTGGTTTACGAATTTAGGAGCAGCCAAGTGGTGATTACGATCGTAAACTCAAGAAGTTAGTTTACGATTACGATTTGTACCCGACAAGTTCATCTTGTGTGCAAGATTAGGTTTTTGTCGTTTATATTAATCGTTTGCTTTGTATTCTTCTCATCTCTTTCTTGAATCACTAATCTAACCGGATTCCGCACGCTTAGATTAGTTAGATATCGTGAACGATTGTTGTTCCTGGACCAACAATTGGTATCAGAGCCAAGAAACGAGTGTTTCGCGGTTCTGACGATATTGATTCAAGAAGATCTAACAGTTTTTGCGAGTTTTCTTGAGTTTTTCAGGTTTACGATCGAGTTTTCTGAAATTTATGGGTTGTTCTTGGTGTTTACGATAGATTTCTGGGCTGCTCTTGGTGTTTACGATCAGTGTTCTTCATCAGCTTAGTGTTTACGA
>JBCNJP010000017.1:75352759-75368174 GCA_039602395.1 Deinandra increscens subsp. villosa | reverse complement strand
TAAAATAACAATACACACTCACATATATATTGAATAATACCTGGGCTGAAGAAAACAGTGATATTCAGCTGCAAAGGGAAAAAATGTATTATTTTTAATAAAACCAAGAATAAGAGACCAAAAATAGATAATAAACATGAATCTGACACAATATAGGTATAAATAGATACTGAAAAATTTGGTGATTCTTATAAACAGAAAGAAAACCTCACAATATGTAATGAGTTTATTAACGAATGAAGAAAGATGAAAAATTAAAATGTACACATATGACCAAAGGGACACAGGCACGGGACACTTTTTTTTGGCAAAAAACCTCGATCAGATCAGGTTAGGCAACATTAAATTTATAATCTCATGTTGAACCAATAATAAGGGTAAACCACCAGTCTATCAATCTACCCCTCTGTTTTTAGCTTTCCACCAGCCTTTCTGTTAAGTACCTCATAATAACTAATCTGGGAATTAAAAAATATATGTTACTCATAACCACCTAAATCCAAAAAAGTAACAAAAACCTGTACATACAGCAGTAATCAGGAAAAAAATATCTTACATATTAAATCATGAGATCATATATCAGGTAACAAAAACCTTTACACACACTGATGAGCAGGAAAAAAAAATATCCTATGTATCAGATCATGAGGTCACATATATGTTAACTCGTGAGGTCTAGATTGGAAAGAAGTAAATCTAACCTCTTAAATAGATACAACCTATTCATCAACATGGCTATATCTACGCAGTTCAGAACCAAAAAAATTTTAAAGAAACAAAAACTAAGGAAACCCATGAAATGTAAAATATTATGGCTACAACCAAGCCATTATTAGCAGACACAGCCACCAATATAAACCATAAAAAGCGACAAAAACCTTTTTGTATTAAGTAAGTGTTTTTACTGCTACACTTATTATTGAGAGCCTAATTTAGGTATTTGTTGTTGTACTTAATAGAAATTTTTTGGAAGACCTAGGCCGATTCACTGATGATTACTCTGTTACTACATATGACACCGAGTTATGCAAAATCAAAAGGCTGGTAGTCGACCAAATATCGCGAATTTTTAATATGAGCCAAAAAGGGCAGTGGGGTTTAACAATAAAAAATACACATAATTACTAATCCAAAGTGACACATGTCAGACTCGTTTTCCCATATACATCTCTAGACTGATCTTTCGATTTCAACGCGACATTAGTCTCACGAGCTAGCCGCTGTTCAGTGATATAGTTTCTTTGAAATGATCTTGAATTCTACATCAGCTATAACATTAGGGCGAGGCCTGCAAGGTTTTTTTTGTCTTAGTAAAGTATAAATACCAATATACCTTTTGTTGTATATGTGGTTAATTTTTATAGAAGGCTGGTATCATGTTGTCACTTTACATCTATAAAGTCGTTGTCTGGGTTTGAGGGTAAGTTAGCATTTTATTAGATACTTTCTGTTGATCTGTTCAAACATGATACCTCATTGATATCAGACACCTGTAGATGGTATAGAAAATATAAGTTTTAGTAAGTTTAAAAGGCATTCTTAACTTTTGGCAAAATCTGATGCTAGGCTCTCCTCCAGTATTTAAAATAATCATCTATTTTATATTGTTTCCTGTTGTTATAAAATGGTTGGGAAAAGTAATTTGCTACCTTACACTGGCTGCTATAGTGATTGATGCTCACATCCTAACAATCAGATCATTACAATCTGTGAACTTTTGTTTTCCTTTCTTATAGTTGTGGTATTTCTTATCTCTTTATTTTCAGGTTTTGTTTACAGGTATTTGGTGCTGCCTCAACAACATCATCATATTAAAAGATTTAAGTATTTTGTTATATAGTTGATGCTGAAGGCTTAAATACAAGTTCAGAAAATGAGTTGCATGACACTGCAGATGAGACTCATGTGCCAGAGAAGGAAAAAAGGAATACTCAAACAGTGGTTCAACATAGGTAAACTCTGTCTTTCTATGTACAATGGTTCAGCCTACACCTCTATCTCGACATTCTGAATATTATGTTGAAAGTAAGCCAAAAATTAATATTTTTTGGTTAATTTCTTTTAGGTTTTTTGATGGATAGGATGTCATCATTGCAATTTTTTGGTAGCGGTATGGTGTCTTTAAGGTATTCAGATATCTTAGGTACATCACATAATACGTTTATGTTAATAATTAGTAGCATGTTAATAGCAATATATGTCTGCACATGAAACCATTTTTTTTTCCAAAATAAAGTATCCATATATCCAACCTAAGTCTTAGCTATTTTAGAGTTAACTTATGTGGTGGTTATTAATTGAGTTAACCAAAAACTCAAGCAGGCAGCCAAGATAGAAACCAGAGTGTCGGATACAATTCAAGAGTCCACTATTGTCCCAAATAAATAAAATTCGAAAAAAGTACTATGGATTCGATGCAAGTCTAGATGTCAGCATAATAAAAACTGTGTATATTTGCCATTTATATAACAGACAGCTCTTTCTGGGATGAAATGTATATACAATAGGCAGGGTAAATTATACACTGGAAAGACATCATTTGGTTTAGTTTATCTCGTTAATTTATCAATTACTTTTGTAAAGAAATTTGGCTGCCAATGTTTAAACGGTTGATTACACCTATTCCCCCGCTTACTTCTAGTATCTTTGCAGATAGGCAGCATGATTAAAGAGCATATGTAGGTTTGATTATTATTCTTTCAGCAACTTGCATATAATGAAAGTTAATGCTATCTACCTCAGGTTATAAGGTATGTTTCTTTTTATAGCCTAACCTATGTTACAAGTTCCTAACCTCTTCTTAATTTTTATACAGGTTTTTGTTGTTGATTATTATCAGCTACTACTGTTATGTAACTATATTTCTGTACTCTGCCTCAAGAGGCTAGCGAGAAGCTCCGATTAAGGCTAAACCTACGCCAATGTGGTAATCGGAAAGAGATGTAAACACCGTAAATCCAGATGATTAGAACCTCACAGACACAACACATCAGAAAGCTAGGTTCCAATTAAGGCCGATTCCACGGCAAACTTATAAACAACAACAGTTTCACATCAAATAAAACCACATATACAAAAAAAAAACCCTAAATCTAGTACAACATTTAAGTAAGAAAGAAGAAAAAGAACGGAGAGTTAAACAATTAACAGAGAAATGGTTGTAGCGATAAAAGAAATCTATAGCAAAGAAAATTAAACCCTAACCTTGAAAAGAAGATCGTGATGTGTATGATGTCTGAATCCAGATTGAAGATAGAGCAGGGATAAGAAAGAGGTAAAAAAGCTGATGAAGAAGCATACCTATAGAGCCTAGGATAAAAGAGTGAAGACACGTTGCAGAAAAAGAGGCACGTGTAAAGGGAGTAAAAATCTGAGACTTTCTCCCTAACTAATAGCTGAGCAAACCGGGTCTCGATCCCACGCCTTAAAAAAATTGGACAGAGGTCCGAACCAGCTGAGATAAATGTCTTAAATGAAAATATTCAGAACAAAATATATATAAATGAAAGAGATGAAACAGGTTGCACAATTCCATAGGTAAAGTTTCACATTGTATATATATACAATTTGAATTTGAAGTTACTATAATTACGATTTTGCCATTCACATTTATTTAAATCGGGTGGTCCAGATTGTTCGGTTTTTGAAGCTATAATCGGCCACTCAATTTAAGTTGGTGTAAATTAATTTTGACGGGATTTTGCTCGTAGATTTTTTCTACACAACGTGATATAATTTGCATCTTGAGATTTTGTGATTAGGTGTTTCTCGGTCGGCATCTTGGTGTTCAATTGAAGGTTTTTGTTTCGGTCTAAGTCTTCGGCTTGGAACTCGGTTATCGGTTCGGTTAAGCTTCTCGATTCGGCTCCAGGGTTCTCTATTTTGAGCGCGTGTTTTGTCAGCAAGTGTTTTAATAATAAAAAAGAGTTTAGATACATCTTCATCACAAGATTGTAGTAATCCTGCATGTCTTCCTCGCTTGCACTCTCCTAACAACTTTCAAGATTGAAAATGCAGTTTCAGAAACTATCTGAAAAGTGCGGAGTTGTGGAGATCCGTGATAGATGGTCCTTTCCAACCGATACATTTTACAGTACCTAAAAGATGGGAATCTAAAACTGAGAATCATTTTTCTGATGATGATAAGGAAAGAATTAAAAAATATGAAGAAGCCTATGAGATTATGACTAGGGCCTTATCTCCAGAAATTGCTAAAGAATTCAGAAAATGTCATTCTGTTGAAGCTCTCTGAAATGTTTTGTGCAAAGCATATGAAAGAAATGAGAATGATGACCAGAAAAAACATCATGCAATTATGGATGAAGTTGACAAGACTAAAATGCCAGTGTGTTCCAATCCAACATGTGCTCGTCTAATTCCCAGTCTTAGACAGATTCGAACAAATTTGGAAAGAGAATTATTTGATGCACATTGTGCCACTAGCTCATTCAAGGGTAGATTTTTATAGAGCGAAGAGAATGTGAAAGCCCAGAAAGAAGATATACAAAAATATCACGATCTTGCCACTAAAAAGTCTATCTTATATGATCACTCCAAGATAGAAGTATATGAGTTGAAACAGCAGCTGGATGATTTGCAACACAAATATTATGAACTGCTGGTTAAGTATGATACCCATCAACTCAGAAATAAACGTATGTTGGAAGCTGGTAAATCCTTATCTTGTGCGATTGTGACAGGTCAGGTTGGAAGAGATAAAACGGGGTGTGGGACAGAAAAATCTGAAGTTCTAAATATAGTATTATTACTCCACCTGTTTCCATAGATATAGTTGGACTTTTACTCGATGATGATCAAGTTGATAGATCTGGGTCTGGATATAAAGAAGCTCCTCCTCCAGCTGATAGCGTCTTAGTAGGGATGATGCCAATGACCCAAGAAGAACTGGATATGGAGGCGACTATGACTTATGGCAAAATGTCATCAAAAGATTCCACTGTACCTGAAAATGATGAAAGGGGTGCAGCTGAAGTGACCATTAAGGATGTGTCCAATGATGATGCTGAGTGCCAAAAGTACAACAAATGTCATAACTCCAATTCAGAGGGTGCAGGTTTGAATTCAAAGGGGGTTAATAATGTTGCTGAGAAGAAGCTGAAACAGTATCCACAAGTTGATACTGTGTACTTCAAGGTTGTTGATGAAGTACAACGGGAAAAGGTGATCATGACAACAAGGCCTGAGGGGAAAATATTTATGACTTCTGGATCTATGTTCGATCATGAGCAGGGTTATGGATATGAGCTACCCTTATTTGCCTCCAAATTCAAAGGTTTAGGGTCATCCACCGATGCATCTACAAGTGGACTTAAAGTTGAAAGGCCCAAGGTCGTCATCAAGCCACCACGTGTGATGCCTACAACTGGGGTTAAAGATGTGAAGTTAAAGGGAGTGGCTGTATCTCCTATCTCATCATGTGGGTCATGCAGTTGGGATTTGCAGAAATGGAGCCTCCACATCAAACAATACTGGGAGCACAAGGGTGCAAAGACAAACTCTACTCAAGCTTCTAGGAACCAACCAAAAGTCAACACTAGATCTCCATGCAAGTCAATGATGCAGGCACAATGCCACACCGTTTCCCACCAACCGAAGAAGACAAATGGTTACACGTCTGACTTCTACCCAAAGAAGCAGACTTGCTTTAATTGTGGCAATCCTGGTCACATTGCCCGAAACTGTCTCCATCGCCCCCATGAGCCCTACTATCCGCAGAGTCAAAGGGTTTCATCTCAGGATTCTATTAAGTCTAAGCCAATGAAGGTGCAACCACCTAAGACAATGAAAACTGTCACTCCTAAGGTTAAACTCTCTGATCAACATTGGGGTGCTGCCAAAGAACAACGAAAATGTTCAAATCAAAATAACAGTTTTCTAAGTTATAAAATTTTTCAAAAACATGTGAAGAAACCAATTCAAAACAACAAAAGTTTGAAAAACCTAAAGTTACTCCGCCCAAGGTAACTAAAATTGTTTTGAAAAATGAACCAAAACTAAAAAAGGTTGAAATACCTAAAGTCACAACACCAAAAGTGACTAAAACAAATGTTAAATCACCTGCAACTTGGAAACCAAAGACCATGGCAGCAACACCACAAGTAGGGATGCAAATTTTACCCACGAAAGTGGGTACCTCGCAGGTACCCGACCCGAATGGGGCGGGTATTACCCGTCTTAATGGGTAATGGGGCGGGGACGGGTATTATTTTTAAAACCCGAAGCGGGGATGGGTCGGGTACGGGTATTGCATTATCCGCCCCGTTTAGAACCCGAATATATATAGTTTATATGTGTCCTTTATATGTATGGGCTTGTTGATCAGAGACTTGAGCTTGTTTTTTGCTCATGCGGGAGTTTTATAGTGCATCTGGGTGTCGAGTTCGACAAACCATTCGACGTTGAGAAAGAGTCTTTATCTTGGTTATATTTTTCTGACTTTTTTATGGTTCTATTTTTCTGATTTAAAAAAATGATTTTTTTTCTTAAATGGGTACCCATCGGGTTCCCCGTACCCGGCGGGTTTTTTTTACCCGTACCCGTCGGGTATTAGGCGGGGCGGGGGCGAGGATGGGTATGGGGATTTAGTTCGAGTGCGGGTACGGGTAATGAAGTCCCCACTATTACCCGCACATGTTTTCTTAAAGGGCATGTGAAATAAAAAAATAAATAAAGGGCATGTGAAATAAAAAAATAGAATTAAAAAAGATGAAAAAAAATTAAAAAAATGAAAAAATAAATAAAAATAAAAAATAAATAAAATAAATTAAAAAAATGAAAAAAATAGAGTGGTTAAAAATAAAAAAAGCAGGGGAAGAATAAGAGACCCCTCAAAAATTGTGGCTTTTTAATTTTTAATGCGTTTTGTGTTTGTTTTGAGAAGGTGGGAAGTGAAATAAACTTCTGTCTTGAGAATGGCTGACACGCGTAAGGCAGATGTGAAAGACACGATCCATGGTGATGTGTTGATGGGCTCAGCTCTTAAATCTGAAAAGGTATGCGTTACACACTTAAAGATAACGTATGGCAGTTTGTTGGGTAACAACACTTAGGTTAATTGCATTACTATTTGACTGCATGTTCAAGTTCCTGATACACACGCCCGATTCTGAGATTCTTTGACGTCATGCTCAAAAATCCCATCCCCTCTGCTTTGCGAGAGCAATGACCTGGGGATGTTGTACGTGAGTCATGCCTCCTCTGTTTTGCGGTAGCAAAGACCTGGAGTTCCTTGATCCACGTACCTTTTAGATCACATTGTACAGTATTATTAAACCTAAAAGATGCCAATGTGCACAACTAAAAGAGACCCTCAAGAGTTCAAAACCCTCAGCCTCTGTCACTGATGAGAGCATTACTAAAAGTATTTTAAATAATTCAGTTGACTTGTATATTATCCCTAAAAAATCCCAGTGATCTATTCTTTCTTTTCTCAACCCAGTCTGGAGCATGATGTTAGGCTTAAGGAAAGGTGTCATGAAAATATGTGGTAGGGGATTTATATGCTTGATAGTGTGCAATAAAATGTACCTAGGATTTGTTTGAAATCCACTTTCTGTTCATAATTAATGCATAATAATATATAATAAAAGTGACAAACAGTCTGACTAAGAAAAGAGTTTGTGTTTAAAGTGGACCAGTATATTGGCAATCACATGGACGTGTTCAAGTAACAGAAGCTGAAAATGGTTCCTCAGTCAGACTCATACGGTTTGATCCCTTAGAAACCTTCTCATGTTTGAATTATTTTTTGTTTGTTTAATTATTAATTGTTCTTGTGTGAGTCTTTAAGTTTTCTTTCTGTCCTAGTCAGGTTAATTTGAGAAGTTTAAATGAGTTTGTGTGGGTTTTATGCATGACAGTATGCCCCCCAGAATATACCCAATTTTTAGGGGGAGAAGGAGGGATAATAGGGAGATAAGCATTATCTCACTGAAAGTCATTATCTCAGGGGAGATAATATGCATTATCTCAGGGGGAGATAATATGCATTATCCCAGAGGGAGAAGAGATAATATGTATTATCTTAGGGGAAGTTAAAAGTGGTCTTGGGTTAAGGGAAAGTTTTATAGAAAACCCATAATCAAGAATAGGGTTTTTGGTTAAAATAATGTTATTCACCTACTAACCCAGAGACCAGTCATCATATGTCTGGTGGTTTGTATTTTTTCTTATATGTCAGACAGATTGATGATTGAAAGTGAAAACCTGATGATCATGATGATGAAAAGTTGCTGCTGTTGCTCAAGTTAAAGAACCAGACGGATAAGACTTCCCTATTTGGAAAAGCAACTACATAGAGAAGTCGTTGGTTCTTTTCAAGCTACTCAAAGCTTACAAAAGAAGACGTTCACGATTTGAGGGGAAGCTGAAGAATTCAAGTTTTTGTTGAAGATCTTGCAGCATGGAGAAGAATAACTAAGTTTTCCAAAATAGAGGGTTTTCAAAAATTTTATTCTTCTAAAGAAAGGCAAAGTCAAGACAGTTACCGATGATTCAACAAGAATCATAGTCTATTCGATAGAAACAAGTGTATGGGAACCCTCCTCTCATTACTTGTTCATTTCTAGAAGTTCAAGCTGATGTTGATTGAGAGAAAATCCCAAGAGTCTCTTGTGAAGCCCAATGAAGATTGCCAAAGAAAGAATCTTCATCAACACCTATACCAGCAGAGTCAAGAACAAGAGTTACAAACGATTGAAGACATTTAATATCACAAGCCTAGGGGAAGATTGTAAGGGTATTATTTAGAGGCTTGTAATATTAAATATAGGTGGGTGGAGCTTAGTAGGTTTACTACAATTAATAGATTAATTGTAGTTTGTGGGCTTGGGCTTGAAAAGTCTTGTAGGATTACCTTGTGTTCTATATAAACACAAGGTGGCTTCATTTGTAGGGGGGCATTGAGGGGAGCTAGGTAATTCAAGAACCAGAGAGGGTGTCTAGGAGATTTTCGAAAATCTGCATTGGTGTACCATACGAGTTATTTGATTCGTGTGCATCCATTTTACAGGTTTATCGTTAATATTTGATTGTGTTCTTCCTTTAATCTCTCTCTAATCTTGAATCAATCAATCGTCGGGATTCCGCACCTACGATTGATCAACGATATCGTGTTTGTTTAAGGATTATGGACTTACAAATCCTAGGTGTTTCAATCATGTGAATATATGTTTCCAACTTTATCCATTTTTAAATGTATATTTTTACAAAGTTCTGGCTTGTTGAATAACTTGGTTTCTCAGAAAATAACATGTTAGGTATATACATGCGGTTAGACTCAAAATCTCACCGAAAACGTGAGAAAAAGAGTTATAAGTACACGTTGTATAAAAATAAGTTTTGTATTATACTCCCTGTACCAAAAATATCTCAGTGTATACTCGAATAATTCAAATGAATTTTTGGGTCTTTCTCTTTAGAGAACACCATTTTTCATCTGTACGATTGCAAAACACAAACATATTATTATTATTTTTTTAAAATTTTTTAGGATAGAAGTGAGGCTGTTTTTTAAAAGAGTTTTATGAAAGGACAGATGGACAAACAAAAAGTTTGATGCTTCAGCATTTCCGTCCCCGTGACAACACACAAATAATGCACGAGTTGCTAAGGGTATGTTTGATAGAACTTATTTGAGCCTAAAAGTCCTTTTTGAGTAAAATGACTTATTGACTTTTAACTTTTTGAAAAGAAGATTTTAAAAAGTTGTTTGGATAAGCTTATGTTGTTATGTGGTGGTAAAAACTAATAGGTAAAAAAATTATTTCTAAAACATATTTTGCTTAGCTTAATTATGTAAAATGACAAAAAAACCAAAAATTGTTTTAAAAGTTGAGGGTATAAGTGTAAATTGCCCGCTCAAAAACCAAAAGTTGTTTCAAAAGTCACGATTTTCTGACTTTTGGAAATACCCTTGTACCTACTTTTGTAAAAGTTGTTTTTGAAAAGTTATTTTCACTATCTAAACATATTTTTTAACTTATTGACTTTTTAAAAGCCAATAAGTTAATAAGGGGGTGTTTGATTATCTCTTACTGGGTCCAGTAAGGGCTGACCCATGACTGGGTAAGTGGTCAGTCCGTTTGATAAATCTAATGAGAGCTCTGACCGAGTCAATGACCACTGACCGAATCCCTTCATATTTTATCCCTGACCGAGTCTTTCTTCCAGCCCTAATTACACATCGCTCCTCCTCTATTCTCCTCCGCCACACAGCGCCGCTCAGCACCGATCCTCCGCCCTCCGCAACCGCCCTCCGCCGCGCAATCGCCCTCCGCCGCGCAACCGCCCTCCGTCGCGCCACTGTCCTCTCTCGATTAGCCCTAAATCGTACAGCGCTCTAGCGAACTATCGTCGACAGGTATGGCTTCCAACTGATTTCCTCTTTGATTTCATTTGGATGATACTCTTTCCTCATATTCCCTTTGATTTCCTCATATTCCCTTTGATTTCCAACTGATTTCCTCTTTGATTTCATGGCCAGTTTTGATTTCAAATTCAAATGGGTTTCTGAAAGCTAGATTTGGATCTTCGAAGAGAGGAGCTAGTGTGTTAGAAGACCTTCTTTTGATCAATTTCAGTTCGACCCTGCTACCTAAGTTCAAGAAGGTTTTGTTTCTTGTTTCATTTCTTTCTATTTAGCTTTTTATGAAAATTGCATATGGAAGCTGATAGTTAAGGTCATTTATTTATGGGATTAATCTTTTTTTAATAATGCTTTCTTATAGATTGACTGCTAATGAGGCATTGAATTATCATTTTCAATTAGGAATTTTTACCTTCTGTGCACAGTGTGTGAATTAGGGTTATGGTTTATTTCTAATTGTAGCTGCTTAGTACTAATGTTTTACTGATTTCATGGCATATAAAGATCTGGGTAAACAAGCACCTACAACAAATTTGCTTACCCAAATTCTATCCTTTCTTTCCAATCTTATATGTCTTTGACTTTGATAGATAGTTTTAATCCTTACCATTCAACCCATTTTGACCCGTTTGGGTTGATGACTTGATGTGTTCTGGGTTGATGTATTAGTGATTAAAAAAAAGCTTCCTTGCATAAAAACCTTACTTTTATAAACCATCTTATGTGCTTTTTTATGAAATTTTAATACTCTGTGTTTTTTGGATTTTAGTAGCAACTGTTATGTTTTAGATTTGGCAAATTTTCAATTCATAAAATGACAGTTAATGTGGAATTGAAACAAAAGTGGTGTTGTAGGCTTTTGAATGCTTGATTTACTAGTAAAGATATGAGTTAAAGATCCCAATGCAGGTAAGAAAATGCCACATTAAAGATATATGTACTAACCGCCCATATCAAATATGATTTGTGTTAGTTAATGAGTTCTAGAACCCGGACTTTGATGATTTGTGCTTATTAAAAAGATGTTAAAGATTTGATTTGTTTGGAAACTAGATTAAAATAGTTTTGTTCATAATGAAGCATGGTTTCTTGGTTTTGGTCACTATTTTGCTTAGATTCTTGAGTCGAATATTTGGATCATGAACATCTGCTGGTCCTGATTGGCATTGCATTGACTTTTTCAAAGCAAACCAAACTGCTGGCATCTTTGTGAGATTGTTTAGAGAACTGTATGATTGTTTTCTTCTTGGATCTTCAAGTTTTCAATTGTGATCAGATAAACTAAATGAAAGGCATCTAGGATTGATGTTTTGGTGTGATGTTTTACCATGTTTTTGAGATTGTGACATGTGAATGTATAGTCAACTGTTTGACCTTGGTGTAGAGAAGCAACAATATGTTTGAAAAAAAAGTGTTGAATAGGGTTTAACAGGGAATTAATGTGTTTGAAAAACAAAGGCTGATTTCATATAGTGCTAATTTACAAAATTCTAGATGTAAAACTTTGGACTTTCAAGTGACAGGTCAAACAGTTTGACTTCTAAAAAGTCAAACTGTGGAACCAAGAACTCTATTCTGTATTTTCATATTTTCAAATGTATGTGATGATTTAATAGTACACATGATGGCTTTATGTACTATAGATAATGGTCATCATATCTAGTATCTTTATAATATGATATATTGATATGAGGTCTTAATAAAATAAATGGTGATAATGATTAATCTCATTTTTTTACTTCGAAGATGAAGTTTGTTGGATAGCAACAACATAAAGCCAAATGTGTAGAGTTTTTTTGAAAAGATATTAAGACTTTTGGTCCAAGAACAGTTTCACTTCCAAAAAGTCAAACTGTGGAACCAAGAACTCATAAAACTTTGGCATTCTTTTGCTACACTAGTCCTTAATAACCAAAATGATGTTGTTTAGTTTTTACATCAATATTGTGTTCCAAAATCTTTGCCCACTATTGATGTTTAATCTTTTTTTCTTTTAGTTATTTTATTGTAGGTTATATACATGAACTTGGAATTAATTTGTTGTATACATGAACTTGGAATTGATTTGTTATATACATGAACTTGGAATTAATTTCTCATATGTGTCTAGATATGTCCGAAAAAAAACCTAGAGTTAGTTGGAAGTCGGAAGCTGTGGATAAAGCTTTTCTCGAAGCATGTCTAGACGAAGTAACAATTAACGGTCGGGAGGGGACTAGCTTGAAAGGATGTTCATGGAAGGTAGTCGGGGAAAAATTGAAAAATGAACATAATTTCATAGTTGATCGGGCACAAATGAAAAATCGCTATGACTACATAAAAAAGAAGTTTGTCACTTGGGTGAAACTGAGGAACAAAACAGGGAATCTTTATAATCCTGTAACCAATACTTTTAGTATGAGTGATGAAGAATGGGTCGCGGAGGGAAAGGTATTTATATATTGTGAGTATTTATTATCTATAATTATTATCTTTTAGGTTTTTGATTTTCTTTTTAAAATTTTCGAACAGTTGGACAAATATGTAGAGAAACTGAGAAATGCGCCCCTCATTTGTCCTGATCTTTGTACCAAGTTGTTTGAGGGCGTGGTATCGACCGGTGTTCACTGTTGGGGACCATCTTCTACAATCCCCCATCCCGCTGAAGAATTTTCAGCACATGATATGGATGAAGATCATTGCACTCAGATGGAGACAGATGCCCCACATGCAAGTGATGAATCAAGTGGCCGGTCAAAACATCATGAAGGTCAAGGAAATAGCAAAAGAGTTCGTAGAAACACATTTGATGATGACTTAAGAGAGGTCGGGAAAGAAATTGTTAATGTTGCAAAGATGCTGGTGGAAAGTGAACGCTTGAATAGAGAGAAAGAAGATGATGTGGATGCATGTATGGAAAAGTTAGAGAAAATGGAGTGGGGGGAAGGAGATCCCAGATACGACACGGCTCTTTTGCTATTTGGTGAAAGTGCTGATCTTAGGAAAGTTTGGCTGCGTCTTAAGACGTCGAGTTGCGAGTCGTGGGTGCGAAATGCTGGGAGGAAGTATCGTTTATTTGAATGATTATTCTTGTTTTCTTATAAATGACTGATCGTATGACTTATTGTTTTCTTTTATTTGGTATGATGTGTATGACTTTGGTATGACTTGTATGGTTTTGTATGAATTTGGTATGACTTTTTGTTGGCTTTTATATTACATGTGGATGACTTTTTATATTAAATTTAATAGGTCACATATGTATACGAAGGGTGAAATTATAGCTTTCCTTTTACTTTCGTGGTATTGGTTGATGTTGGCCCGGAAAAGGAAAAGAGGAATTGAAAGAATAAGAGACAATGATTCTGCATTAACCGGTCATGCGTATACACAAGAATTGTTACATGGATCATCTACACAATGTCATGAAATGATGAGGGTTTCACGCGAGGCTTTTGTACTATTATGCAATCATTTTAAACAACGAAATTGGTTGCAAGCTAGTAGGACAATAAGCGCGGAAGAGAAGATGGCTATGTTCTTACATATTATAGGGCATAATGAACGTTTTCGAGTGGTTAAACGACGATTTCAACACTCTACTCAAACAGTTCATCAATGTTTTCACGAGGTTCTGGTGGCAATGATGTCTTTTGCAAAAGAAATTATAGTGCCAACATCTTCTGATGGAACTACAAATATATCGGAACGACATCAAAGGCTAAAAGACATATTTCCCGGAGCAATAGGTGCTTTAGATGGAACTCTTGTACATGCAGTTCTGCCTGCTAATCAACAACCTTGTTTTAGGGGAAGAGGAAAAGGTGAATGTTATCAAAATGTGCTAGGAATATGTGATTTTGATATGATATTCACATATGTGTGGGCTGGATGGGAGGGTATAGCACATGATTCACGAGTTCTAAAAGAAATTGCATCTAATCCGACTTTTGGATTTCGATTCCCTCCACCAGGTTTGTTTTCTAACTATAACTTTTATTATTAAATACATTACATTTATTCTTTATATAATAGATGTCACACTTATATTTATAGGTAAATATTACCTTTGTGATGCTGCATATACAAACACTCGTGGATTTTTGGCTCCTTACCGCAACACGAGGTATTGGTTAGCCGATTTTCGACGAAGACGAGCGTTAACTAAGGAAGAAAGATTCAATCATGCCCATGCACAACTCAGAAATGTTATTGAGCGTGCTTATGGTGTACTGAAGGCGAGATTTCCAATCTTAAAACAAATGGCTCCTTATCCTTTTCCAGTGCAGAGAGACGTCGTCATAGCTTGTTTTGCAGTTCATAATTTTATACGAAAATACAACATTCAAGATGAATTATTTATGGACTTTGAAGAAACCACTATGGCTACTCCTAATGTGCAAGGTGAAGGAAGTGAGGGCATAGAATGGGGTTCAGAAGGCGTTGAATATATGACTACTTTGCGTAACCAGATTGCTAATCAACTATTTTCAAGTGCTTCAAGTTAAATTTGTATGAGTTATGCTTGATTTGGATCTTGTATGACACTTTGAATTTTAAGCTATTATATGTGTTTTAAAGTTGGTTATTTTTAATCATCACTAAACACAAGATAAAACAGAAAGTTTGTTATTATTCTTTTTATCGTTTATATTAATGAAGATACAATTATGGTTTTTAACTTTAAAAAACGTATTTTCATTTAATTAAAAATAATTATTTTTATTATAAAAGAATGTATTTCATTTCTTTTTTAACACGTGCAACAAAAATTATTGTATTGATTTTTTGTTTCAAAATTTCTTTTTATAAAATGTTTTTAATACATAAAATACAAATTAGCTATATACATTACTCAGTCAACTGTCGATAAAAAAAAAAAAAAAAAAACTCAATCAGCTCTTACCCAGTCAGCTACTATCAAACACCCAAGTTTCAACGAGAGCTTCTTACTCAATCAGCTCTTACCCACTCAGCTCTTACTCAATCAGCTCTTACCCAGTTAGTAACTATCAAACAACCCCTAAGTTAGTTTTAAATGGAGATACA
>JBCNJP010000017.1:75332953-75352259 GCA_039602395.1 Deinandra increscens subsp. villosa | reverse complement strand
AACTCAGTCATATGGGTTGGATTGTTTTTTAAAACTTTTTTTAAGCATAGTCATCTTAATTTTGCATTATCTAGAGATACAATTAGACTTTAGACATACTCAAGACAATGTGTTTTATAAAGATGCTAAACTCGTCAATACCTTATTATGAATTATAATTGTAAATTTTGTTTTTCATTATTTAATGTAATACAATACGTAACTCAAATAATAAAAAATTTATACATGAATTATCAATCAATTATATATATACTAAGTTACTAACTAGTTTTTATACCCGTGCGACGCACGGACGATTTTAAAAAACGAATACAAAATTTAACATGTTATAAAAATGTAATTCGATAATTAGAATTAAAGAAAAAAATTAATATTCGACAATATAAAAAGTTATAAATTAAAAAAAAAAATATTCATATCCTCATTTATTATGAATCAATTTCATTTAATTTCAGTTTTTAAATTAGGATATGAGATATGCATTTATTGTCAATTACTTTGTTAAAAAATTAGTTGATGACTTTGTCAATTATTCAAACCAATTAGAAAAATATAAATAAGGCAAACCATTTGAGCGGGAAAATAAAAAAAAGGATTGTTGTGGTGATGCCATGTGGCATTCAATCTTTTCATATATATATATGATATATAGATATATAGATATATAGATATATAGATATAGATTAGTCAGCCCGTATAATATACGGGTTATATCATAGTAAGTTAATAAATTAGTTTTAAATGAAGAGGAACATGCACTAAATATAATCTTCAGTTAGATAAAAAGCTTAACAAAAAGTTTCCACGGGCCGGATTGATTTCTATGGCACAAAAAATACAAATACAGGGACCGAACTCTAACGTAACGTCTTCAAAGGACAAAAGATTGGCAAGAAATTGATCATCGTTTGACCATAGTTTCAACTATAACCAGCTTGACTTTTGTAACATACGACGCTTGCACATATATCTATCTCTCCACCTCTCGACTTTTCAAATCATTCTCTCTCACTAGAAAGAAAGAAAGAAAGAAGATGAAAAACAACCGTGGCGGTGGGGTAAGAGCCTCGCCCAAATGGATCATCATTTTCAGCATCTTCAGTTTCGTATTTGGCATGCTCTTTACAAACAGGTCTGTCTGTATCCAATCGAAACTGACTACTAATTAGATCGGTGGTTTTCTAATAATCTGTGGTCGTGACTAGTTTCAGGGTGTGGGTCCCACTTGAATCCGATGGAAGGATTATGAGACGGAGAGAGCAAGAGATGAAAATTGTTACTGATGATTGCATAACACAAAAGGTAGTAAAGGTTAGGTTTTGATTTGATCTCTAGATGATGCTTTGCTTTTGGGGGTTTATCAGATTCTCATGTGGTGGTGTTGTTAATTGATTTGGTTCAGGATAATGATATACTGGGAGAAGTTCATAAAACCCAACAAGCTATCAAGTCAGTATTTTACATCCTAATAGTTTATTATATCAAATAATTGCTCTATGCATGTATGTATGTGTTCTTGTTTCAAAAATTTAAAATATCTAAGTATGTCTACATTTTATTTATATATAAGAGCCCTCAGGGGTGGATCCAATGTTCCCGTATGTTTAGTCCGGCGGCTTTCATAAAGTATGTTTATATAAAGGGCTTAAGTCCAATTAGGTGCATGCTTTGCTATTTTAAGAGCATTCCCAATCCATCCTTAAATTTGAATGAGATCACTAAAAACTCACTCCATCTCATTCATACCCCATCCCCATATTTTGATGCCAAAGTAAGCTAGTTTCTGATATTTGATGATCATTATTCATCCTATATCCATCACTTTATATCTGTTGTGAGTAGTAGAAATAGAAAAAATAACTCAAAAAGGAATAAAGAATTATTGTTTAATTCAATAGGGAATTTTATTGGATATGGTTGTTGTTTGTTTACTTGAATAGGGATAATATGAGGAATGAGATGTGAGATATTTTTAGAAAATGAGAGATAAATCCAAAAAATAGTATTCTTTTAGTTAAATTATAGGGATTAGGATATTGACTGGACTGGGAGTGCTCCAGCAAGGGAGTTTACAGCCAAGTGGGGGCATGATTGACTAATTTTGTAAGACATGTGGTAAGCTTCAACAGAAACCGAAAGTTTTCACTCTTTTCCCTTAATTTTTTTTTTTTTAAATTTACAAAATTAAAGCATGTTTATGTGTGGACTACAACAAGAGTTAGATCTTATGATGACAGTCACAATAGTTTTATTTAATTTTTTTTATTTTCACAACTTCTTATTGCTAAAAGTGGTAGAACTAAACATCTGCAATTTGAAGGATTTGTGTTGTATAAAAGTGATGGATTTATTATTACAATTTGTAACTTTTCGTTGACCCGACCCATACATAGCGGAAATGTCTAGATTGGCCACTGAATTAGCTCATATGAGATAAGCTAAAAAAATAGGGGAGTTTTTAATGAAGCAGTTATATTTTTCTTTTGTTATGATAGTGCACACCCTATTAGATTTAATTTTATAAGCTGTATGTATATCTTGATGTTTTTCTGTGAAGTATAATCTGTTTGATTCTTGGAGGTCTATCAGGTCACTTGAAAACTCAATTTCAGAGCTGAAATCAGAACTCCCCAGCAATCAAAGTTCATCTGAGGAAGTTATCCATGATGATTCACTTCCACACAAGACAGATGGAGACAAGAGTAAGAGTAAAAAAAAGGTGTTTATGGTAATTGGGATTAACACTGCTTTTAGTAGCAGAAGAAGACGAGATTCGATTAGAGAAACATGGATGCCTAGGGGTACTGTTGCCTGTCCTGTAGTTGTGTATACATTATACATACTCTTCGTCGTGTCTACTGCCTTCTTTTGTAGAAAAAGTTAAATTATATTGTTGTTTGATTAGGTGAGAAGCTACTTCAGCTTGAAAAGGAGAAGGGTATTGTTGTCCGTTTCATGATTGGTCACAGGTACTTAATGCTTCTTTCCGGTTTGTTTTAATTGGAAACGTATATGATAATGACAATAATTTTCCATGTGTCACAAAATAAGATAAAGCATTTGGAATAAACACAAGCAAAAGGGTTCAGTCATTTTCGTCTTCTTCTTAAGTTCTTTTTTGGTATGGGGGAGATGGTACAAATAATTATCTCATCCCTTACTTCTTGTTGGTCACTGCTTAAGTAGCCCACAACTTAAGGCTTTCTCATAGTCATCCATGTGGGATGGGGTATTATAAAATTCCTCCTTTAGAATCCATATCACTTTCTATGTGCATAATTTTTGTTGTTTAGAGTTAAATTAATTTTAATGTGTGGTAACCCTTTAAGGCTTAGTGGTTCTGATTAATGCATATGATAATTGTTTGGGATTTTTTTTGTCTCGTGTTCAAGGCTAGTGAAAAGGTACACATAGGGGTTAAGCTTTAACATCTTGTCCCATGTAACAAAACTGAAATGTGATTTTGGTTGGTTAAACAAGTATATAGGTTCGCCAATTCTTGAACCAGAACCCAAACAAAAGAAGTTGAGAGATAAATAAGCTGGTCAATTTTTCATTTCGTTTTTTCTGGTTGATTGGTACATTGTTTATGACTTCATTCTATGGAACATGTTCAAGTTTCCAGTTCTGCAAATGTGCAATTTTACATCAATTCACTAAAGCTAGGAGTGCAAAAACGAGTGAATTGGGTGGGAGTTGCAACCAAAGTTGGGGGTTGGTAAAAGTCTACGCCAAATATCAAACCAAGGGTAGAAAAACAAGAATAAAGAAAAGGAATCCCTATTCAGCTCACATCTGATTCTGACTTTTACAAACACACCAGAAATTTTACCAATCAATGGTTTAATAAATGATCAAATACCAGCTTTACCATGTGGGTTGCCTTTTTTAAAGGTCTAGATGACAGTATTAAATTAGGAAAGTTTGAGTTTCGAGATGACTAATTTGGCACACAAATTATAAATGTTAACTGTTTTTTATCATTCCATTAAATCAAATTTGCAAACCATTGGTAGAAAACATTGGCTGTCACTAGCAAGAAAAATGTACTTAATTTCCTTAATTTTCTCATTCTTGGTTTTCTGTTACAGTGCAACTTCTAAGAGCATTCTAGATCGTGCCATTGACTCTGAGGAAGCTCAACATAAAGACTTCTTTAGGCTTGTAAGACCAAAAAGTAGACACGAGTGATATTTGATTCTCTTTGACTTCAAACCTGAAAAATTCTAATCTTGTGACCATTATAGGAACATGTTGAAGGGTATCATGAGTTGACTGCTAAAACAAGGATATTCTTTTCCACAGCATTCGCCAAATGGGATGCGAAGTTCTATGTGAAGGTGGATGATGATGTTCATGTCAATCTTGGTATGCTGTCCCCTGCCTTTTTATTTTTCTATATTTGTATTACTCCCTTCGCAAACTATGAAATTGCAGAAGTCACCATTTCATGATGTTCCAAGAGAATGGGAACATTCGAATTCTTGTAAAGCATTTAGCATATGTTTACCTTTAATTATTATTACAAATTATGATATGTTTATTCATGGGCCCAAAATCTCCTTAGAGGTGGCAAAATATTGAGGTTGGGTGATTGGTCACAATGGGCGTATTTTATGTACGGTTCGGGTTGGGTTAAGCCTCCCACATTCTTTTCTTTACAAAAAAGAAATACATCAAGAATTAGTCTAGTAAATACGATTACCAAAACTATATTACTAAAATTAAAAATCTAATGTTTGGTAAATAAAATGATCTAGGGGACCATAAGCGCCTGATCACACTTTGACCTGTTTCGTTGATAGTTAATTTATTTACATGTTTGGACCAATTACTAAATTTCAACTCGATTCCATTTTCATATTAGTGGGTCGAAATTACCACATCTAGGTTCCCTAATGTTTTGAAATCTTCTAAAACCTGGCTTAGTCAGTTGTCAAGGTATTAACACCCTCACTCCCCTCATGTGGCAACTAATTACCAAACTAATCAGGTAAAAAAGACTCAAGCTCGGTTAATTAGATTTATCCTATAATGTGGGATTATTTACGGGTGTTCTATGGATCAGATTAATAAACTATGTGCTGTCTTATTTAAGATTAGTTAATTAGAAGAGTTAATTTGTCCCGACTCAAAAAGTTCTTAAAGCCAATATTCAGATAAATTCTATCTTTTGTAGCCCGGTTACTATCAGCCAGCCGTAGGACAAACTGATGTAGTTGGTGTAGGTTGTGTGGTTTGCGCTTATCGTTATCTTGCTGTTGTTTTGACAAATTTTTTTGCTACTTTTGATGCAGGCATGTTAGCTACAACTCTTGGGCGACATCAGTCGAAACCAAGGGTTTATACAGGATGTATGAAATCTGGGCCAGTTCTTTCCCAGAAGTAAATCCTACCAACACTTGCGTTTCATTGCGTCATTCTTCTACCTCTATGAATTTAGCCATAAGTTTTTTATATATTGTGTCATGTAGGAATGTCAAATACCATGAACCTGAATACTGGAAGTTTGGAGAGGAAGGAAACAAATATTTTCGACATGCAACCGGACAGATTTATGCAATATCAAATGATCTTGCAGCATACATCTCCACCAACCAGTAAGTCTCCACATTCTATTTTTAGTAATTGTCCTTTTTATTAAAATTAACACTTCATTTTATATTTAGGCCTATTTTGCACAAATATGCAAATGAAGATGTGTCACTCGGTGCTTGGTTTATTGGTCTTGATGTTGAGCATATTGATGATCGCAACATGTGTTGTGGGACCCCTCCTGGTACGCCCTTCATCTTTTCGTTTGTTTATATATATATATATATATATATATATATATATATATATATATTCGTTTGGAGGGAAGGGGAAGTGGAGGGTGGCTGCAGCAGCTTTCTGGGTCCATTCTTTAGATTCTAACATTGTTGTTGTGTAGATTGTGAATGGAAGGCAGAAGCCGGGAACGTGTGCATAGCATCATTTGATTGGAGTTGCAGTGGCATTTGTAGATCAGTGGAAAGACTGAAAGATGTTCACAAGAGATGCGGTGAAGATCCTGATGCTCTTTGGAGTGCGCAATATTGAGATTCATGAAGCTAATTAGCTGTCTCAAGAACGGTGAGATCATATGATGAGTTTGGTTCTTTTGTGGCAGTTATTTTAGGTATCAAAATGGCAAATCATACAGGTTTACGATAAACTGCTGCGGGAAGAAGATTAAAAATTTTGGTTGGTAGACTAGATTAGTGTTCTGAAATATATTTACAAGTTGTATACACATTTTTATATACAAGGAAATATATAATATTTATGAAATCACAGGAAATTTGAAAACTGACACCATTGATGATTAAATTTAGACCATCAGCTTTTGCATTGTCAAGACAATTTCGTTTTGCACATTTAACCTTCTGTATTTGTGTAAGGTTGCTTGCCTAAATTCGAGGGAGGCCTTAACAAATTCAGGGAAGCCATGGCAATACTTTTTTAAAATTTGAACACCCAAATTTTTATACGTTTTGTATGTTAAGTATGTAAAATGACCCGGATTTGGAGGGATTCGGGGGAAATTAACGGAACCACTGTTTCTGTTTGTATGTGAAGTATGTAAAATGACTCGGATTTGGAGAGATTTGGGGGACACCAACGGAGCTATTGCTTATGATAGAACAGAACATTGCTAATGTTCTAAGAGTATGAAAGAAAAGAGATGTCTATAGTTACGGATCTAAGTTTTTTTTTCCATTAGTAACTATTTTTAAAAGCTTTAATTTTATAGAAACATACATAAAAAATTTGGTTTGGGTCGGGTCGATCACATAATAAACAAGTAACAATGCAAACAATACGCTTTATTTGCTTAGACACTATATTACAATAAATTTTAATATTTTTGAAACCATTCCTTCTTAAAACTTCTTGCTTTACCACTAAAATTAGTTTGTGGAAATTCTTTCACTTTTTGTTGACATGGACTTTTTGACAAATATGCTCGTCTAATGTCATCTTTTTTAGTAGGGTGATAAGAAGAAATTGGTTTTCTTTCAAAGGGATCCGATGGAAGATCATTCAAATTTATTTTGATGGATTTCGCACTTAAAGATGATGATTCAATGTTGAATGGTTTTCTTTGATAATATTTCTCTATAAACCTAATATTCAAGTTTCAACAAATCAATTGTTAAAAAGAACAATGTATTTGAGAGAGAAAAAGCAGAGAGCATCTTTCATTCATACTAAAATTAGGATATATACATGTCTGTTACAATAACCGTAAGTTAAATGCTTAGGGAGAGAAAAGGTATTTTCATATATATCTGATTTCATAACACTCCCCCTCAGATATATATTACTATTCATTATACACTTTTTAACAACATATTTAGCGTACACGCCGAGATATACTAACTTATACTTCTTTGATAATCACCAAGTCTTGAGTTCCGCAAATATACTATTCATTATACACTGCTTTGATAATCACCAAGTCTTGAGTTCCGCAAATATACTAACTTATACTTTGAAAAGTCCTGATGATGATGCATTGTTTAAAACCTCGTTTGAAAAAACCCTGTGTGACAAAAACCATAGCAAAGTTTCTATATTGTTCTGTTACGACAGTGGACTGTACCCGATTTAGAAAAAAAATTATTGGGAAAATCGGTTGTTATAAGCGGGTAATTGAACATTTCATATATTGATTTCAAATATATGATTTCAAGTTTGAATTCATCTATAATTCTTTATTCGTCAATTATCGTACAATATATCCGACACAAAAATTAATTTTTTTAAAGGAAAATTGGCCTGTAATAATACAAGTTTTCACTCTTTGGCCAATAATAATATGAGTTTTTGAGTTGGTCTGTAATAATATCAGTTTTCAAACTATTGGACTGTAATAGTATGCCGTTAGTTTTTACTTAACGGGGTTAAATCCCTGCCTACGTGGCTGTCCACGTGGCTTCATTAATCATACGTGGCATTTTTAAGTGGGGGTTTTAAAAAGGAAAATTGGCCTGTAATAATACAAGTTTTCACTCTTTGGCCAATAATAATATGAGTTTTTGAGTTGGTCTGTAATAATACCAGTTTTCGAACTATTGGATTGTAATAGTATGCCGTTAGTTCTTACTTAATGGGGTTAAATCTTTGCCTATGTGGCTACCCACGTGGCTTCAATGTATTTCTTTTAACAAAAGACTATAGTGGGGGCTATTACATTAGCTCTGCCTATGTTGATTCCGATTTCTTCTTCAAACCTAGATCTGAACTTTTCCCCTTTTCTCCCTCTTTGCGGAGGCTGTTACATTAGCTCCGCCGATGGCGGCGGAGGGGTCGATTGCGGCCGGTGGCGATGGCGGCGGACGGGTGGGTGGCAGCAGGTGCGATGGCGACGGAGGGTGGTTGCGGCTGTTTGTTCTTCCTGTTTTCCTTTTCCTTTTTTTTTCTTTATATCTTAATAAAAAACAAAAATGAAGTTTAGAAATATTACAAAACTAGTCCTTATACTATAGTCTTTTGTTAAAAGAAATACATTGAAGCCACGTGGGCAGCCACATAGGCAGGGATTTAACCCCGTTAAGTAAGAACTAACGGCATACTATTACAGTCCAATAGTTCGAAAACTGGTATTATTACAGACCAACTCAAAAACTCATATTATTATTGGCCAAAGAGTGAAAACTTGTATTATTACAGGCCAATTTTCCTTTTTAAAACCCCCACTTAAAAATGCCACGTATGATTAATGAAGCCCGTGGACAGCCACATAGGCAGGGATTTAACCCCGTTAAGTAAAAACTAACGGCATACTATTACAGTCCAATAGTTCGAAAACTGGTATTATTACAGACCAACTCAAAAACTCATATTATTATTGGCCAAAGAGTGAAAACTTGTATTATTACAGGCCAATTTTCCTTTTTTAAAAAGTGTTTGAGAGTACGATTTGTTCATTGTGCAACAGAACTATGTATAAAAAAAATATGAAGAAAAATATGATTAAAACCTGAAAGGGATGAATCTGGAATGACAAGACTGTAAACTTTCGTATGAAGTCTTCGCAATCTACTCGATCTTGAATAGAGCAATTGAACCCAAAAGAACTTCAACAATCCATCGGATGATTACAGAGACATTCGTGCTGATAACGTAAAAAGAACAATGTATTTAAGAGAGAAAAAGCAGAGAGCATCTTTCATTCATACTAAAATAGGATATATACATGTCTGTTACAATAACCGTAAGTTAACTGCTTAGGGAGAGAAAATGTATTTTCATATATATATGATTTCATAACAATTGTCTAATTATATCAATTCCAACCTAATAATGCATATATAAATCACTATAAGAATAAAAATCAACAATTAAACTAATTATCCATCAAGATTTAAGATTCTAGACTTTGGAGATTGATAAATAGTAATTGAAAGCAAACGGAAAAAGGGATTTAAAGACTAACCTTGAACAATTGTGAAGTTGAGAAACTGAGAATTTTGATTTTTATTTCTCTTGTTGCCTCGTAAGATCAAAAAGAAAAACTCTCAAGAACAGAAGTTTGGAAAAAATCAAGAAGAAGCCCGAAGGTCGTGGGTCGCTGCCTCATTGCTTGGTCGTTCGTTCGGGAAAAAAGAGCGTTAGTCGACAGTCGCAGTTCGGGAAAAAAGAGCGTTAGTCGACAGTCGTTCGTTCAAGAATAGATCGCCTACCTATTTGGGTTATTAAATTCGGATTAGTGGGCTTTAAATTTGGGATATTGGATGTAACATCTGTATTTTATCCGGCTGTGAAACCCGACCCGTTTTGAAATTTTGCGTTTTTCGGATTTGCGGATTAATAAGTACCAAAAGAATTTTCAGGTATTTACACCTTCAAATAATGTTTTTAAATAATCGATAATCATTTTTCAAAGAAAAGTATTTAATTAAAAGTTTTAGGAACCAATTGGGTTCCTCGAATCGAAAATAAAACAATTTGGGGTTTTTACGCGATTTCGGTACACGAATTGTCATTTATCGGGAAATCACGTATTTGGATCTAATGTGTTAACTTGGCCATTTTATGTATCTCATATTCCTAAAGCTCATCTTGTGTCATTTTATACAAAGTTAAGTCTCGAAACATTGGTGATTAATCAAAAAGTGATACGTACGTCATTTTGCCTGAAACGTGTTTCGTGGATTTAGTTGTTTGATCATAATTCAATATATGGCATGTTTATATTCAATTTTGTTGGCTTGAATGTGGTTAATATGATGGTGGATGAAAAGTGGTGAAAAACGTAGACAACCATAGTCGAAAACCACAAATAACGAAGAAACTGGAGCGAAAATGGAGAATCGGACAAAGGGAGCTGAACAGGGAGTTCGTGGCGATACGCCAAACTCTTGGCTACCCTTCTTGGCGATACACCAGGAACCCTGTCTATCAAAAAACCTAATTTGGACCTATTTAAGCTTCCTAAACCCATTGTCTCCCCCATTTTCCCCATGCTCCTCAAACCCTAATCACCCTAAAATGTCTTACCTGTTGTCCCTTCACCATTTTCATAATTTATTTATGTTATGGTCAAGATTTATGAAGATCTAAGGTGGTTTCATCATCATTCTTCATCCTTTGTGGTAAAAATCCAAAACTCTTACGTTCCTCTTACTTGCATGATCAAGATTTGTTTTTTATGGTAGATCTAGGCTAGATCTAAGCCATGCATGCCTTTATATGATAGATCTAGTGATTCCATGATCAAAGTTATAGTTTTTAGGATCAAAGTTTTGGATTTTTATGGGTTATATGTTAGATCTTGCATGATCCATGATAAATGAATGATTTTTATGCAATCATGCTGATAAATGTGCAATCTTGATCATAGATCTAGGGTTTAGAAGTGTAAAGTTGCATGTTTGATGATGCTTGATGAATAAAGTTGAAGTATTCATATATATACATGCATGAATATCATGAAAGGTGGTGACTTGATGATGTAAAGCTTTGGTAAATCATAGATCCATGTATATCTAGCATGTGTAGTAAATAAAGAATGGGTTTTGATTATGATAGCATGTTAAAGCCATGATCTTGAATGGATTCTTGCATACAATATAGTAAAACTAGGGTTTTGCTATAAAAATAAATGTATATAAAAATATATATGAATATGATGAACACCATGGTATGATCGTTGCATGTATGATGTGGTATGTGATGTGCATGTATGATAATCATGATCATTGTTTAATTTTAAGTGATTGCATGGAATATATATATATATATATATATATATATATATATATATATTTTAGGTCACCATGTAAATAAATACTTATGTTAATTAATTATTTTGTCATCGCATGATCAAGTGTTATGTTTGGTTTATGTGTTAATATAAATACGTACGTTATCACTTATATAAATCGCCAACGTGCCATCGAGTCAACTAAGTCCATTGTGTCGTTTTGGGTCTTTGTATTCATTCGGTTTATTCGTTCGTTAAGGTCATCCTCGGGGTTTAACCGTATCATTTCGTGGTGTCTTTCTTTCGTTCATATCTCCATTACCAGGTTAGTATTCATAACCCCTTTTTCCTTTTAATATTTGGGGTGCAACATGTATCTTTATTCGAAACTCTGAACTCTTTATTATGTAAACTACTATGCGATTCTATGTTGTGCTATGTGTGATATTCTAACTGTGTGAAACCTGTGAGAATTCTATGTTTGGATATTCGCTAATCACTAATCGCATGTGTACCATTAACCATCGAACCATGACAACAATGATAAATCTGTTAGCTGACAACCCACCTGGCCTGCCTGGTATTTGGCGTCGAGTGATTGCTCCCTTACTGTCTAGTTTTGGTGCATATCATTCATTTGACTTGTTGATCATAATTTGGATAAAACACTTGACACATGAATCGCTTTTCATTAAACTATATGCTACTCACAACACTTATGTTTACTCACCGACTATTGGTAGTTGACCTTTATATTGTACTTGTTGCAGGTTATGAAGTTTGATGATTTAATTGTTGGCGTTAGGATGCATGGGCCTTAGTTGTGACCTAAATAATAAATGGGTTGATTAAGAATATCGCAACATATATTTTAGTGTTGTGTGCATCTGGATAATCATCACATTCTGACGTATTCCGCCGTCGGTTGGGGTGTGAAATACTTGGTTGAACTTGAAAAAAACGTCTAAAAAATTGCAAACAACAGAACTCGAACCTTCGCCCATTCGTTCAGGAGAGTGCTAATTTCAGGGCTCCGACCATTGAGTGTAAACTCGTAGAGCGCCAGATCTAGTGATTTGTACATCGAAATTGGATCGAAATTTAACCCGAACAAGTAAATAATCTCAGTTTATAGCTCAAATCGATCGATGATTACAAGATATGAACTCAAATCTAGCATCTAATCATGATCTAAACAAGTTCTCTCATGAAAATCAAGATCAAAGCTCCTCTCTCTAGAATCAACTCAAGAAAAACGGTTATGGAGCTTTTTTTTTTGTTCCAAACTCAAACCTCATATATATACTCAAATCCAGTTTGGCCCCAACTTCGTTTGTCCTCCAACATGAGTTCGTTTGCTAGCCACCATGAGTTCCTTAGCTTCTTAGCTTCATTCGGTGATCTCTGATTATTTAGCAACATCAACTATATGAATTATATGTGAGATATTATATCTCACATATAAGTCCCTCACCAAAGCTATAATGACACTTTCTACCCTAGATATGATTTAATTATCCTAACTTAATATCACTAACGAAACTAACTTTGATACACACACGTCACACAGAAAATGCTCTAACAGACTCCCCCTTGACGTGTATTGTATCAGATCTTCAAACTCTTTGAATCTGTTGTTAGTTGATGTAGGGTAGGCATGACAAGAAAATGACTAAGTCAACTGAACCATTTATGAAAGTATCCTTTGTTAGCTTGTCCTCTGACTGGCTAAAGGAATAAACTCTTTGACAGCTTCACAACCATGCTTGCAATCCATTCTGAGATCAGTGTTTGAGAGAACTTGAGAACTTCTACCTGCAGCTTCAGAAGACAGAAGTGCAGTCTCTCTTTTTCAAACATAATTTTAATCTTGAAAACAAAACTTCTCCACTGGAGAAACCAAGATGTATGTTTTGAAAATTTATTTTTCGTATCTTGTATCGATCAATCGAAAATAAACAAGAAATAAAATCTTTTTGGCTTTTACAAAATTTATGCTAAAACACACCAAAATCTTTTTGATTTTTTTGAAATAAAAAAATAAAAAAATAAAATACAATACAAAATCATACTCTATTTTTGATTTTGCGAGAAAGATCACGATGCAAGATAATATCAGTCATAATGCATCTAGCACACTTCAATTTCGGCCTTAATCAACATGCAAGCCAAGATAATCGCAAATACAACATTTATGTTTATTTCAGCACGAACCAATCATTTTTATCGTTTTCAGATATGCTTAAGGTAATATTATCATGCACTGATAACTCGGCCTCCACTCTATCAGATATACTTGCAAATGATCATGTTTATCATATAGAAGCAAATTTTCTTAGAGATTTATCGTCCTTGATGAGTCATGCAAAAATAAACCAGAACCTTAAATACCTAGCAAATAGGTCGGTCTTGTGGACACGAAGAGAAAGCCCAAGTATTTGAGAAAATAAAGAAGCAAAACAAGTTGAAATTATATAATTCAACAACGATCAGGTCGATCTTTCGATACACAGAGAAAGTCCGATGAATTATACAAAACACCAAGAAAAATAAAGCAGAACCTCAAACGAACAACAATCAGGTAGATCTTTCGATACACAGAGAATGTCCGATCGTTTGAGAAAATAAAGATAATCAAACAAGTTTAAATCTTTCAAAAATGAAAACATGCATTCATCAGGATATCTCTTATTCTATTTTTTGCAGATTCATCACACATCATTCATCAAGAAGCAAATAACCAAAGATCATCAGACAAGCTTTATGTTTATATCTTACTTGTAGATATCAGATTAGTCATGCACATTCACAGATTATGCAAGTACCTACAACCTTTACACTTAATCTATTCATAGCATATAAACGTATATGCTGATGTACTATCATTTCTCGCTTTTGTCGGATCAATTTCTCAATTTTTTATTTTTTTATATTTTCCATAATTTCTCTCCCCCTAATGACTTTTCATTCTAATATACAACACTATTTTTGTATTTTTTTTTCAATTTCTCCCACTAAAAATTCAACACACTCTAGTTTTGAATTTTCTAAAATTTCTCCCCTTAAAAATACGAAAGAAAGTAAAAGTAAGAAATTAAATTTGATCGACCAACATGAATACCTCGCATTTTTTAGATTTTGAAAAATCAAATTTTGTAGGACCGTTGATTACTCAGAGAAATAATCAGAACAAGAACTCTTTACATGCAGATCACAACCATGCGGAATAAAGTTGTATCATACTTGTTTTTACTTAAGCTTTGTTTTTCTTATACTTGTAGTTTGATTGTATTGATTGCATAAACTAGTGAACACAAGATAATAAATTTCTCGGTACTATTTGCATTAACTCAAGTTCAAACTGTTACAAGTGTAAGCACTGAAACGGGTACTTGTGAATGAACTAGCTAACAACTATAAATAGTACTAAGGAGATCAACTACAGCCGTTGATCTCATACGGGCTAATCTAACCGTACATGAAAGTCAAACAATAAACTTACTAAAAGAACATTAGTAAACATACAAAAGAGGAAATGTGCAAAATGCATTTATCTATAAGTAGGAGACGGCTAGGATGTGACTTTGGAAGAATGAAAGTTGTTGCAGGTCTGAATTCTGCAAAAGTAATATTCCTGTACTTTTCCGGTTGAACTCTTTATTCTGTTGGATAAAAGAGTTCACCCGGAAATGTTCTTCCGGTTGACAAAAGCTTCCGCTTGAGCGTTCTTCCGCTTGAACATATCTTCAACCGGAAATCTTCGTCTTCATCCGGTTGACTCAGAAAATCATTTCCTTACAATCTCCCCCTAAGATGATGCTGCCAAAATTTGTCCTCTGTATGTTGTTCTTCAAAACTTGACTATCTCCAAGAACTTCATTCTTCAGGAGATGGTGGCCTTTCAAATTGAATCCTTGTTTTGTTCAATTCTCTCATGATCCTCCTGGTCTTAAAGTTTCTGGATGCAAGAAGGGGTCGTTTAGCAATTGACTTCTTCCTTCCAGGTGAAACACCAGAGACAGGATCAGCAGATGGCTTAACAGTTTCAGTTGGGACTTTTTCTTTCCCTTTATCTGCTTGAGATGGAGTTTGAACAGAACTAGTTGCGGCTGGCTCAGTGGGTTCAAAAGGTTTTGTTGGAGATATGGTGGGTGGTTTCATGGCTTGTGGTTGTGGGGTTGAAGAGGTGGAGTGTTTAGGTGGTGATGAAGGTTGATTATACTTCCAAGTAGGAGGGCAGGGTTTAGGCTTAGCAGGGGTGATATCAGTCCAGTTATCTAGCCTGTATTTTGGATGAATATACTTAGGCTTGGTAGATCTGGATCCCCTGGGCCTAGGATTCATTCCCCTGGGTCTATGGGAGTAAAATCTGGAAGATGGAGTGGGAACACGGGAGGCTGATTGCTTGAGTCTTTCCAACAAGTTGGAAGGGAGAGACTCAGCAAGTAGGTCAGATTCTTCAAAGGGTTCTGGCTTAATGTATGTAGATGAGGGGTTACCTGTGACTGTCTCAGATGGCAATGGCATTTGGAGACTTGGGATCACAGCAAACTCTACTCCTTTTACTTGTTTGAGCAGCTCATCTACAATTTTACATGTATCTTTAGCCTTCATCTTCTCTAATTCAGCAGCAGGCTTGAGACATCTGATGATGGCACATTTCTTGATCCTTTCTAATAGCTCCAAGTTGTCTAAACTCTTGTTTAAGACAGTTGGCATTTTGGAAGCTATGTTGATCAGCCTGTTTTTTTCCTGTTCATCCAATTTAGCAAGGTCGTAGACCTGCATTCTCCATTCAATTGACCTCTTCCTTGCTTCATCTACCATTCCTTCAACCACAAAATCATTAGAGAACAGATCTAGATCTGCCAAGAATTTGTTATATTGAATGTTTGATTTGGCTTCTTCTGATCTTATTCTGGATTGATTATCTTCCCAGTCATGGACGAAATCTTCTTCAATTAGATCATCCATAGTTTCTTGCTCTTCTGACTGGTCAGAATCAACCATAGTATCTAATGCTCTTGGTTGAGGAGTTATGCAATCCTTACTCTTCTTCAGTCTGATCATCCTCCTTGGTTTGGTTTGTTTCTTTCTTTTAAAGTTTAGAGGAGGTTCTGAGTCGGAGGTGGAATGCATTTGAATCAGTGTTTCAGCAATCTCAGCTTCAGTTGAGTTTTCCGGTTGAGTCTTTTCCGGTTGAGATTTTTCCGGTTGAGACTCTTCCGGTTGAACTTCAGCCGGAGATTTTGTACTTGTGTTTTTCAGTACATTGCTGATTACTTCAGTTGTAGCTTCTTCTCCATTTTTATCTTCAACTTCTTCAGTCTGAGTGACTGAAGCATCATCAACCACATCTTCATGAACCATATCAACAACTGGTTCAGAAGCAATGTTTGTGACACCCGAGAATTTCAAGGTTAACTTCCGTTAGACAAACCCGTTAGTTACGTTATGAGTGTTAACTTAAGTAACTAATGCTTAACTAGGCCGAATACGTCCACGACCTTTGGTTGATCACCGAACCCGTCCATATGTGTTATGTGTTCATCATTGATTGTCCTTATATGCAATGTGATTTAAATACATGACTTATTATTGTGAATAGCATGATTAATTGTAAATACTTGATTATGTGAAAAGTGACCTGTTTTGGTGACCAGCGAAACTAACGGGCGAAACTATAGTGTCGCCCGGTAGCCAGCTAAACTACCCGTTAACTCGTGACCAGAGCTAGTTTCGCCTGGCCAGCGAAACTGCCAGCGAAACTAGCCTCTGATATAAATAAACTTAATAAACCCTAGTAGCCTCATTTGCTCAAACCACACAACAACACACACACACTCTCCTGGTCAGCTGAGAAGATCACCTAAGGACCAAGACCCCAGCCTCGAGACCATCATCTCACCTCATTCATCGATCCTAGAATCATCCGTGAGTCCCAAAAACTATGTTTTATGCTTTTCTATATGTTTTCTTCTTAAAGCATGCTCAAATCTTTATGTAACTGCTTGATCTGCTAGTATATTGTTTAGGAATGCTAGATCTACCATAAAGTCAGCAACTTTACGTTTATAAACAAACCATGATGATGATTTATGCAATTTTGGTCATTTTAGGGTTTAGAAGTGTTTTTAGAGATTTGATGATTAAAATGCATGTTAAACGTGTTAAAGCTGCTTGATTTATGTTGGTAAATGCCTATGGATGCTAGATAATGAATTGCATGTATGATCAGAAGCTGTTAGGTTGATTTTTAGGCAAATCCGTATGTTTTTCGCGACCAGCGAAACTGTGTGTTCTCTGGGCGAAACTAAGTAGCGAAATTATATCTCCTTCCAGCGACACTGACCAGCGAAACTATAGTGTCGCCGGGTAACCTGACCAGACCAGCTCGAGCGAAACTATCGAGCGAAATACCTGAACGAAAGTTCAAACCAGTTTCCCTGCGAAACTAGGCTAGCGAAACTGCGTCAGCAGTTTCGGGCGAAACTAGCCTAGCGAAACTGTGTTACCGGGCATTGCCTAGCGAAAGTGCTGCCCGTGCACCTAGCGAAACTGCCTAGCGAAACTATGCTAGCGAAACTAAGGCTTGACCTAAAAACCAAACTTGTGAAATTTGCTTAAGTGTTATGCCATGACTTACATGATTATGCCATGATGAAACATGTTTGATATCTGATTTATATGAACCCTTATCTATGATCAACCATTGGTGTCGTGTGTCGGTATGTCGAGTCATAGTTGCAACGTGCTATGTTATGGGCCATAGTGACGTTAAGTAAAGATTAGACACGAAACTAATACTTAAGACCTAAACGTGTTCTAGGTCTTCGTTAAACAACAATATTTGGATTACTTGAAGTGTAGCAGTGCAACCAAAGGTGAGTGTCACTAACCCGCTTACCGTGAGTCCGATGGGCCACACAGAATAACTTAACGAAAACAATGCTGATAAACTCGAGAGTGCTAGGCACCTCACTGATGAACATGAGAACCCGGGATGCTTGGCACCCACTTGATGAACTGAAGTGTTTCATGGGAAACACTTGTGTACTCTGAACAAACTATTTTTGAAACGAAACTGAAAACGTTTTAATATGGCTAGTGTAGGTTAAAGTCTAAACCATATGATATCACATGTTTTCTAAGGATGCCTTCTAACTTAAAAGTCCTCAACTTAATTGTGCCATTAATTTGTGAAAGCGAGGGGATGTTGGGTAGATCTACTGGAGTTTGACAAACTCCGCCCCGTGGCACGGGAAGTGCACGGAGGAACAATATCAGCCTATTTGACCGTGGTCCCGAGAGGACACGGGGGAGGCAGAAACCGCGATGACTAGGTCCGCACCGTACGGGATGGCTCGGCCCCCCACAGAATAAGTCAGCTTTGGTACAAACTTCCTTAGAGCATGGAACAACGGATTAGCTACCCGCGATATCGGTTGAGTCCTTTAACTTTACGGAACTAATACATACCCGATGACGTGGTCACGGACAAACCATTTATAAACTGAGAATTAAATACGAGCATTGCTTTTCACAAATGAATATTTTGTAAGTACATTTTGGTACGAACTATGATTATGAGACCGGGCCAATGCATGACAAGCCCACTGTGAACTCACCAACCGTTAGGTTGACACTTGCGTGGTTTAAACTTTTGCAGATCGCTAAGGAGTATCCGCTGGAGATTGGCATGGCAATTGAAGACCTTTGTTTTTGATAATTAAACTAAACTTGGGAATTTTAAAACAATGAAATTGTAAGGCACGTGGTTAGTGCCAGGATAACTATTTCCGCTGCGTATGTAATTTAAGACTTTGATTTCTATCTTGTGTTTGAACTAACCCTGATTCGTTTAGTATTTGTAACTATGGTTGTGGATCCTGGTCTAGTCGCGCCCCTTAACGGTATAAACTCCGTTAGTGGTATTTTGGGGGTGCGACAGATTGGTATCAGAGCCATGAGTTGCAGAGAACTGGAATCATTTTTGAAAACGATTTGGAAACTGCAACTTGACGCCAACGTGATCAATGGGCCAGGGAAATGGTAGAGGTCGAGCTTTCGTCA
>JBCNJP010000017.1:75252174-75332453 GCA_039602395.1 Deinandra increscens subsp. villosa | reverse complement strand
AGCATTTGGATAATCATAACTTTAATATAAAAATTTCTATTTGGATAATTACTTATTAAAAGCATTTGGATAATCATAACGTTAATATAAAAATTTCTATTTGGATAATTACTTATTAAAAGTTTAAACTAAAAAAACTCTAATATGGAAATTTAGTATTTGGATAATTATTTATTAAAATTTTGACTTAATCAAAAAAAAAATTGTTCTATTTGAATAATTACTTATTGGATAATTACTTATTATAAGTTTAAACTAAAAAAACCCTAATATGAAAATTTAGTATTAGGATAATTATTTATTAAAATTGACTTAATCCAAAAAAAAATTGGTGATGACAAGTATTATTTTTTACTAATTAAAGTATGACCAAACTTATTGTGTATTATAAATATAGATTGTAACCTCTAAAAGTAGTACGTGTTTTAACAAAGAAAAATTATATAAAATAAGGTTTAATCAAAATCTGAGTCCAACTTAACTGGGATTATTACTATTGTTGTCTAGATCTTTTTAACTCGAATTGGTTTATGAGTTTATTGGAATATTTCTCAACAAACAGCCATTGAAGGAGTTAGAGTCAAAACCAAGACTACTTGAGCCACTACTTGCAGGACCAGATACGTTATGTTAAACACAAACCATTTGGACAAAGGAGATCTCATAAAAGAATCATTGGGACTCTAGTTTCATATATGGAGGTCTTGAAGCACGACGTTGTTGAAAAAAAGCAGAGAAACTGTTGAACTTTGATGCAAAAACACATGAATAATTGTTCTAAACAATTTGTTTTGTTGACAAAGTGAACCGGGGTAAAAGTTCCAAATCTAGTTTTAGGAGATGAATTTGAGTTTGTGATCATCAACAATGCAAGTCTGCTTTGTGAAACATAAAAATAGTCAAGACACTGTTTAGAATGGTTCATGGTTACATAAAACGAATCCCAAGACTCATTCGTTCATGCTCTCTTGTATAGTTGTAGCTACCGATGGTTTCTTTCGCATTGTCCAAAATGCTGAGAAATAGTGATTCTGCAAATGCAAGGAAGAAATGTCAATGCCATCTATGACTTTCATGGTCAAACAAGTTAGCCGTACAATAGGGTTTCAAATTGATTCAGATCTACATTACGGTGAAACAAGCCATGTACAGCTTACTAATTATGTAAGGTCAAAACAAATAGATTCAGATAAACATGCACAGTAAATCTATTCTTCGTATTAAAAGCAAGAGTGAGGGGCACAAAAACGATAGGTTCTCAAGCTAAGGCGCTTGGCGCAAAGCACAGAACGTAAAAGCACACGGGTTTTCGTTAAGCGAGGCGCAACCTATTTGTATTATTTTTTTATATTTCTAATAAATGTTTAGCACCACCTACCCAAAATTTAGTTATAAATAAGGTTCACATGTGATTTAATGTATGAAAGAGACTACTTGAGGTGAGAAACAAAACATACTTGCATCATGGCTCGAGGATTTGTAGTGTAGGTTGTTTCGATGGTCTTTTCAAGCTGTTATCCAAAAACATAAAACACTAATTACTCAAAACGATAAGCATGAATGCTAACTAACAAAGATGAAAGGAGAAATGTGGTTGACCTCCAACTCAAATCCATAATTGATTGCAACCCTTTTCACATCTTCCAAACATAACTCAACTGACATTTCCTAGATAAATGGAAATGCAAAATCTATTACTCACAGATTATATAAACTTATGGCAACAAAGTTAAGTGCTGCATGAAAAAGGAGCTACTTACGTCTTCTTGGCCATACATATCAGCGAAGTGATAAAGTAGTGGACCCAAGTTTATCCACACCTGCCATGCAAAGCCAAACAGGTGAATCCATAAATTCTATAAATTTAAAGATATGAAGCCAAATGAAGTACTTACTCCCCCATCTTTAAGAATTTTTGAGATGATTTCAATATATTCAACAATATTGTGAGCTGTATCAAGGAAAAAGCACGTCACGACTGCATCCCACGCTCCTGCAAAAACTCGTCATTAGTGTCCACTTGTTTTGACTCGCATGTTACATTTACAAGAAGAGAGTAATATGAAAGAGACTATGTGAATTGCAGAAGGATCTCGTGTCTTAACCCTACCTACTTGGCTCGGGTCATTATATACTTCAACAAAGTCACCACCACACATGGAAAAACCATCAGTAATCCCTGCACTATTAATTAAATTGGAGGGTTATAATAAAAGTAAAATAAAAACATAAATATATATCACAGTAGTTTCATGATATTTATGTCTCAGCACATTTATTGTGCAGCTTCCTAACAGCCCAAAGATGGTGTACTTTATAGGATGCCAAAACTAGAAAACATAAGTCATTTCCTACTTATAATCATGGAACATGTGTAAAATATGATGATATATAATTAATTAAAGGGAAATTGGATTTTAATAATCCCATCTTTTGACTGTTGGCGAGCAATAATCCCACCTTTAAATATCTTTGTCACCAGTCCCAACTTTCAACCTTATTTCTTTGTTGGACCCTCTATTATTTTTTAACTCCGTTAAACATCTTTTGACATGGCATATGACATTTAATACCATTTTAAACACCCTCATCCCATCTGGCAATTGATATCCCTCATTAGATGTTCAACGGGGTTAAAACAAAATAACGGAGGGTCCAACAAAAAAATAAGGTTGAAAGTATGGACTGGTGGCATGGATACTTAAAGGTGGGATTATTGTTGGCCAACAGTTAAAAGTTGGGATTATTAAAATCTAATTTTCCTTAAATAAATACAAAATAAATTTTTTTTAATAAGCTGGAAGAAAGAAGAATTAAAGAGAGAACGAGAGAGGGGGGCATGAGAAGGTTTCAGTTATAGGACTATCTGAGAAAATGAAGATAATTTAGAGAATTGTAAATCAACTGCTTCAAACTTTCCTGACAATACCATATTTTCAGGAAGACGGATGAAGTGCAAATATTAAAGTACATATTTCTAGCGCTCCTTGAAGGATTAGCTCGGGTAATTAGATGTTTCTATAGACGGTAAACATCTGTGTACAAATATGAACACATTTGTTGCACCAGCAGCTTAAACTTTTAGTGAGATGATAAATTGGAACCACAGTATTAATAAACACCTCTTAGGAAGCAGAAAAGGTACAATAAGGAAAATGGTTACCCAGCAGGATGAATATCTGGAATGGAAACTGCACGCAGCTGGTCAGCATCAGATAGTGAATTACAATTGCTGTGAATCCATGGATAAATAGTCCATTCTCCAACATCTTGAGTCCTGACCATGATCAAAAATGTAATACAAACATAGAGTAATGAACTTCAGATGTCCTAATAAACATGAAAGGGCAAACACGGTGCACAAGGCTCCCGCGCGGGTCGAGGGGGTGTCTGGCAACTTGGGTCTCATGTACACATCTTTATCATTGCTCCAAGCCTCCAAGGTTTGCCCCTTCATGATAAACATGAGGTAAGAAATCATCAGAGCAGCTTTACTTACTGATTGAGAATAAAACTTGAACAGATCATCATGTAGTATGAAAATTCGTTTCCTTGACTAATGAAACCTGTTCATAACCAAAAAAAAAAAAAAAAAAAAGGAGAAACTTAAATTATGCCAGCATTCTGATGATAACATTTTTAGTTTCAACTTGAAAATACATACCAAGACATGAAATTTCCAAGGCCAGCCTTCCTAATCCAGCACCTGGAACTAAACAGGTAGGAGGCCTACAAAGACAGTGACATATAAATTTTGGATATGGTTAAATACAACAAAGATATTAGGTGAAATAAAAATACAGTAAGATGATTAAAAAACAAAAAGGTAGTGCTTAACAATAAGTTCCCATGTGTCACCTTTCTTTACTGCGCTCGGGAAAATTGCGATGCAGCTCTTCAAGAATAGGCTTATAACATTGATCTCGTTCCTTCTGTCCCTGTGTTTAGATAACAAAAGTCAGCAATTAGGTTGCTGAAGCTTTATTCCTCTCTAGGGCCTCACATTATTGAAAACTTAGTTCTAAAGGTGCTGAGTTGTAGGTCCTGAAAGCCGAGGCAAGAGCTTCACGTGTGCAAGGTATATGTACAACTAAAAGCTACATCTCTCTCTCTCTCTCTTTTACACACCAGCCTTCATCAAGTAAATCATCCATAATCTCATCATCCTTTTGGTTGTTTGTGCATATCAGCCTCCAAAAGGTCACTAATTACTAAATTTCCAGAGCAAGTAGCAACGGTCATAATATTGACCCCCATGTGCATGAAGCATTGAAGCGCCGCCTCAAGACCCAGAGGCGCTCCGGATGCCACCTTCATTGCCTTACCCCCCGACATGAGGGTTTTTAAAACCAAGGTTGAAAATCGATTTTGATGCCCAACATTGCAAGTGAATAGAAAAGAAGTAAAGAATTAGACAAGGTATAATACCTCAGCAGCCCAGTCCCTGACTATATTCCTGATGACGCATCGAACCTGAACAATGTTAACTGCATTTCAGTCGTCTTTAACAGTTGGGCATTTCATTGTTTGTATAACATATATAAATACATATATAATTTCCCCTACATGAGTACGGAGAAACTTTAGTAAGGGATTGGCATCTCAACAATTATGCCCTAACAATATTAATGGGATGCTACACTCCGAGATATTCTTGCCACCAAAGAAGAATCTTATGATTTTCTTGTACCAATTGTCATCGTAAATTTATAAAATTAAAAAGGTGAGAAGAGAGGAGCAAGCTAAAGCAGAGAAATATACCTTATCAACATCAACTAGAGGAACGTGAAAATGGGGCATTGACTCTAAATAATCAGTAGACTCAACAGCTGCAGATGGCATCTGAAAATGTCATAGCAAAAGGAGGTCAATCAAATACATTTCCATAGTATGAAAAGAAACTAAAAACATAGCACATGATCATACAACTGAAATCAACCAACATAACACAACAAGGAATTGAAGACGATCAGTAGAATAATCTTAATATTCTAATGATCTGCAAGTTAAGTCGTGAAACATAACTGCAGCAGTTGATAGTATCAGCAAAAATCTTAGAACAATGATTGTTAGATTAGCACATATGTACAAGCAGTAATATATCCCACCTTAGTCTTCTGAAAACTATCATAGAGTTATTTTTGTGTTCACCAAATCCATGAAAATAGTGTTTCCATACAGGAACGTTTAGGTATTTTCTCTCTATATTTATTTTATATAATAAACAAAAAAAAATGTTATTCCAAAGAAAGAAGAAACAAAAAACAATTACATGTCCTGACTTATAAGTGTATATACTGAGAAATCTTAGAAGTGATAAATGCATATGCAAATGTGGAAAACAAAGAAATAAATAGATAAACACTCACATCCTTGTTAGAAACATCAAGTGAATGACAACAGTTCTGGTCCTTCACACATGTAGCACTTTCACAGCCACTTCTATGAGCGTCTTTTTCACATTCTAAACCTACAGAAAAGTTTTCCGCTTCTGGATCACAACAATTTTCATTCTTCTCCTGCAATTATGCTATGTATATTATTAAAAATAGAAGTTACAAAAGAATAACACATTAACAAGCTACTCAAGAAACAAAATTGTAAGTTTACTTTCACCATCCACAAGGATCCAGATAAACTATTGTAGCATGTACCTCATGGCCAGCCCAAACTTCACCGGATTTATTAGAATGCACTCTTCCACTTACTGAGGCTGGTTCACAAGAACAAGGATCCCTATCTTCCGAGTGAACGTGTCCACAAGAACCATCATCTAGATGATCACAAATATCATCGTCTTGGCTCATATCAACAGGGGGCTCAAATGCCTAAAACAAAATGCAGAAATATGTTACCTCTTGCCAATCTTAAAAAAGATGCAGATGAGATGTAAGATATGGGCATTTAATTTTAAAATCAATAAGACATCGGTGGGAGACAAGAGAGTTGAAAAGCAATTGGATTCACATAATATTACCTTTAGCATTTCAAAAATAAAAAAGCTATTTTTTGAGATACACCTGCAAGAATAAAGAGGGCACTGATTAACACCTACCAAGAAACTGCGGTACTAATCAAACCTGAAGATATACATTTAGATGAGAAAATAAAGTAGTATAATAGAGGTAAGCATAAGGTCAAACCATATAAGAATTTTTATATTAAAATTTAATATGTTCAGAAATTCCAATTGGAGCATATGGTAATCAACTTAATGATACGTAGGGTTTCTGTGTATTGAATAAGGGAACAGGATACAGAATATATAGATGAAACAAATACATAATACCCCCCTCAACTATGCTAAAATATATATATATATCTATCATAAGTTCCGTCTAATATCCCCCCGCAAGCTAAGGCCGGGGAGCGACCTTAAGCTTGGATCGTAACGAAGCAAATCGCTGGGACGTTAAAGGCTTTGTGAACACATCAGCAATCTGATCATCTGTGCTAATGAAGTGAACCCGGAGGTTGCCTCGAGCAACTTGTTCTCTGACAAAATGGTAATCTACTTCAACGTGCTTCGTACGGGCATGAAAAATGGGATTAACTGTCAGGTACGTAGCCCCCAGGTTGTCACACCATAAAACAGGGGCAGCAGACACCTTAACACGCAGTTCACGAAGGAGAGAGCGAAGCCATGTGATTTCAGCAACCGTATCAGCAAGAGCCTTGTATTCTGCCTCAGTAGATGACCGAGATACAGTTTTCTGTTTTCTGGCAGACCAAGAGACAAGGTTAGACCCAAGATAAATGGCATATCCCCCCGTGGAGCGACGGTCATCTGGATCACCGGCCCAGTCAGCATCCGAGAAGGCTGAAACATTAGTGTTGGCAGAATCAGCATAAGCGTGAAGAACCGAGGCAGAGTTGTGCTGAATGCGAAGACCAAGGTCGGTCGTGCCCCGTAGGTACCGAAGAATACGTTTAACTGTGGACCAGTGGTTTTCGGTAGGTGAGTGCATGAACTGGCAAACCTTATTAACAGCATAGGTAATGTCGGGTCTGGACAGAGTAACATACTGAAGGGCCCCAACAACTTGGCGATATTTAATCGGATTGTCAAACGAGGGGCTGTCCTCCTGAGATAAGTTTGCTGATGGTGTTATAGGGGTGGACACTGGTTTAGCGTCCGCAAGGCCAGCCCGTTGAAGAATCTCATTGATGTATTTCTGTTGAGACAATATAATATCGGAACCCTGGTGAACCACCTCAATGCCCAAAAAATAAGCAAGACGGCCCATGTCTTGAACCGGAAAGTGTAGACTGAGTTGCTGGACCACCTGATCAATAGCCTGAGGATTGTTACCTGTCAGAATTATGTCATCCACATAGACAAGCATGTATAAAATGGTGCCCCCAGAGTTATAAATAAACAGAGAAGGGTCCGTTTTGGATCCCTGAAAACCAAGATGGAAGAGGGCCGAGGACAAGCGATGAAACCATGCCCGAGGCGCCTGCTTGAGTCCATACAGGGACTTACGTAGAAGGCAAACATGATCGGGTTTCTGGGGGTCAACAAAGCCCGGTGGTTGCTGTAGATAAACCGTCTCCTTTAGATCACCATGAAGGAAAGCGTTCTGAATATCAAGTTGCCGAAGATTCCATTTGTGAGTGACGGCTATGGAAAGAACAAGGCGAATAGTAGTAGCCTTAACAACCGGGCTGAAAGTTTCTTGATAGTCAATACCGGGTTGTTGCCGGTATCCTTTTGCCACCAGACGGGCCTTGTAACGGCTGATGGCTCCCGTGGCATCCCGCTTCAGTTTATACAGCCACTTGCAGTCAACAACATTAGCACCCTGGACACGTGGAACCAGCGACCAAGTCCCATTCTTTATGAGGGCCGAATACTCCTCCTCCATGGCCTGGCGCCATTTCGGATCATTGTTGGCAATGGTAAAGGAGGAAGGCTCAGTAACAGGTTCTGTTGTGGAAGTGTGGAAGGAGGAGGCATTGTAGGGAATGTGTTTCTTCGGATTTTGGCGAAGATTTGGAGGACGAGGACGAGAGGCACCAGCCGGGGGAGTTTGGGCAGGTTGGTTGGTTGTTGGTTCGGTCCGGGCACGACCATGAGTGTGGCGCTGATAAGTTCTAAAGGGTGTTTGTGGTGGTGGAGGTGAAGGATCCCTGACGGGGGCGGTGGGAGGCGGATCGAAGATAGGAGGGATTGGAGAAGGGTAGGATGTGGTATAGGGGTCAGAAGGAAGGGTGTCGGGTGGGGGCGGTGAGGGTTGGTTGAATGGAAAGCATTGTTCGTTGAAGCGAACATGCCGAGATATGTAGAGGCGATCGGTGAGAGGGTCAAGACACCGATACCCATGATGTGTGGGACTGTAGCCAAGGAACACACACGGTGTGGAGCGGAAGTCAATTTTGTTTTGATTGTAAGGGCGCAGGTGAGGGAAGCACTGGGACCCAAAGACACGAAGGAATGTGTAGTCAGGAGGATGTTTGAAGATGTGTTGGAACGGGGAGATGGAAGAGTTGGAGCGCATGGGCATGCGGTTGATGAGATAGACCGCGGTGTCGAAGGCAAAGTGCCAAAAACGTCTAGGAACGTGAGATTGGGCCAGGAGCGTGAGGCCCGTTTCAACAATGTGTCGATGGCGTCGTTCGACGATGCCATTTTGTTCACTCGTGTGTGGGCACGAGAGACGATGGCGGATGCCCAGGTTGAGAAAGAAAGGGGATAGGTTGCGGAATTCACCGCCCCAATCTGTTTGGACAGATTTTAATTTCGTTTGAAATTGTCGTTCGGCCATTTTTATAAATTGTTGAAAAGTGGTAAAGACATCAGATTTAGTTTTTAAGGGGAAGAACCACATGTATTTTGAGAAATGGTCAACGCATAGCAAAAAATATTTATGACCATCAACCGAAGGCTCGGGAGACGGTCCCCACACATCACAAAACACCAAATCAAGAATATGAGAACTTTTAAAGGTAGAAGAACCCAAATGTAATTTAGATGATTTTCCAACAGAACATGAAACACAAAAACTGTCTGATTTATTGTTTTTCAAAGGTAAATCAAAAGACTTCAACATAGAATTCAAAACTTGAGCGTTGGGATGTCCCAATCTTTGATGCCATGTTGTTGCGGAAGCACGCGTTGTGGAGAAGGACACTTTGGGAAGCGAGTGGAACTCAGGGGACTTGAAGGAGTATAAGCCATCATTTGCCGGACCAGTGAGGAGGGTGGTGTGCGTAGACGTGTCCTTCACAGAAAAATAAGAGGCATGAAATTCAAAATAGACATTATTGTCACGACAAAATTTTTGAACTGAAAGCAGGTTTTGTTTAATGTTAGGGACATGAAGGATGTTAAGCAGGTTAAAGGTTTTAGTGGGAGATCGTATATGAGATGAACCAATATTAAGGATAGGAAGGCCCATACCATCGCCAACATGGAGGTTGTCACCTCCATAATATGATTCGGCCGAATCAAAGTTTGAGAGATTTGATGCTACATGATGACTCGATCCGGTGTCCGGGAGCCATGTGTTTGATGCGTGAGACCTGTATTCACTGAAGTTGGAAGACGGAGGAGGTCGGTTGCGGATAGTAGCCGGGTCCCTGTCCGGACATTGTGAGGGAATATGCCCAATCCCGCACCGGCTGCATGTACCTGAAACATTATTCTGGTGAGTAGCCCAAGGAAAACGATTACCTCCCTGATTACCTCCTGAATTTCCACGAGTCGAGCCACCACGGCCCCCACCACGGCGAGTCAGAGGCTGCCGGTTACGGCCAGCAGGTTGGCGGCCGGCAAACATGGCCTGCGGTTGAGGGGGAAGCTGTAGTTGCAGCCCCAACTGAGCCGCAAGCTGCTGGACAGCCAGTAACGCCTCGCTGTTCGGTTGTGACGGAGAGGCAGTGGCGTTGTTTGGTGAGGCGGCCGCAAGGAAAGCTTGAGCCGGAGGAAGGGCCGTGGTGTTTTTCTTCAGCATATATTCATGATCTGCAAGTAGAGCATGTAACTCATTAAAAACAAGCTGTCGCGACAAGGCTGTGGATTTTAAACCATTGTATTCCTCGCGGAGGCCCGAGATGACAAGCATAACTAGATCTTTCTCTTTCATTGGTTCACCAATATTTGAAAGGGCTGTTGCATACTCTTGAGCACGCGTTAGATAGTCCGCAGATGACTCGTCCGCTTTCATCTCGATGCGAAGTAGTTGGGTCTTGAGGGTATACTCTCGGGAGGCCGTGTGAGGGGCATACGCACGCTCCAGGGATAACCATAAGTCGCGAGATGTCGTACCCTGCACATGCTGAAACGCTGATTCAGAGATGGTGGAGAGGATGAGCATGCGAATATGGGCATCATTGGCAACCCAAATCGGGTGCTGTGGATTCGGGCTCGTCACCGGTTCGGGATTGGGGCTGCTCTCGGACGGGGCACTGGTGGTAGATATAGTTGTGGGCGGACAAGGGATGGAGCCGTCGACATAACCGAACAGGCTGTTGGTGACAAGGAAGGGGCTGATCATGGCCTTCCAATACCCATAATTGTTGGCGGTAAGGGTAAACCCAAACTTGTGGGAGTTGTGAGTTGTCTTTTCTTTTTGATCAAAGGCAACAAGGGCTGTCATAATGAGAGAAAACCAGAGAAAAAAAAATCGAGAGGGAGAGGGGGTGGGGGCGGCGACTGTAGCACCGTAGGGTTAGGGGAGGAGTCGACCAGGCTCTGTTACCATAATCAACTTAATGATACGTAGGGTTTCTGTGTATTGAATAAGGGAACAGGATACAGAATATATAGATGAAACAAATACATAATACCCCCCTCAACTATGCTAAAATATATATATATATCTATCATAAGTTCCGTCTAATAGTTTGGATGTCCTCCTCCCATCAAGTCTGTATTCTTCTTCTTGAAAGAAATCTCATATGTTAGTATGGTTTGGATGCATATTTTAATTAGTCTGACTGGCCCCTTCATCAAACCATACCCTTCTAAAAATCACTCATGTTACATATTGAGAATGTTCCTGAAGTGTTGGCACAGATAGCACATATGTCATAGATGATAGAACCTTTAATATAATGGCCTAATGGGTATCTATATCTTTATGGTTTCACAGAAAAATTACAACCTCACTGGGAATTTGTAAGAAAGATAACATTGACATATGATACAAATGAAAACACAGGGAACGACCTGCAGAAAATCTCAAACAAAAGTCCTGACGGGAACAGAAATAGACAGCAGTCACAGCACAGAAAGTGAACACTTGAATGAAGTACCAGAGCATGAACACATTATATAGGTTTAGAGGTCATATGACTCTAGTCTATAATTAAGAAGAAATCCCTCAACTTTTATTATGTTCAAAATAATCCCTAAACAATCTTGATTTTCATAATGCTGCCTGGCCTTTCTAGGTTCTCAGAAACAATGCCTGCACATCCAATAGTGCAGAAGAGTATCCTAAACTCTGAACCGATCAGTTTCATGATGAAGAAATTGGTTATTCAAAATGATGTACTCATGTTCCTATGGATGCTTGTCATTTGGTGCTAGGTAGACATTGCTTATTCGATAAATATGACCATCATAATAGGCACTTGAATAGTTTACTTTACGTAAATGGTAAGCAGCAAGAAAAACAATTACTTCTGACTTCTCTAAAACATGTGTCTAAAGTTGAAATGGAGACTAGAGTCGAAAGACCTTGTTCACGAGTCAAACTAAGGTTGAAACTTGAAAGGGAATTAAATAGTGGTGCTCATGCTCTTCCTTTTTTGATATTTGAATATGATATAGTAGAAGGGTATGACAAAATACCTAGCTTGGTAAAACCTTTACTGAATTTGTTGATGTACTCCCTAAAGATGTTTACCTCCTCCCTAATGAGACAGCCTATATATTCTTTCTAATAAGACAACCTACATATGTTTCCTTAATAATAAGGCTAATGAATCATAAAAGCAATTATATAATCCCTAACATAAGCTCTTTCAGTGCCTATAAAAGATGGTTTATACGTATAATGTATGTTTGTTAATGGTCGAGTCATTATCACCATCACCATCAAATACAGGTACCCCATTCCCGATGATATGTTGGATGATTACATGTTCCATGTGTTTTCCAAAGATGATCATTGAAGCCCATATCATCATACTAGAACGAACGATGAAAATGAGTGAAAAATATCTTTAAAATCAAGGGAGCTCTCTTTGTCATTATGCTGATTAGTTTGTCTAATGCTCCAAGCACCTTCACCAGGTTAATTAATGAAGTCCCAGGACCTTTTATCATAAAATTGAAGATGTATGAATGATGTATTATGACAACGTATGTATGAATGATGTATTATGACAACGTAAGTAATGACCAATATACGCTCACCGAGCAAGGAACGTGAAGGTCTTTCCCATTAAATTTTGATGGTGTTAGTGTGAGAACCCAAATATGTTACACGCTTCAAAGATTAGAGGTCCTGGACTATTTATTTAATTAACTCTATTTAAAATAATATGAATATTGTTATCTAAGGGGTTTACAAGAATACAGGTGTAACAACAATTAAAAGTTGCATGCGATATACCGTCTCAATTGTTGATATTTTAAAGGAAGGTGTGACAACAAAGCCTGCAAAAAAATTAAAAAGATGTCAACAATCTCTACAAAAAGAGTTCTCTACATATTTCTCGTGCCTCCATACTAATATGCATGATGAAATTTATATATGATGCATAGCAAAGACTTCTAACGTATACAAAAGTGCGCTATACTCATGCCTCCATAGTAAAATGCATGATGAAATTATGATGATGAAGATGATGCGACCATGCTAGCTTAGAACCTGTTTCGAAGCAAAAGTTGACAATGAAAATTGAAAGTGCCCTCTTAAGTACAAAGCATAACCAAATCAACCTAACAATATAAAAAAAAACAATGACCAATGTACAAAAAAGGAAGAAAATAACACTTCCTAGATCTTGATCTAACCATCATCATCATCATACCCAGTAAAGTCCCACCAATAGCTTATTAGTAGGGTCTATGGAGGGTAAGATGTAGGCAAGCCTTACCTCCATCCCGAAGGATAGAGAGGTGGCTTCCAGGGAGACCCTCAGCTCCAAAGTACAAGCGAGCACGACTGCGGAAACCGGGCCGAAAGGAAAGGAAAACCACACAAGCACACACAGAAAATAATAATAATAATAATAATAAAAATACATAAATAAATGAAAAAATAATAATAATAATAATAATAACAATAAAAAATAAATACATAAATAAAACTACCCTAACATATTAAACTTGGACCATATTATAGTTTTCAAGTGACCTACTTTGGACTTCAATGGAAAGATAGTGTACCTTGTGAGCCACCGAAAGCCTTCTAAAAGATCTCTCATATCTTTTCACATCCTCCTCCGCAGCTTCTGGATAGCTGCATCAACCAATTAGGTAAAAAATTTGAACCGTTAGAACTTATCATTTATCATTTTAAAGGAAAACTTGGTGGGGTATGAATATAAAAGACATAATGAAAAGATACATGATAATAAAGCAATGACTTAATGGTAATATGCCTTGAATATTAATATTGTACATCACATCAACTAAGTTGCCTCCCAAAGAATCACCTCGTCTTGGAATCACTGAATCTACCAAATGCTAACATAACTTTTTGTATAGAAAATCCTCTAAGACACTCACAACTTTTGAATTTTTATTTGACAACATATCATTAATTGTATCCTCTCTCTACTCAACCTTAAGTGCATGACGGTTGATATGACAATTAATTTGAAAAATCCGTGAAAGTTGTTCGATGGATGTAGGGCAGATAGACTAGTTCATCTAGTAAATATTATGAGAAACAAATGCTTTATAAGAATCGGTCTAGGTTTAAAAAAGCAAAAGACTCCCTGAGGCATTTAGGTCCCAAAAGTTGAGTTGCGAGGTATGGAGCGCTAGGCGCACCGCGGATGTATAACATGAGGTGTTGCTCTATGTGCAACCAAATAAACTTTATTTATAACTAGAAGTGACGTCCCTCTTCAGTTTTACATATCAAACTTTTTTTTCAAACCATCTTCATAATTTCTTCATTTTTTTTACTATTTTTGCTTATCAGCCTCCTATACACCCTAATTTTGATTTAGACGTACATCAGGAGCTTTCCTAATCGCACCATCTCAGGCACATCAGGAGCTTTCCTAATCGCACCATCTCAGGCATGCCTCATGCGTGCCTTTTAAAAGCATATAATCGAAATCCGTAAGTCTGGTATCAAACATTCGTACATATGGACATGTAGCACATTTGATATTTACCTTACAACTTGATGCATTTAAAACCATTGAAAATACTACTTCATTTGCAGATGATTTGTCATGATTTGTTCCATGATAAGACAAACTTATTTCAACGTGCTTATCAATGTGCGAGTTCTTTTGTGTTATACAACTTGACTACGATGCCATCCACCCCTTATCTAATGGTTATGCAACTACTTTTTGAAGCGATTTAATATAGGCTGCATTCATTTTATATATTTTCAATGTTTGACTTATGTAATAATAACACTTTTTTCGCATTAAATAGGAAATATATTCTTTTATACCTTCTTCACCATGCAAGTGGTTATGGGCTCGCATGATAAAAAAATGTTTTTCCATGAAAAGGCAAAGAAGTAATATACATTTATCTTTGCAATTAAGGAAGTACAAATAAATCCATTCGCAAACTACTCACCCAATGTTACAGGTACACAAATTCTTATAAGTACTTCAATTCTCACATGCTGTATGTGGATTTTTTCACCTTCTATAGTAGCTTCTTAGTTCTCATTTGCACATAGGATTTGGAAACTTTTTTAACTTCAATAATTAATACCACTCCCCAATATAATAAGTAATTAACATCAAAGTTTTAAATACAATAACAATCATACAAAAGTAATTCTTTAAGCAAAATAACAAATAAAACACATTCCAAACCTTAACCAAGAAAGAAGAAACCCCAAACAAATCAAAATTTTGAGTAGTGATAAATCCAAAATTCATTGTGCAAAATTGGAGATAGAATAATACTTGGTCCAAAAACCAACCAAGAAAAAAAAGGATATCTAAACACGAAAAAGGAAATCCTAAAAACAATTAAAAAAAACCCAAAGCCGAACGTGCAACTGGATCAATCTCGTTCTCACAGCCGCATGACGTGTATGCATGGCACAACCACCCATGCACATGTCCACAATTTGCAGCGGCTTCTTATGTCCTTTATTATAGATATTTTTAGAATTTATTTTAGTTCATTTATGCATGTTGTTAGCATCATGTGTTGCAAATATTTTCCTTTTTTTTCAACCTTGTATGCGTAAACTGCTAGAAGCAATTATGAATGTAAATTCCTTTACGTAGCCAGAAACGATTAAATGAAAACACAAAGAATTTAGGTTGTTTTTATTATGTGAGTTTTGTTAAAACTTGATCCTATCATTGCTAATTTAAACTTGATAAGTTTAAATGGGCTCTATGGCTCCTAATCATGAGTTTAAGTGGTGTTTTGTGTCTTAAATTCGGGTTAGGTTGCCCTACAAATTGATTGAGTGATGATATGCATCTCAATCTACATGTTGCTATCCATTTTCTTTGAATTTTAAAAATTTCTAGTTGTTCCCTACCCATGTGTATATCATCTAGTATAAAAAGCCTAAATCTTTTTGCGCCCTATCAATTTGTTCCACAGCAATCCTTACTTCCGTATCACCGCAAATGGAAACTAACAAAAGTAGCTTCACGACATAAATCTCGTCATGCATCAACAGAAAAGTAATGAGCGATTTCCACCTCGATACCGACCGGAAAATGATGATACCGACAAGTTATTAAATGTCGGTGACTATAACACTTATGGTCATCAATCTCCTAACAACTAACTGACGTCATAGCCACATCAAGGTTGATGTTCCTTAATATACTGGGAGGCTTGACCCAAATGAGTTTGTAAAATAGCTCTGAACCGTTAAACGTGTATTTGATTATATAGAGACATAAGAGCACAAGATGGCGAAGATTGTACCCTTGAAATTATAAAAATATGCTTCAACATTGTCACCAATGTATGTTTCGAGAGAGAACTGTATAGTAAAAAGAAGGTTCAAAGTTGGTCCAAGATGAAAGGACTTCTTAAAGAGAAGTTCATGTGAACATATTACCTTCAATATAGCTTTCCCAAACTACATTTTATCGACCCGATATGCGGAAGACTGTCGTATTCTAGTATTTGCTCATGAAATGTGATTTATACATTGAAGATCCCTAAACCTTGGTCCGATGCATATGAGGATAGAAGCCAAGAATTGCAAACGTGGTGGAACTACAATCGCACGCTACCCTAATAGAACTCACCATACTTGCTCACAAAATTGATGTACAACAAGACACGAGGAAACCTAAAGTCAACGTCAAGATAGTTAGCAAGTTGCTTGTTCCTTTGATTTTTTTAATTGGCAAGTAACTTGCCTAACCAAGCCTTCAAAATCTACGAAGCTGCCCTAGAGTTCCAACACTCTGCTACAAGGGTTCCTAGGCATTTTTCACTATCAATGGTTGGGTCACTTATGGTTTAGTCACATAGCTTGCTCCCAAAATGACCCGAATGTCCCAACGAAAGAATTTTTACACATGCAAATTTTGAAAGCCAAAGAGTATGATGAAGAGCCAAGCCAGTAACACGTCGAAGAAGTCGCGTTGGTCTAGAAGGAGAGCGTTTGGTTATACATAGGGCTATAAGTAGAACTACTGTTGAGGATGTAACCCAGCAACAAGAAGACGTTGAACTATACTCCGCAAGGTGTGTTCTCTAGTCATTGATGGCAGGAGTTGCAACAGCGTTGCTTCCCAGACTTTGATTACGAAGCTAAAGGACCCGGTTAACCATCACCCTTTTTCTTATAACATTCACCCTTAAAGGCAGTGTTGAAAAATCAGCCTAGGCGCTAATCGGTAGTCTACTACCTAATTTTCACCTAGGCCATCCATTAATCGGTTGGGACAAAAATTGGTCAAAGTCGTGGCTAGGCGGTCAAAGTCAAGTTAGGCGGTGGGCGAGGCGATTGGTCTTTTTTACCATTTAACTCAATTCACTACCCACAAACCGAAGCCACTGATTATTTTAACCAATCAAGAGATGACCCGGATCAAAAATGGGAACCCCATGCCCTAATTTCAATACCCACAAACCGGATGGTGTTCAAATCGTGGAACAATATGGCCAAGATGATGATTAATTTTGACAATTTGATATTTGAAGTATTTGGACTACTTTTTTGGATTTTTAAGTACTTGGTTTGTTATATTGAAGTTTAAATTATATGAAATTTGAAGTATTTATGTGAATTTCAACGTACTATTTTCATTTATGTGAATTTCAAAGTATTATTTTCATATACATATATATATATATAGGGTGAGGTTCATTGTAGACACCCCCATAAGTGTAGACAAGTAGACACCTTTTTTCACCATTAGATCTCTTGATCTAATGGTTGTGATTAATCTTTTTTTTTCTTTTTTCATACTTTTCAAACAATTTCACATGTCAAAAAGAGCTATTTCACATGCAAAAGTGTCTAGATTTTTTTTTCACATGCGAAATTATTTGAAAAAAAGAAAAAATAATAAAAAAAGAAAAAAAAAGAAAAAAATTTGTTTTTTTCACATGCGAAATTGTATGAAAAGTGTAAAAAATTAAAAAAAGAAATTAATCACAACCATTAGATCAAGAGATCTAATGGTGAAAAAGGGTGTCTACCTGTCTACACTTATGGGGGTGTCTACAATGAACTTTTCAATATATATATATATATATATATATATATATATATATATATATATATATAGGGTTAGGTTCAAATGAGAACTTTTTATTTTGAGAACTTTTGAGAACTAAATCTCAACCACAAATTTCAGGGGGGGACCACTACAATTCATGGGAGGGGGGATACATGTAATAAACATGTGGCTTAAATTAGTTCTTTTTAGTTCTCAAACCCAATTGGTTCTCAAATGATCCTCTCCCTATATATATATATATATATATATATATATATATATATATATATATATATATACAGACAAGCTAGGAAGATTCCAGACAACGGGCCTTATAATGGGCCATGGGCCTTGGGCCTTGGGCCATGTACAAACTATACATAGGCTTATGGGCTCATATTTAACACTCCCCTCAAGTTGGAGCATAGATGTTAATTATGCCCAACTTGCTACAAATAAAATCAATCTGAGTCTTCCGAAGAGGCTTGGTAAAAATATCTACAAGCTGAAACTCTGTCTTAGACATGTATCGGTTGGATTGATGTAGGATCAACTTTAGTTCCTATAACACGGTCTCTGATTAGATGACAATCAACCTCAATATGTTTCGTCCGTTCATGAAATACTTGATTATTGGCAATGTGAATAGCTGATTGACTATCACAATATAGCCGCATTAACTCATCAGAAACAACCCCGAATTCTCTAAGAAGACGACGAACCCATATCATCTCTGAAGTGACATCTGCCATAGCTCTGTACTCTGACTCGGCACTTGATCTAGACACTGTGTGTTGCTTCTTACTTTTCCAGGACACAAGATTTCCACCAACAAACACACAATACCCAGTCGTTGATCATCGTGAAATTGGACATCCTGCCCAATCTTCATCTAAGAATTGACTGAGGACACTCACAGTGTCCGGTGTATGGCGCAGCCATGAATTGACTGAGGACACTCACAGCAAATGAAATATTTGGTCGAGTAACTGTCAAGTAGTTATGTTTCCCAACCAACCGTCGGGGTATCGGTCAGGATCCTTCATCAGGCTTCCATCCTCTAGCAAAGCTTCCCTGTAGGAATCATAGAACTATCAATTGGCTTACACCCTAGTAAGCCACACTCAGATAACATATCAAGGACATACTTCCTTTGAGAAGGGAGTATTCCTTGTCGAGAACGTGGTACTTCTATGCTAAAGAAGTACCGGAGTCGACCTAAGTCACTGATCTAGAACTGGGACTGCAGGAAGTGTTTGAGCTTGGTAATACCGACTTTGTCATCCTCTATGATTATGATGTCATCTACATAAACAACGAGAATAATCCGTTTCCCTTGATGGTGTCTGAAGAATACAGAATGATCATAAGCACTACGAATCATCCCAAATTCTTCCATAACATTAGAGAATCGGCCAGATCATGCCTTGGAGACTGTTTAAGACCATATAAGGATCGACGTAACCTACATACTTTCGAGGCCTCCTCCTCGATGACAAATCCGGGTGGCTGCTCCATATAAATCTCCTCCTCAAAAACACCATAAAGAAAGGCGTTCTTGACGTCAAGCTGATGGAGTGGCCGATGATGAATAGCAGCCAGAGAGATACAAATGCGAACAGATGGCATTTTAACAACTGGAGAGAAAGTTCCGTCAAAATGAATGCCATAAGTCTCAGAGTAACCCTTAGCAACCAACCGGGCCTTCAAGTGATGTAGGGAGCCATAAGGATTTAGTTTAACAATAAATAGCCAATGACAACCAACAATATGCTTCCCTTAAGGAAGCGGCGCAAGGTCCCATGTATGATTGGCACGGAGCGCCCCGATCTCATCTTCCATAGCCTTTCGCCTTCCTCGGTAATTCAGAGTTGTCATCACATCTTTAGGAACCGGGTATGAGTCAATAACAGTGGTGTAGGCACAGGATTCAATGGAAAGGTGGGCATATGGGGTGTTCGGGAGGGTTTATGTGATCGGGACAGGAGGAACGAGTTGTACCGCGAGCCTTGACCGAGAGCCTTGGCTCTCATATAATGAAATGGAACTGATTCTATTGATCACAAAAAATTGTATTTACAATGAAGTAGGGAGACGGGAGACCTATATATAGACAAGCTAGGAAGTTTCTAGACAACGGGCCTTATAATGGGCCATGGGCCTTGGGCCACATATAAACTATACATGGGCTCATATTTAATTTGACAATATATAAATTTATAAAAAAAACATATAAAAATTACAAAATGATTAATCCGGTTAATCCCTAGGCGATATCCGACCACCCGACTAGCCTAGCGATTTTTACAACATTGCTTAAAGTAAAGAAAAAGGCATATGTGTTACCAATTGAGACTTCCTTTCGTTCAATGTTGGTAAGGCCTAAGGGTAAATCAAGAACTTTGGTGCGGTGTCATACCTATGGGTGTGTGTCATGTCCTAATAGGCCGACCTTGGATGTTTAATGGGCAGCTTGTTCATAATGGTTACAAAAACACCTACTCCTTTGTCAAGGATGGTAGCAAATCACATTATTACCATTACCACTCATCAGCGAGTCTGATCATTGGGCCTTAGTTGCTAATGTGTGTTTCAGATTACCATTTCAAGAGTTTAAGAGAACCAAATGTGTTTCCCGTGTCTTCTAACTTAGATATTTTTGAATTACTTTTACTTTATCTTTGCATGTTGTTATTCTCTATTTTATATGCATGTTTTCCCTTTTTTTCAAGTAAGCGTAAATTGCTAGAAGCAATTATGAATGTAAATTCCTCTATGTATTCGAAAACGATTTAATGAAAAAAAAGCAAAGAATTTTAGTTGTTTTTACATTGCAAGTGTTGTTAAAACTTGATCGCTCCATTGCTAATTCAAACATGGCAAGTTTTAATGGTGTTTTTTAGATACTAGTCACGAGTCTAAATGGTGTTTCTGAATCTTAGAATTCAGGTTAGGTTGCCCTATGGATTTATTGAGAGTGATTTGTATCTCAATCTATCTGTTTTCTTTGAAATTCAAAACTTCCTAGCCGTTTCCTACCTAAGTGTATATCAGTGTGTGTGCATTATGTATACAGAGAGAGAGGCTTCATTTTAGAACCAATAATAATATATTAGATATGCGAACCGCATTATCCTTTTACTTTTTATCATATAAATTGAGTAGAACGCATGAAGATCTGAATATATCTAGATTTATTTCTTTTTAAATATGATATGTACAGTTATTTTTTCTAAGAACATATATGCACATACACTGTATATGTGCATATTTTTAAACTTTTGTTAAACTGATCGAGAGAGGATATAAAATCAAAGAAAGATTAGAAAGAGATAAATAAAACATCGTTTGCAATTTTATCAACGTATGTGTCCTATGCAATTCTTGTGTTCCTCAACATATTATTGGTTCCGACAAAAACATGTCCCTCTGTATATATAAAGAGGGTTTTCATTTTGGAAACACAGGATTACTGAGCACAGCTAGCAAGAACCGTTTTAAACCTTATAATATTGATTACATTTAGTTGATAAGAATGTATGTATATTTCGATATGTTTAAGTTTTACTTTCAGAACATATAATATTTATGCTAAAAATGCGAAACCAAAAAAGTTGCAGATCAGAGGATTTCAAATCATACTACAATTAATCGGATGAAGCTGAACCAAACTAGAAGCAGCTATGATCAATTTTGAAGTCACGGTTTCAGTGCAAAAGAAGTAAGCGCTGAAGATTTTATGCAATTGAATTAGAGAAAACAACGTTAGGTGAATAGAGAGAGAGAGAGAGAGAAGGATTACTTACTTCAGGTAGGCGGAGATGATGCGCCTAAGAGATTTGACTTCTAGGGCTTCTTCATGCTTCCTCCGGCGAAGTTCCTCGTCGCTGATGGAGTCCATATTGTTTGACTGGCCACACACACTGAAACGTTTAGCGGCGAGGAATGCTTAAATAAAACAAATGAGGGGTTATGGATCGCTGTTTTTGCTAGTCCTAACTATCGGGTATTGGGCCCAACACAGCCGATTTCTAACACGAATATGTTCTTTCATCCTACTAAAGCATTAAAGTGGTGTTCAAATGTCACATTTCTAGAGCGTCCCCATCATCATCCCATCATCATCCAACTTGTCAACACCACAATAAATATAAAAATAAGGAATGTTAATTATTACTACATTCCAAAAATACAATTCAACACTATATTTAATACAAAAAAATTTCAAATGTAGAATTCAAAATTACATTTAATACAAAATTAAATACTTATTTCATGTTAACAAATTAATATTTACACAAAATTAATAAAAATAATTATCTTTCATGTGAATATTAATCGTTATAACAATTTACTTTTGGATATTGTTATGAAATGGCGAAGCTTGAAAGAAAACCCCGAGGGGGCGTAGTTCAAAAATTCTACAGAGGGGCGATACTTAATACATCCGAGGGGACGATACGGAATATATATAAATTTTTGTACATAAAATAGCAAAAATATGTACTTATGGACGAAAAAACCAAGGGGGCGGTCGCCCCCTCCCGTCCCTTCTAAGCTTCCCCCTTAATGTTATGCTGTTTAATTTTAAGTTTCTTAGCTCTAGGAGTCACTATATGTCCATGCATAACCTTCTAGATCCGCCAGAGCGTGTTCGCAGCCTCTGACGCGAGGTGCCCGAACGTGTCAAAAGCAAAAGGGACAAATTTATTAATCCATTTATGATTAATATTTTAATTATCTAAGAAAGTTTCATTTTTAAAGTTCATAATATTGTATTTTTGTTTATTCTATTTTAAAATATTCTCTAACATTCATCATACAAATAGTTATTATAATAGTCAACAAATCCTTTATTTTAATTAGCAACCATAAGATACCTATTTGATATGCTATAACAATTAGAATGACGTGTCGGCGGTCCTACTGCTTTATAATGCCAAATTTGAAACATGGCAACATTTGTCGATAAAATGTCAACTATCTAACTACATTGCAACGTCAAAAATAAAATATTAAATCAGTCAAACATGATTACTATAATTAGTGGACCTATTACTTGATAAACAAAATTCATATTGTTATAGCTTTTAAATTTTAATGAATTTAACATTGCTTTACCATAGCCAAAAATTGATAATGAATTATATCATTCATAATTTTCAAACTTCTCATCAATTTTTTTTATTGATCTCATCTTACGAACCTAATATTCAACCTGTATATTATACGGGTTAGTAACCTAGTGATATAATATAACAGGTTTTAATTTAAATTAAACAAGTTTCGTGTTATAAATAAGTTGACACGTTAGAATCATGTCTAAACGGATTTTACATCCTCTAATTTGTTTATGACACGATTAAACATGTTTAGAATTTTCATAATATTTTAAAATAATTAATTAAATACTTACTAAAAGTCAAAATTCTTTTTGATATGTGATTTCAACCTTAATCTATTGATTTCCACCGCCCTATCAATTTTGACAACTTAAATTTTTAAATCCATCAACTTTTTCCGGTTTATATTCGTTGATTTATTTATGGTTTTCTGAAAATGCGTGAGCGGTAGATCGTCTACTTAATCGTATCGAAATCAATGTAAAACGAGAATAACACGAGAAGTAAATACAAAAGGATTTGTATTAGACCATATAGAAACACCACAAAGTTCACATACAAGATATGACCAGAAAACTCAAGTCCTCCAAGTTCTACACAAGACAAATTATATATACAAGTTGAAATCCGGATGGTCCGAACCTTAGGTTCGGACCTGTTCAGACCAGTCCGAACTCAGGGTTCGCCAGGAGTTCGGACCACAGCTAACGTGCATATCCTCGTCTTGTATTCGATACTTCACATGACGATCAAGAACCATGTATCAACAAACTCCCCCTCAGCATGTGCAGTATCACCTTTCACTTAAAACTTGTATCATGTATCTTCAATCAAACTCTTCCTTTTCTTTGACGATGAGTTCAATCTTGAATACTTGATATTGCATCGTGTGTAATCTCTTTATCAACAATCTTCAGACGACTTGAAGTTGTGATGTTCTCTTTCCACTTAGAAACCTGCCAACATAAATAATCTTGGTGTAAAATGTCTCTTCGAGACTCCAAGATATTTTGCTTTTAAAAATGATTTTGTATTTCGTGTTGATCAATCGAAAAACAAATAAGAAACAAAATCTTTTTGGCTTTTAGAAACTTTAAATCAAAACACACCGAAAATCTTTTTGGTATTTTCTGATATGAAAAGTAAATGCAATACAGAATTAGATACTATTTTTGTCTTTTGTAAGAAAGATCACAACTTGGGATCATATTGAACATGACATGCTGAGCTACACTTTAATTTTCGATTATTGTAGCACATAAGCCATGTCGACTGCAGATATAATTTGTCCAACTTTAAACTCATACATGATCATACTCATAACATCTGGATATGTTAAAGTATTGATTAGATATGCTTTGACCAGTGTACCCCACACTATGAGACATACTCAGATATGCTTTGCTTATCACATTTTTGTGATTTCATTATGTAATAAATCACATAATGATTATATTCATAATATACTCAACTGTGTCCCATGCAAAAAAAAATAAGAACGTTAAATCGTGTACCTTAAGGTTGATCTTTCGATACGCAGATAAGGCTTCGGATTTAACAAAATAAGAAAATAAAAACAAGTTGAAATTGTATAACCCAACAACAATCAGGTCGGTACTCCCGTGCACGCAGAGAAAGTCCGATGAGTTATACGAAACACCAATGAAAATAAAGCAGAACGTCAAACGAACAACGATCAGGCCGGCCTTGTGAGCACGCAGAGAAAGTCCAATCGTATGACCAAATAAAGAAAATCAAACAAGTTTAAATCTTTGCAAAACAAACACATGTATACACAGTGACTTCTCATTTTATTTTTCACATATCTTGTTCTCGATATATCATGAGATATGCATCAAGATGTTGTCCACTAGGTCAAGCATCAGATTTAGTGTATATCACATTTGGATACTTTCTGATTTGCCGAGCCTACCTTACACATCGATCAAATGGACTTATGGATTTTTCATCTAATTTATCCATGAGTCAGACGATGTAAGCCAATGTACCATCATTTCCCAATCATGTTGGATACAATTTCTCATTTTTCAATGTTTTTGGATTTTTGCATTTTTCAATGTTTTTGTCTTTTTCAAATTTCTCCCCCTAAAAATGACAACTCTATTTATAGATTTTCATTTTTAACATTTTGAAAAACAACACACTATTTTTGTATTTTTGCAAAAACAAACTCCCCCTCAAGATGAGACGGAGTGAAATATAAAGAAATTGATCAACTAACACGAATACTTGCCGTTGTAGTATTTTGAAAACATGATTGATGTGGAAATTCAATTTAAGTTAGCATAGATATTTCACAATCAGCAATTTTCCAATCACCGAAAAGTCTTCCTGAAATACATGCTGACACCAAATAAAACATTAGTCGCTTTGGGATCGACCCGATTCAACAGCGTCGGGTCGCCCGGTGTCTTCCACATAGTCGTTGTTGGCTTTGGAAACAACTTTTGGTTTCCAGATTTGAAATTTTTTTGATTTTTGATCAGAACCAGAATCAGATACACCAGCGTACTTGGTTTAGACCATGACGACTTACGAGTTGATTTGATCTTTGAAGACCATGGTTCATAAAAAATTGACCTTTGTTATCCACATATTTAGCAGTGTTGTGGATATATGTAGTCGTCGGACGATCAACAGCAAGATGTCATGGTTGACGCCATGCATAATAAAGTCTTTCTTGGAAAATATTTGAAAAATTCTTTGAATTCTGAAAACCAGATGAATGTTCAGAATCAAAAGTATCAAAGAAACCATCAGAAGAATCATACCTAGGAGATGGACTCCTTGAAGATGATGACCTTCCAGAATAATAAGAATCTTTTTTAGGAGGTGATTTCTTTTGAACTTTAACTTTTGAAACTTTTTTTAGCTTTTTCTGGCTTCTTTGCTTGAACGGGTGCATCCGTCACCACATAACCCAAGCCTTTGTGCTTTAAACCTGAAGATTTAGATAAACTGGAAGAAGAACCAGAAACAACTCTCGCCTTAGCTTCACTAGTGAATTTTGCTTTGATATCTTTCAGCTTGTTCTTCTCAACCAAAACTTTTTCTTCTTCAGTTCCAGATGAAGTACTTACACCACTTTTGTCAAACACTTGTTCATTTTCCAGAAAAAATAGACTTTGAGATAAACTTAGGAGCTTCACCCAAAGGCGTTCCTTCTTCTTAGACTTCTTGTTCTTGGATGAAATGGCAAATCTTGAATAATCATGCAATTCGGCTTTAGGGTCAAGCGGAGCATATGTTACCTCAATCAAATCCACTAGTTGAGGAACCTTGTGAATATCATTTTTCTCAGAATTCTCCTCACTCTTATCCTGTTTGTATAAGAAATTCAGCAATGTCGGTGACAAATTGCAATTCTTTACTTGCCGTTGCAAGTCCAAAATTTCCAACTTCAATTCAGAAATTTTCTGTTGAGCATCAAATACATCCTTTTGGGACTTGATGAATTTTGCATTGAAATCATCATATTCATAAGTTTGTAACTTCCGGATCTCACATTCAGCAAATAATTCTTCAAGAACACCTTCTCTTTTCTTCTTGTAAATTTCAACATCTTTCGTCAAGACTTCATTTTTGTCTCGATAAAGAACATTTTCATCTTGAAGTATAGAAATCTTGTTCTGAAGTTTCTCAATCGTAGCCGCTGACTCAATCACAAGAGCATTAGCCTTTTCATACTTTTGCTGAACCGGATAACTCTTTTCAAACAACTTTTCAAAATCTTGAGCTACATCTAACGCTTCAGCTTTGGCTTTTCACATTCTTCTGCCAACTTGCTCTTTTCTGTCAAAACATCCTCGTGAACATGAACCAATTCATAATATTTCTTTTGAAAATCATCCAATTCTTTCTTGAGCACAACAATCTCTTCAGTTGACAATTTAGACCTTTCCTCAAAACTTGCAATCTTCTTATCAGCCTTAAACATTCAAGACATCTTGATTCCTCGACTTCTTTAATCATTGATATTATCGAATTGGAATCAGAATCAGTCAGAATGCTATCATCATCATCATGACGAGCAGTCAAAGCAATAGTGAATGGAGCATGTTTTATTTTTGCTTCAGAATCTGCATTCCATGCAAATTCATTTGGATGCCAAAACACCTCATTTAATTTCTCATCAAAAGAGACAACTTTTTATTCAATCTTAGAATTTTCACTTGGTGAATGAAAAACCATATGAGCATGTTGACCAAACTTCAGCTTGTTTTCAGTTAAACTCAGACATTCTCTTGCAAAGTGACCATATGCCGAACATTTAAAACATTTCACCTTAGATTTGTCCAAACCAATCTTCCCATCTTGATTCAGTCTTTTCTTGCCAGTTCTATTGAAAAATTTCTTAGTTCTTCGGACTAACATAGCATACTGCCAGTTCAAATCCATTTCTTCGAGATGATCATAATCAATTTGATCGTAATCTTCATTTGTCAACTCAGCATTACTCACAGCACCAGTAATAACACCAAAATATAAAGATACCAACGCAGGCACTAACGCATTATAATCATTGGTAGTTTGAGCAGATAATGCATTTTGAGTTGAAGAACTAGGAACAGAAACATTACAACTAACAGGATAACTAGGAATTTCAGATTTACCTGCAAAAATTTGTTGTATGGGGTGCGGAACTAAGAATATTAGATTTCCCAGTATTGATTGTAGATACATTTTCACCATGATACACCGCTAGATTTTGGATTTGTGCAGGAAGTGATTCATTCACCATCAACTCCATATCTCGTGCTTGTATCCTTTGAATCAAATCATTGTAACTCAGACCAGAATATTATTTATCATGAGTAACCATCATCACACAATTTTCCCACTTTTCTGGTAATGCTTCTAAAATCTTTTCTTTCAATTCAGCATCTTCCTTTGTAAGATTCACCAGACTCATTTCACTAATCAAATGTGCAAATCTTGCAATTAGATACGAAATTAATGTTTGGAACTATCAAACTCTTTTCTTAAAACTTTTTGACGACTTTTCTTGTATTGGTCATTGCCCTGATATCTTTTCTGCAAAGCATTCCATAAGCTGTATGATGTAAAGTTAGCAGAAAATTGATGTAATAATTCTTTCGGCAATGCTATTGTCAAAGTACCATACGTCTTATTTTCAGCATGATATGCTTTCTTTTGATCATTATTGAATTTTATTTGAAGAATTGGTTCACCAAACGCATCTTTGGGATAAACATATGGTTCATGATATAACAACCACATATCAATATCATTTGTGTTAACATGTGCTTCAAATCATGTAGCCCAACTATGATAATCTTCCAATCGCAATAATTTGGGAACTTTCTGACTTGTTCCAATTTCATTATCATAGTTAAACATAGTTTGCATTGTAGCTTGCATCGAATTTTGAATAGCCGCGAACGCTTGAAAATCGGACATTTTGAAAAATTATGTCACTGTTCACTTCGAACCCTTTCCGAACCTCATCCGAACTATCTCCGAACTTAGGCCGAACTTTATCCGAACTTAAACTAGCCAAACTCCCTCCGAACTAGGGGTGTTCGCGGTCCGGTTTATACGGTTTTTGGGTAAAATCATAAACCAAACCGTTAGTGACGGTTTTTAATAACTGAAAACCTAAACCGAACCATTAAAAATTAGAACCGAACCAAACCAAACCGCTACTTCCGGTTTAGTTTCGGTTCGGTTTCACGGTTTGAGGAACTTTAGGTTTTCAAGTTTAGAATAATAAAACGAAAATTAAAAAAACCCAATCAGCCTTATCGATGAGCTGTTGTACTAAAGCTGAACTTTATATCAAAATAGGACATGCAACCAAATGATTATATGTATATCCATTAGAAGTTTAGAACATAGATTCTCCTTTAAAACAAAATAATAACAAACCCTTAATAAGGATAATTAGATTTAGATAAAGTTGCAATCGTCAAACTCATAAACAAAATATAACAATTAAAAATGAATAAATCAGAATTGGATATCAAAAACCCATATTCATTTATAATTAATTATAATTTGAACTTTTTAAGCGCCTAAAACCTAAACGTTCATTACAACAAAACAAATCTAACGTAATTTATATATCTATCTATCTATATATATATATATATATATATATAAATATGAAGTGTATACGGTCTGGTCCGGTTTTTTACGACCAGTTTTTTGTATACAATGGCGCAGCTATTAAGGGGCCGGGGGGGCGCCCGACCCCCCAAATTTTTTTTTGCGATGTATGGGGTATATAGTTTTCGTGTAGAAAATTTTCGATATACTCCGGTTTCGACCCCCCATTTCAAAAATTACCCAAAAATTGGCGTTAGGAAAAAAAATATTTAGATCCCGACCCCCCACTTCAAAATTTCTAGCTTCGCCACTGTTTGTATAAACCATCAACCAAACCGTTCACTACGGTTTGAAATTTTTGAAACCACCCGACCGTTAGCTTAGATAAAAAACCGACCGTGAAACCGAACCGATGATCGGTTTGGGCGGTTTCGCGATTTGAAACCAAACCATGAACACCCCTACTCCGAACTACTACCGAACATCATCCGAACTCTCACCGAACCAAGAAATGACCGAACTTCGTCCGAACCTGGAGTTCGGAGCGGTTATTTCACAGTTGTCCGAACCTCAAACGAACTCTAACTCACTCGACACAATTTTCTCGATTTTCAGTGATTTTAATGAATTTTTCGATAGTTACACAAGCAAACTCAATAGAGACTATCTAGGAGAAGATTTTTTATGAGAAGCACACTCGAGAAGATCAAACGAACTCCAAAATGATACTCATTTTCGTAACACGTGAAATTTTGACTCAAAACTCTGGAAAAAACAGAGATTTCCGACCAGTAGAGCAAACCAAATGCTCTGATACCACTTGAAAATGCGTGAGCGGTAGATCATCTACTTAGTCGTATCAAAATCAATGTAAAACGAGAATAACATGAGAAGTAAATACAAAAGGATTTGTATTAGACCATAGAGAAACACCACAAAGTTCACATACAAGATATGACCAGAAAAATCAAGTCCTCCAAGTTCTGCACAAGACAAACTATATATACTAGCTGAAATCTCGATGGTCCGAACCTCAGGTTCGGACCTGTTCGGACCAGTCCGAACTCAGGGTTCGCCAGGAGTTTGGACCACAGCTAACTTGCATATCCTCGTCTTGTATTCGATACTTCACATGACGATCAAGAACCATGTATCAACATTTTTGTTTTCAGGATATTAATTGTTTCTAAACAGGTCGTGTCGTGTAACACATTTATAAACACGTATGTGTTCGTGTTTGAAGAAAATAACATGATTATTTATCGTGTCGTGTTCGTGTTTGGTATTCGTGTTAATTGTGACGTGCCATGTCTGACATGTATAACACGTTTAGACATGTTTTGTCAGCTCAAAGGGTCTTTTCGAAGGGTTTAGACGTTTATTTAGTATATGTATTTATAGTTACTTTTTTTAAGAGCAATGATTGTACCACTTGATTAAAATTATAAAAAGTTACATACACTAATGCACACCAAATAATATATGCCTAGTTGCTATATATCATGCATCATCCTCCATCTACCAAAACAATTTGTATACTACCCACATAAACTATGCCCCAGCCCTGGCCCATAAATATTGAGATCTCCTTTACTCCAATTGCTCAACTCCACATACATCCCTTTAACACGCCTTTTGAATCCATTTGTACGCCAATGCCTTAATATCCACCACCAGTTTAGCGACATTTGCCTCTTTGTTGTTGAATCTCGACTCATTTCTAACTAACCAGAAACACCAAACTCCAGCCATTACCACCACCTTAATACATTTCCTATTCTTCTCACTGAAATCACACCTGGATCCAAGTTGGAACAAATCATTCATGTCAAAAGCATAGGAATTTTGAGTCAATCGTTGGTGGCCTAGACTGAGGTTATTAATTGACAATGTATAAGAAGGTGTTCACATTACTTTAAACAACTAAAACACTCATTTACACCACTCCCAAGTTTTAAACTTGGGACCCTACCAAAGAGGATATTGCCTCTTACCACTAGTCTACAACCTAAATGGCAGAAGGTGTTCACGTGTTTCAAGATAATCACCACAGAAATGGTAGAGATTTAACGTGGCTTGCACGCCCTGTTTTTGTAGCGCCACTCGAGTTGGGATTCTATCTCTTAACGTCCTCCGGATGAAGATGCAAACTTTCTTTAGTACCCCAAGGGTTCTAGCTCTGCATCAAATCTATGTTTTGATCACTATCCCCCAAAAGTGCCAATTTAATGTCACTTACTGTAAATTGATTCACAAGTCCATCCCAAACCCACTTATCACATTCACCATTAGCTGAAAAGTTTTCAACTAAATCTAAAAGGTTAGTCAATTCAAGTTGCTTTGCTAAGTTTAAAACTTGCATTTTCCATTGCCACTTCCAAAGTGTCCCACCATTTGTAACCCCATAGCAATCTTCAATCTTAATTCTGTTATTCCTTTCATACTCATAGAGATGATGGAACACCTCCAAGAGCGGTCTGCTACTAACCCAAGTATCCACCCAAAATTGTACCATGTCTCCCAAACCCATTTTCCCTCTGATTTTGGAGGTAAGACTAATGTTAACCTTTTGCAGATCGCTTTTTGTTTTCATGATTTCCTTTCACGTGCCGGTATAGCTTTCCTCAATGGTATATATTGAGTAATTCTAGGTTGGAAATGTATTTCCCCGATAACCCATTTCCATCCACTTGTATCCTCCACCTTAAACCTCCACCACCATCGTGATAGCATTGCAAGATTTATGTCTAGCAATGACCCAATACCCAAACCACCCATGTTTTTTAGTTTTGTCACCTCCTCCCACTTTATCCAACAAACTTTTCTACTTTCTCGTTCCCGCCCCATAAGAAACGACGAATTCTTTCTAATTGGTTTACCATCTTTTTAGGTGCCTGAAACAAGCAGAAGGAATATGAGGGTAAGTTATCCAAAACATAAGTAATGAGTATTACCCTTCGGATGATATATAGATTCTTACCTTTCCACCTATACAATCTTAAGTGAAGAGTCGTTAGTACCGAATCTTAACTTTTTGCAATGTTCATGTTCGCCTCGATGGGTACCCCAAATGTTTGAATGGAAAGGCCCCCTCCCCTTCACATCCACATATTGAACTGTACCATCTAACTGTTGTTGTCATTTTTCAATACCATACACCTTACTTTTGCTCATGCTTACCTTTAGGACATAAATTAGTTGAATTCCCCTTATAATTCTAATTAGGTTTCTAATGTTCTCTTCCTCCCATCTTCCAATTACCATAACGCCATCAACGTATAGAAGATGGCACAATCATAGACCACCGTTTAGCAAATGAACTCCTTTAAATAACCCCCGTTAATTGGCGATCTTCATAATGTAATCAAAGGCCTCCATGGCGATGACGAATGAGAGAGGTGATAGTGGATCTCCTTGTTTCACACCCCTGGATCCTCGAAACTCATTGTTAAAATGCCATGTATAAGCACGGGCATCTAAGTGGACTCCAGACATCCCCTAATCCATTTGATCCATAAATACAGAAACTTCATCAATCTTAAGACGTCTAAAATGAAATCCTAACTAATGTTATTGTGCATCTTCTCTACATCCAATTTAAATAGTGGCACATCATGTTTAGTTTTTTTTTTACCCAAGAGATGACCTCGTTTATTAGCAGTGGGCCATCCAGAATACTCCTCCCAGCTACAAAAGCAGTGTGTGAATTCAACACCAATTTTGCATGTAACTCCTTTTAACCTATTCATTAGAACTTTGGCAATGACTTTGTAAATATTGTTTATGAGACTGAAGGGTCGAACTCAACTATATTCCCAAACAACCGCTCTCACTCCACTAAGGCATGAAAGTGTACAAAAATGTTAATAAAAGGTACCAATTTTTTATGAATTTGAAAGTGAACATGTCAGGTCCAGGAGCTTTCTCCGAGCCATATTCCCAAACAACCGCTCTCACTCCCTCCTTTGTAAATAGCATTATCAAGGATGCCCCATCTAGATGTGATAGAGATGTGAAATCTATGGGTCTAAAGTTTGGCCGATTATGCATTTGTTCCTTAGAATCTATTCTTGAACACCTTTTGTGCCTCCATTTTTATTTGTACCAGATCACTACACCAGCTACCGTCGATGTAAAACTTGTTCAGTTTGTTTGCGTGTAAATGTATCTTAAACAGGTTAAGAAAAATTTTTGAAATTTTCACGCCATCCATACATCATGTCGCCCTTAACTTTTGTTTATAATCCCTCTTTTAATATCCTCAAGTTGTCTAATTATGTGAATATTCTCAGCATACATCTCAACCTGAGTTTCACGAAGATCTTCCACCTCTATTTTAGCCATCAATTCATTTGCTTTCTCTTTTCCAGTTTTTAATTCTGGATCCTTTATCAAATTTTTCTCACCCACCAAATTCTTAATAACCACTTTTAATTCCTTTAATTAATGGACTAATCTTCTATCATGGGGCCTTGTCCTCTAAAACTCAACACTACAACTTCTACTTTCTCATTTTTAGCATCCAATCTCAACCATGTATTGAAGAATTTAAATGGGATAGAACCAAAATCAAGATTATCTGTTTTTCTAGTGTTGTAACAAAAGCTTTTGGCGATTTGTTATTATCAAACGTTTGGCCATTTATTAACTCGGGCATCCATACCTGTTAATCTAATAACTACTTGATCGCTAATCTCATTATAAAAACTCTTAGATATTTAGCCCCAAAAGCTGAGTCAAACTGACCTTACTTACATCTTCAAGTTTACTTAGGTTAAAAGTAATAAAACATGCTCGGATATATAATATAACAAAACATCCACATTTTGTTAAAAGTCGGATGCCGACTGTCTGGGTCATCCATAAACCAAACAGACGGGTCGTCTATCATTGGGTTATTAATAGCACTACTACAAAAACTGGCATTCTTGACGTGCATTGCGCGTCAAGAAGGTGCCTTCTTGACACGCAAATGCGCGTCAAGGATGCAGGGGTCAAGAAGCTTCTTGACGCGCAAAATGCGTGTCAAGAAGCTCTTGACGCGCGAACAATGACACGCTATCCTTGACACTCCATTCTTGACACCCATTTTGCGCGTCAAGAAAGGGTGTCGTCTGTGATTAATATATTTTTATTTATAATATTTTTTTGTGTCGTCTGTTTATGACACGCAGATTTGCGTGTCATGCCTTTTATGACACTCATTCCTGCGTGTCATCCTTGTAAGTGTTTTTTTTTATTTTTTTCTAAAATTACTGATTTCCCTCTGATAAATCATATTTCACAAAACACAAATACAGAATAGCTGCTGTACCAAAACACTGCATTTCATACATATAGCAAAAGTAAAGTGTTCAAAGTTCATACATGCAATTCGATCACAACGACAAAAGTAAAGTGTTCAAAGTTTACATAATGCATATATATTGGATCACTACTACTACTTCTTGTCCATGAAAATGAAGTTGCAAGCGTAGGTCAACCATTCTTCACGAATCTCATCAAAATCAGCATCTGTATAAGCATTACTATCTCCACCAATCTGTATAAAAGATAAGATATGAGAAAATAATATCATGAAATATAAAGTTAATTAATTAGAATATGAGAAAACTTACTTTGTTTTGTTCAAGGACTACAAGCCCTTGCCGAACTACCTCCTTCATGAATTTCAACACATAATAGCCACACTCTGTGGTTCCTGGCTGGAGTGGACACTACACAAACAAAAGAACGTATGACCACACTCTGGTAAGGATTAATATGATTTGAAGTTGGCCATAGTTTAAGCCAACCTGCTTTCATAGGACCCATTGTGATTCTGTCCCACTCTAATTACCTGGTATCCCAATCCAACGGACCCACCCTTTTGCAAGGCCTAAGCATCACTCAAGTCACAATGGTTGAATTTGATGCTTTTTAAGTAGGTGTTTGCATTTACTTTGAATAAGTTTTGCATATCCTTCAAAAAGTTTTGCATTAGTAGGCGCTTGTATTTCTTTTGTGTATACTTAAGCTACATAAATGGAACTAATGCTTAAGTGTTGTGTGATCAGAAGTATAGTTAACTTCATGACTTTTCATTCTGACCCTTTTCTTCCTCTCACCTCTCGTCATTACCTTTCTTTGCTCCGGCTCTTTTCCGGTCAACTTACTTTTCTTTTTCTCTTTCAACTCAATAATGCTATCGCCCATAAGGAGTTGCACATCTGCAGTCAACAATTCCCTTACCTCTTCTTCAACGGGGTCTAATTGTCGTTTCTTCTTTGATGCATCCTTCATCTCCTCATCATTTTGTCTCCCTTTCTTATCATGGTTCCTACCCTCATCATCATTTGACTCATCTTTCTTAGACTCATTATTCCTATCCCCATTCTTCTTTGATGCATCCTTCGTCTCCTCATGCTTCTTTGCATCATTTCTCACCTCAACCTTCTTTGTTCTAACTTTTTTCTTGCTTATATTGTTCTGCCAAAAATTAATATAATTAAATAGATTATCTTATAACAGATTTTGTTTAGTGCAGGTGAAAAAAATTGCAAAAAAACCTACCAAATAAGCGAATTGAATGACTAGGTGCCTCGGCCAACTTAGTATATACCCAACGGCATCTTTGACTTTCTCGATAAACTCATCTTCAATTGGAAACGGTATTAAAGCTTCTCCTTGAAGACTAGTTTTTCTCGATAAACTCATCTTTGACTTTCTCGATAAACTCACCACAATCGACATACAAGATCAAGGCAATTTTACAAAAACCACATTTTAAAAGGCATTCTAAACTAACTACAAAGCAAGATGCTTCAATAAAGATTTTATTTTTGAAATTGCTTGTAAAACGTTCCACACAGGAACCACATATTAAAAATTGGTTGACATAAATCACCCTTCCTTTGTTCTTACTAATTCACAAATTTGAAACCTTTAAGGTGTCAACAAGAATCTGTACACACAACCAAGTGATGTAACTGAGATTTGGCAAACTGTTGGACCAACCTTATTCGATAAGAGATAGCATACCTGGTTTAGTGTCGAGTGTGTCCTCCAAAGTCAGCAAAACAACCTGAAAAAGAAAAAAAAAGTAAAGATGATAAAGTTGATGCTTAACATGGCCTGTTAAGTAACATAATACCTAAAAAAGGAAAAAAAGTAAAGATGATATAGTAGGCTGGATCCAGTTAAACACATGTATCTCTAACTGTATTTTTGATGTAAAACACATGTACCTAAACCTACTCAGCTATGTGGTTAAACAATATGCATACAACATCAGATCATCACAAATAACTCCATGATGACTAGGTCCACTAACTGTTCTATTTAACTACAATAAGAAAACAAATTTACAATACCAAATTTACTCTCTTTGTCAAATACAAGTAAACCAAGTACATTCATTACCAGTCAACCATACTTGATTATTATTTTTAATGCATAGGTAATAAAACTTCATTACAATAATGTTGTACTGATGCTTGATTATTATTTTTAATGCATAGGTAATAAAACTTGGTAGTTAAATACTCGTTTATTGTAAGTTATTATTACATTATGAATGACCAACAACTGGTCGGTGAAGGAACAGAAAATAAAAAACATTAAAAATCAAATTTCAAACAGCAAGAAGATAGCAGCAAAAACTACCAGAAAATGTCAAGCAGCAGCAAAAAATAAGAAAAACAGCAGGATACGGTGCTTATGCATATACCCAGCAAGTGTGCCCTTATAAACACCAAAAGAAGAACTAAAAGATACCTATAAAAGAGACGAGTTTTTTTTCCCAATTTGTCATTCACATGGAGCTCTATGAGAGGTAATATCAATGACGCAAAGCCGTACCTTTATGTATTTAAAACAACACAGAAATAAGTACTTAATTATAAGAGTGGTTATTTTCACATCAAATGATTTAACTATAAATGAAAGCCTGTGTATTCTTTGATACTTTCTGGAGTACATATACACAAATTGATTGGCAGCCTTCACCCAAAGGGAGTTGGAATTTTTTTATAAAAGTAATGATAAGATACAATTTAATTCAATGGATTATTGGGTTAAAAGCAATAATAGACTGATTGGGGAAAGAGAAGGCAAGACAAAGTCAGAACATATTAGGGAAAGAGGGATGGGAAGCAAGTAGCAATGTAGGAGAGTATAGTGGATTATGAGGGCAAGACTGATTTTCATACCCTGTATTCATAAGAATTGCTCATTACATATTCATAGCAAATATTGACTGGAATAACTCAATACTTAAACTGACTAATGGATATATAGTATACTCTACCAGCTAACCTAAATGGCTAAATGGTTTCCATTTCAATTCTAAACCAAGAACCATCTTATTCTTCTGCAAATTTATGGAACAAAGTTGCAGGTTAAATAGCACAAAAAATGTTATTGTGAACAATCACAGGGAGTTCAATAGTCTATTTTCATCCTTGGTGATATACAAATTGAACGCCTAAATTCCTAATCGAGAAATTCGACTGTTGTTGTGATGTTTGATAGCATTAAAGTTCTAATGTCGACAGACAAAACTTTGCAATACAAACTAGAAACTTACGGGGTTAAATAGACTTATGATGGAAATGAGCAAGCTTCTATTCTCAAATTCCTAACAGTATCATCTTCACCATTTGTTGCCTTTTTATTAACAATCTACATACAGTTTATTGCTTTCACTTGTTAACATACCTTGTAGTGCTCATAATTTCAGGGGTCAAGAGGAGCAACACATTGAATAAGAAGTAATTGCTAGCTATTCGAACACTAAAGTACTAAACCAATTTTTCCATCACTGTTGAGCTTATAAGATCTTCATGTGTTAAGGTTTAAACTCTGCACTTTTAAAGCTAATAACAAGAGGTAAATATATGCAGACTTTCTTAGTCACTAATTATGTGGAGATTTAAATTGGTTGCAATGTGTTTCATGAAAGATGGAAAAAAACCAAATTGGTTTCAATGTGTTTGGTGAAAGATAGAAAAAACAAAAACCGTTGAGAAGTTGTTAAAACATTTTTAAACACACAAAACCTCTAGAGCTCTTTGTGAAGAAACTTTTTATCGACTTGCTACCATTGTTACATTGTACATGATAATGAATTGTGAATCTGCATTTTTTACAAGTTAGCAAAATGTGTTTGGTTGCAATCTGATATCAACTCAACATGCTCACACTTAAGAGGTATGTACAAATTTACAATCTTGATGATGGAGTCTTTTTCTATGTAAATACTTTGTTTTTCCTCATACTTTCCATTAGTTTTTTCTATATAAATATCTTTTTTTACTCATACTTACCATTACAGATTACAAAGGAGTTCTCGGCGCACAGATCAACCAATTTTCAATATATACATGTTTACCAATGTATGTGTTGGTGAAATCAAGAGCAATATGATGAATTTTAGCTCATAACAAACTAAAATCAACCACGTTTATTTAGTTTAACATCACCAAATCATTTGTAAAGAAATACAACTAAACATTGTTCTTTCGGAGTCATGAGAGTAATCCCCTGTTCATAATCAAGCTAGGGTTCTAAAAACCGAATCTAATGATGAAATTAAGGTCGATTCAAACTAGAAACTACCAATTTTTCATCAATTCTAACACAACAAAACAAGAAATTATGAAACATTGTTGTATAGCAAGCACCGTGGCTGTCCCTGTTCTTGACCAAATTAGGGTTTCAAAACAAAACGATGCCGGAGCTAGGTCAGACGATGAAATTAGGGTTTCAAAACAAACGGAATCGTGAGGGGATTAAGCAAGCAGAATTAGGGTTTCAAAACAAAATATGAAATTAGGGTTAACGTACCTGAAAGCGCCGGCGAATGGAGTCAGGGGGCAAAGAACGGAGCTAGAGCAGAATTGCACCGCCGGCGAATGGAGCTAGGTCGCCGGCGAAACCACACCGATGCCGGAGCTAGGTCAGACGACGGAGTGTTTTGGTGTTTTGGGGAGGAGGTAGCGAGAGTCACCAGTGTTTTGGGAGCTAGGTCAGACGACGTGTGTTTTGGTGTTTTGGGGAGGAGGTAGCGGGATTTTAGAATTCTTTATGGCGCCAAAATAAAAATAAAAGACGACACCACATTCTTGACGCGCGTATTTTTTATGTCGCCCGTGTTTTTTTTTTTTGAGTGTTTTTATAAGTTTCAGGCACTACAAGCATACTTAAACTCTTAAGGGTGCATGCAACCTAAAACCAGGATCTATGTTTTCTCTATTGAACCTACAACTAAGAACAAAATAAACCCTAGTCTATTGCGAAAAATAAATACCCAAGTAAATAAAATAGACAGAGTTACATACCTTTTAGTTGTTATAGTAAACAACTAAACAAACCCCTTCGATGTCGGGAAGCTAGCACCACAAGCGTCGTGCCTCTAATGGGATCACACCCAAGAACTCCAAAGGGAGAATATTAAACTAGAAGTGGTTAGTCCAAAATCGAATTTGGTTAAACCACAAAGGAGGGAGAAAGAGAATGGGGAATACTCAACCCTTTGGTGCAAATTGGAATGAGATCTCAAGACCCCTATTTATAGGTTTGAGTAACCTCCTCATTTAACAATTCCACCAATGTGGGATTATGAGAATTTTCGAAATCCTCCTAGACAAAGAAGGGATTTCGAAAATTCCAATATGGGATAAACCCATTCCTAATATAAATCAACTATTGATTTATTATTTATCTCCTTTAATTAACAAATTATTAATTATCCTCCCAAATAGTTTTGTCTAGTTAATTATTAAACTATAATAATTAACAACACTATTACTTTTTCCCTTTTAATTAATTCTCCATTTGCTGAGTCTCGAGGGCAACCCAAAAGGACTGTGCTGCTATCAATTATAGTTATAGGCTTAGACACCTAATCCAACAGTCTCCCACTTGGATAAGTCTAATAACTATTATTGCCTTTGTAACTTCTTAATTGATCAGCAAATTGTAGCTTCCAACGAACGCTGCCGAACTCTGACCTAGTCAGTTATGTGTCCTAAGATAAGAGATCATATAATCCTCCGTTCTACAAGATATCATTCGAACATGAGACATGGAATATAATCAATCTCATTGTTCAGTACTTTGTTTCTCGATTTCCGATTTGTAAAGACTTAAGAACTCCCAATTGAACACATCAATTGAGCTCTGACCGGGCCCGGCACTATAAGTCAACATTAAATCACCGAGGGGCCCAAATATACCGCTTTTCCCATTAGGGCAAAAGGAACGAATAAACTTTGACTTATATGCTTGCACCATCTACTCATCAAATCATGCACAACAATACGTTTTATAACACCGAGTTACCAATGCGTTTACATATCATCAATGCACAACTGACTTGTAAACCACAACTCATATATCTCAGCTTTAAGATTATAAGATATTATCGTCTCATAATTACTCGTGATGAATTCCATGAAGTAATTCTCTGAGCGTGGGTTTATCCAATACTTAAATTCTCTATTTCAAAGTACTCATGAATATTGCAGCAATTCTAATGCTATGTCTAACACTCTTTAGACAATCTACAATCTCATTCATGACAGTCTTAATTCATACTTACTTCCAAAAGTATGACCGACTGTGGAGTTTTGAATAATCTAATCATTCAGGAAGTAAAACATGCAAAATGAAACACAAATAATAAACAATTGACAAAAGGTAGTAAACAAACTCATAAATAATTCTCCATTATTTAATCACCAAAAGTCAATTACATTTACTTTGTTATAAGTTTCAATCTAACTACCAAAAATAACATCATCCTTCAGACCAATGCCCCTAGCATGCTGATGGTGTCGAATCCTACTCAGACCCTTCGTAAGTGGATCTGCAGGATTCTCCTCTGATGATATCCTCTTCACGACGAGGTACCCTTCTTCTACTTTATGTCTGATGAAATGATACTTTCTGTCGATATGCCTTGAATTGCGATCACTTCTTGCATCCTTTGCCAAAGCAACTGCACTTTCATTATCACAGAAAAGTTCAATCGGCTCCTTAATGGTTGGCACAACTCCAAGATCTCCGATGAAGTTCTTTAACCAGATAGCCTCCTTTGACGCTTCGCTCGCTGCTATGTACTCTGATTCACAAGTAGAATCAGCCACCGTTTCTTGCTTGGAACTCTTCCAAGTCACTGCTCCTCTATTCAAGGTAAAGACCCAGCCAGATTGAGATCGAAAGTTGTCTCTGTCTGTCTGAAAGCTGGCGTCACTATACCCAGTCACTTTCAATGTATCACTGCCACCAAGTACTAGGACCCAGTCCTTAGTCATTCGCAGATACTTAAGAATATTCTTTACCGCAACCCAATGAGCTTTACCTGGATTTCCCTGATAACGACTAACCATGCTCAAGGCAAAAGACACATCAGGACGAGTACATGTCATAGCATACATAATAGATCCAACGGCGGAAGCATATGGAACTCTACTCATTTCCGCTATTTCTTCATCTGTACTCGGGCTCTGAGTCTTACTCAGTTTGGTATTGCTCTGGATGGGTAAATCTCCTTTCTTTGAATTTTCCATACAGAATCGCTTCATTACTTTGTCCAAGTATGTACTTTGATTCAGTCCAATTAGCCTTTTACTTCTATCCCTTGAAATCTTTATCCCCAGAATATATGCAGCCTCTCCTAGATCCTTCATAGCGAAACACTTTCCAAGCCAGGACTTAACCTCCTGCAAGGTTGGAATGTCATTTCCTATAAGGAGTATGTCATCAACATACAACACTAGGAAGGTTACTACACTCCCACTAGCTTTGACATATACACAGGACTCATCCTCACTTCTAGAGAATCCAAACTCTTTGATTTTCTCATCGAAGCAAAGATTCCAACTGCGAGATGCTTGTTTTAATCCATAGATGGATTTCTCAAGCTTGCACACTCTATTAGGAAACTTTGCATCTACAAAACCTTCTGGCTGACTCATGTAAACATCCTCAGCCAGCTTCCCATTTAGGAAGGCAGTTTTGACATCCATCTGCCAGATTTCATAGTCATGAAACGCAGCTATGGCCAGCATTATCCTAATAGACTTTATCTTAGCTACTGGTGAGAAGGTCTCATCATAGTCAACCCCTGGGGTTTGAGTAAATCCCTTTGCCACCAGTCGTGCTTTGAATGTGCTTACATTACCATGCATATCGGTCTTCTTTTTGAAGATCCATTTACAACCAACTGTCTTCCGACCAGGCTGTTCATCAATCAAGTTCCAAACTTGATTGTCATACATGGACTGTATCTCGCTATCCATTGCCTCTTTCCATTTCGCAGCCTCAGGGCCCGTCATGGCTTCCTTGTAGTTAGCTGGCTCATCCAAATTTACCAGTGTATTATCACTGATAAACGTGTCACTATCTGCAGTTATATGGAAACCATAAAACTCAGGTCGAGCGCTAACTCTTCCAGAACGTCTAAGAGGTAATGAATTGTCAACTGGTTCAACTGGAATCTCTTCCTCTGGTTGAACCCTAGCGGTCTCAGAAGTTCCATCATCGGTTGACTCTTGAATCTCTTCAAGATCAACGTGGCTCCCACTGTCTTCTTTGTATATGAACTCTTTCTCGCGAAAGACTCCTCTTCGTGCTACAAAAACCACGTTCTCACTTGGTCTGTAGAACAAATATCCAAAAGACTTCTGTGGATAACCGATGAAAACACACCTCTCACTTCGAGGTTCAAGCTTGTCGTGAGTCTCTCGTCTAACGAAAACCTCACAACCCCAAACCTTGATATGTGCTAGTGAGGGAACTTTTCCCGTCCACATTTCGTGAGGTGTTTTGACAACTTTCTTTGTTGGGACAAGATTAAGGATATGGGCGGCAGTCTCTAAGGCATACCCCCAGAATGTGATTGGAAGTGAAGCTCGATCCATCATGGAACGAACCATGTCTAACAAGGTTCGATTGCGTCTCTCAGCTACACCATTAAGTTGTGGTGTCCTAGGAGGTGTCAATTGTGAAACTATTCCACATTCCTTAAGATAGTCGAGGAACTCGATACTAAGATACTCTCCGCCTCTATCCGACCTGAGCATCTTTATCTTCCTGCCTAGTTGATTCTCGACTTCTTGCTTGAACTCTTTGAACCTTTCAAAAGTTTCTGACTTATGCTTGATTAGGTAGACATATCCATATCTACTATAATCATCAGTGAAAGTCACATAGAATCGATTAGCATCTCTTGTGACTGATCTGAAGGGCCCACACACATCCGTGTGTATGAGATCCAACAAACCTTCACCTCTTTCACAAGATCCAGTGAAAGGTGATTTTGTCATCTTACCCAGAAGACAAGACTCGCATGTATCTTCTGACCTCAAGTCAAAAGACTCTAACACCTCATACTTTTGGAGTTGTTCCATGCGTTTCTTGCTAATGTGTCCAAGACGACAATACCACAAACATGCTTTGTCTATACCATTAGACGAATCAATTTGAAATACACTATTGCCTAAGTTGTCTACACATGTCACAGTTTCATACACACCATTACAAGGTAAAGCTTCAAAATAGAAAACACCATTCTTATAAGCAGAAATGGAACCATTCTCATCATTAAAAGAAAAACTAAAACCTTGTTTAAACAATGCATGAAAAGAAATAATGTTTCGTGTCATTTCTGACGAGTAGCAACAATTCAATAACTCTAAAGTAACACCATTACTAAACACAAGACTATAAACTCCAATCTTGGTAACAGGTGAAGATCGCCTATTCCCCATGATCAGGTTCATCCTTCCATGCTCCAAATCTTCACTTTTTCTTAGTCCCTGCACAACAGAGCAAATGTGAAAACCACATCCTGTATCAAGAACCCAAGAATCAGAAGATGATGAGTTATCAGAACAAATAGTGTATGTACCTGCAGCCGATGGCTTCACTTTTCCATCCTTAATGTCCTGCAGATACTTTGGGCAGCTTCTTTTCCAATGACCCCTCTCATTGCAATAAAAACAAGTAGCTTCTTTGGGATCAGAGACAGGGGCAATATCAGAACTTTGCTTTGGCTGAGACTTTCCCTTCCAGTTCTGTTTAGGAGGACCTTTCCTCTTTTTGCCTTTTCCCTGACCAATAGCTAGAACAGGAGTATTAGCAGGAGCGGGAACGACACTCTTCCCCTTCATCCCTGCTTCAGTTGTTCTTAGAAGATTGTGCAATTGAGCCAAAGTGGTCTCACTGTTGTTCAAATGATAAGTCAAAATGAACTGATCATAACAACTAGGCAATGAGTTCAGGACTATGTCAATAGCCAAATCCTGATCGATTTGCACATTCAGCTTCTCAAGGCGTTCCACGTAACGTTGCATCTTCTGCACGTGAGCGCTAACTGACTCCCCTTCTTTCATCTTGCTAGATATGAGGGACCTCACTATCTCGAACTTCTCTTGACGAGCTCGCTTATGGAACTTTTCCTTAAGGTCCTTGTTCATCTCGTAAGGCCAGTAATCCTCATAGTACCTTTGCAATTCAGGGATCATAGTGGCAACCATGACGCAAGCAACCTTTGATGCATCCTTCTTGTGTTGCTCGTACGCGGCTAATTCATCAACAGTGGCGGTCTCTTCGTCTATTTCTACAAGTTCTTCTTCGAGGACATACTCCTTGTCTTCAAAACGAAGGGCCATCTTAATGTTGCGCATCCAGTCACTATAATTGGCACCATCCAATATGATTTTGGAGCAGATATTCAGTAAGGAGAAGTGGTGGGTGGAGGAGGAGGAGGAAGCAGTAGTATTCACTGGAGTAGTCATTTCTGAAAGTAGAGGGTAGATAAGTTAGATAAGAATAATTAGGAGTACAACTTATAAAATTCACAACTTAGAGAAGGGATGCCGTAATCTAATTGCAAATTATATAATGTAGGATTATTCTTTTGAGATTCATTGAAACTATTCAATGGCATGTTTAATCTCGGAATATGCTCTTCCATTTGTGACTGGGATACCGAGGATCACAAACAAGATGTGAATAACCATGCAAATCTGCTTGGCAACCTCAATGTCATTTATCATCTCAATTGATGTGCTGGTTAACCACACGCGCTCCATCAACAATGATAATTCTTGAGATACCCATTATCACTCTTTATTAGTCCCTATTAGTGTGCTGGTTAACCACGCACGCTCCACTAATGACTTATAAAGTGTAATGTGCAATTTCATGGGTTAGCATACAATTTCACATTTTTCCTAAAAGTAACTAGGAATAGTAAATATAGGTTTAGTTACTTTCAATATCATTATACTTTTAATGTTATCAATTTAGCCCTATCAGACCCGTTCGGCTAACGACCCTCCACTAGTCAAGGGAGCGGTGGGTGAGGAATGTACACCCATTCGACTACCATTTTATAGGCAATCTCCTTATACCCCCCTTACAGACCAGCTTCGTGAATGAGGCCTACTATTGGTCGACTGACTTTATTCTTATACATATAGTAATTATTAATCTTTTACATATAGTATAAGGTGTATTTTAAAACTTTTTCAAAATACTAGGTTTATTAGGAAATAAACCCATGGATCAAATTCGTATATATATATATACTATATATAATTTACGAATTTATATATATATATATATATCAAATACAATTAATTATCTATTAATAAGTATATACATATATATATATATTATAGGATAACTATTAATTTAATTAACTTATCCTAAGGCATTCGAAATTCTAAGAGCAAGATTAGGTTTACTATAACCCTAATTACTAAAATCGAATTTTCAAGCCTCCTAGCCAAAATCGAAATTTCCAAGCCTCCTATCACAATTTATTCTAGTCATAGCTAATTCAATAGAAAACAAGCCTTATGCTCTGTACCACTGATGAATTTCAGGCACTACAAGCATACTTAAACTCTTAAGGGTGCATGCAACCTAAAACCAGGATCTATGTTTTCTCTATTGAACCTACAACTAAGAACAAAATAAACCCTAGTCTATTGCGAAAAATAAATACCCAAGTAAATAAAATAGACAGAGTTACATACCTTTTAGTTGTTATAGTAAACAACTAAACAAACCCCTTCGATGTCGGGAAGCTAGCACCACAAGCGTCGTGCCTCTAATGGGATCACACCCAAGAACTCCAAAGGGAGAATATTAAACTAGAAGTGGTTAGTCCAAAATCGAATTTGGTTAAACCACAAAGGAGGGAGAAAGAGAATGGGGAATACTCAACCCTTTGGTGCAAATTGGAATGAGATCTCAAGGCCCCTATTTATAGGTTTGAGTAACCTCCTCATTTAACAATTCCACCAATGTGGGATTATGAGAATTTTCGAAATCCTCCTAGACAAAGAAGGGATTTCGAAAATTCCAATATGGGATAAACCCATTCCTAATATAAATCAACTATTGATTTATTATTTATCTCCTTTAATTAACAAATTATTAATTATCCTCCCAAATAGTTTTGTCTAGTTAATTATTAAACTATAATAATTAACAACACTATTACTTTTTCCCTTTTAATTAATTCTCCATTTGCTGAGTCTCGAGGGCAACCCAAAAGGACTGTGCTGCTATCAATTATAGTTATAGGCTTAGACACCTAATCCAACAGAATTAGGGTTTCAAAACAAAACGATGAAATTAGGGTTAACGTACCTGAAAACGCCGGCGAATGGAGTCAGGGGGCAAAGAACGGAGCTAGAGCAGAATTGCACCGCCGGCGAATGGAGCTAGGTCGCCGGCGAAACCACACCGATGCCGGAGCTAGGTCAGACGACGGAGTGTTTTGGTGTTTTGGGGAGGAGGTAGCGAGAGTCACCAGTGTTTTGGGAGCTAGGTCAGACGACGTGTGTTTTGGTGTTTTGGGGAGGAGGTAGCGGGATTTTAGAATTCCTTATGGCGCCAAAATAAAAATAAAAGACGACACCACATTCTTGACGCGCGTATTTTTTATGTCGCCCGTGTTTTTTTTTTTTTGAAATATGACAGAAATTCTTGACACGCAAAAATGCGCGTCATGAATTCTTAGAAATTACCTATAATTGACATTTTATTTTGACACTTTAGTTTTTGCACGTCAAGAATTATCGAGTGTCATCGTTCGCGTGTCAAGGAAGGCAGTTTTTGTAGTAGTGTAGAAAACACTCAGATTGTCTTGGACACCTGATCCGGTTCATTTGTCTCAAAAGTCAATATGGTCAAGCTTGTGGAGATGCAGACCGTTTGTTGGGTGAAAATGCGTGAGCATCGGATCGTCTACTCGATCTAGCTAATCGGACATCGAAACGTAATTAACCGATTGTTTAATTGATCAAAATGAACAATTACAATCAGTGAAAACACTCAGAAACACAACACAGAGAAACACCTTGAAAACACACACTTAAGAAATAACACACGCTCAAAAGTCTACAATTACAAAGACCAATCACCTATATATACCCGCTGGTCCGAGCTTTGGCCGAACCTCAGGTTCGGCCAGTCCGAACTTCAGGTTCGGACCTAGTTCGGCCAGACCTAGTTTGACATGATCTTGAACTTGCTTGATACTTCACACGACGCACATATCAGGTATCAACAAACTCCCCCTCGTCGTGTGCAGTATCTCTTCAACATCATCAACTTTGTATCTTCAATCAAGCTCCCCCTCAAGTGTAGAATCCGTTCGTTCAATGAAATAAATCTTCAAACAAACGCCTCCTTAACTCGATCGTAGCTTGATCTTGAATACTTGATGTCATTTTAGTGTATCTCTGGTCTTTCATCAACATCTTCAGAAGACTTGAAGTTGTGATATCTTGCACATAGCAACCTGCTCAAGCATTTAAAACAATCTTGGCGCAAAACGTCTCTTCGAGACTCCAAGATATGATTTTGAAAATTGATTTGTATCACGTGTTGATCAGATCGAAAATAAAGCAGAAACAAAATCTTTTTGATTTTTCAAAGTTTATGATAAAACATACCGAAAATCTTTTTGTGCTTTTCTGAAATGAAATGAAATTTGCAATACAGAATCAAACACTATTTTTGGTATGAGAAAGATCACTATATGGGATCATATTGAACATACCGCACTGAACTGCATTTCAATTTCAATTAATCGAAGCACATAAGTCAAGCTGATTGCTGGTATAATTTGTCCAACTTAAACTCCGACAGAATCATACTCATAACATCTGGATATGTTAAGGTATTGATTAGATTTGCATTGACCAGTGTATCCCACACTATCAGACATAATCAGACATTTTCAGCTTTTCCTTCTTTTTCCGTTTGTGTGATAGCACTTGTGATTAATAACAATGCATAATATTTTCATGATATCGTCAACTGTGTTCCATGCAAAAAGAAATAAGAACGTTAAATCGTCTACCTTGAGGTCGATCTTTCGATACGCAGATAAGGCCTCGGATTTAACAAAAAAAAGAAAATAAAACAAGTTGAAATTGTATAACCCAACAACAATCAGGTCGGTACTCCCGTACACGCAAAGAAAGTTTGATGAGTTATACGAAACACCAAAGAAAATAAAGCAGAACGTCAAACGAACAACTATCAGGTTGATCTTTCGATACGCAGAGAAAGTCCGATCGTTTGACAAAATAAAGAAAATCAAACAAGTTTAAATCTTCGCAAAATGAACACATGTATACACAGTGACTTCTCATTTTGAATTTCACACTTATTTTTATTTTGTGTCATGAATTATGCATCAAGATGTTATCCACATGGTCAAGCATTAGTATTTAGTGTATATCACATCTGAATACTTTCTGATTTGCCGAGCCTACCAAGCATATCAAACACTGATCTTATAGCCCTTTCATTTACTCTATCCATGAGTCAGAAACGTAAGCCAATGTACCATCATTTCCCAATGATCAATTTCTCACAATTTTATATATTTGGCATGTATTCACTTTCTCCCCATAACATGCATTTTCTTAATCACTCCCCCTTACATACAATTCTCCCCCTTAAAATGAAACCTCTATTTTTGTATTTTCGTTTTACACAAAAACATGACTCTATTTTTGGGTTTTGTTTTGAGAAAATTTAGAAATAAAGAAAAGTGATCAATCAACACGGACACGATGCAATTTTAAAATTCAGAAAGTTGCAGGTTAGAAAGATTTATCATGAAATTTAACTTAAGCAAAATACTCCTCCATCAACAACTTTACAATCGTCAATAGGTCTTCGAGAAGTACCTGCACACTGGTCAAACTAATTAGTCCATAAATGACCCAAAGCGAATTGCTTCTGGTCGACCAGTGTCCTTGTTTTGTTTAGAAACCACTTTAGGTTTCCATTGTTGTTGTTTTGGTAACTCAGTTTTTGATGAAACAGTCACAGGTGACTGTGATGGAGAACCTACATTTTGAACCTTTGAAAATATTGGAACAAAACGTTTTTGTTTATGAAAGAATGTAGGTTTAATTTCATCAAAAACTCTGCCTTGTTCATCAAAGAACTTTGTGGTGGCAGTTTTACCAAAAACAGATTTCCTATGAAATCTTTGTGGTGAATCAGCAGGTGATGGACAATCTTTTGCCATATGCCCTGGACAATGGCAAATATAACAAATTCTTGTCGTTTTATCCCACCTTTGATGTACCTGCGAAGAAAACACATGAATATCTCGAACATGATCAGAATGAGAATCATATACCTGATACCTGTGATCATGTACCCATTTGGATGTAGGGCTTCGAGATTGAGAACTTTCAAACGAAACTTGAGCTTTCACAAAAACTTCAGAAATCTTCCGAGCATCAACACAATGAAGAGGAAATTCTTTATCAGAAAATAATTGATCTGAACCCTTGAGTTTGTAAAACCGCTCGGGTTGAATTTTATCAGCTTGAAACACTTCCTTCTTCACTTGTTTCATCTTTAATTTCTTCAAATCTTGAGATGAAAATGCTGGAACCTTCTCAGCTTTATTTTGCATCTTGTGAAAACCCAATCCTTCATGCTTTCCAAAAATCTTCTCCTCAAGTGTAAAATGTCCATTCTTTGCTAATCGAGAAAATTCAGCTTTTACTTCGGTGACATTCTTTTGATCATAAAAGATCTTTTCATCAAACTCAGGTTGAGACTGAAGCTTGTCACTAGAAGTAACTGATTTCTCATTATCAGCAGACGATGAACCAGATACAAACTTTGGTGCAGGAGAAACCTCAGATTTCTTTTCCTTCTTCTTCTTATTCCTCCTGTTCTTCTTCTTCGGCACAACTTTCTCATCCTCAGCAGTAGATGATGAAACCTTTGAATAATCAAATTCTTCAATTTGTTCCTTCACTTCTTTAACAGCTTCTTTGATATGAGCAGGGGGTGAAGCAGTCTTATCAAACATCTTCTCAAAATTTTCATCATTAGCTAAAAAGCTTGTGAAAACTTGAGAATTTGAAACATTATTAAGCAATCGATTTGCATCAAGAACTTGAACCTTCAGATCAGAAATTTTCTGTTGAGCCTCAGCAAATTCTTTTTCTTTAGCAATCAATCGCTTTGCAACCTTGTGAGTTTCAAATTTTTGCAAACGCAGATTATCAAGTCCCTCATGTAATTCCTTCTTCAGTTTATCCTCGTTGCGCTTTTGAATCTCCAAATTCGCGGCTTGAACTTTATTGACACGAACTAACTCCCGCTTCTCATCCAACAACTTTCCCATGTCAACTTGATATGCTTCAATCTTAGCAGTTAACTCTTCAACAATCTTTGTAAGCAGATTAAGTTTGACCTTTGATTTATCAAACAAATTCTGAAAATCAGCAGCTGTATCTTCAGCTTCATCCTTCCGTTTCTTGACATCTTTTACCAACTCATCCTGTTTTTCACAAATCTTAGCCTTTGAAATTTCAACATTCTTCTTATCTTGCTTCAAAACTTCCAAAACCTCATTCAATGTTTGGATTTCCATGGTCAAACACTCATTCTTTAATGTCAACTCCTTGTCATGATCTTTAGAAATCTTCAACTCTGAATTAATCACATAAAATGCCTCAGACAGTTGTTGAACTTTATTCATCAATAAAGCATTTTCTTTCATCAGACTCTCCAAGTTTTCAGCAGATTCATAAGAACTTGGAATTAAACTAGTATCGGAACTAGTTTCTGAACAAAAATCTTCTTGTTGATCATGAGTAACTATCAACGCAGATGAATCATACCCAAACTGTTGACCCCAATCATATACACCATCATTTTGAGCCATCAAAGCTGTGGTCTTGCTTGTGTTACTAGTAGATGGTTGAGTAAAACCAGGCTTTCGTGATAGAGGAACACCAGACTTATTTGCATGTGCCTGATGACAATCTTTAGCAAAATGTCTAAGTTGTGAACATTTGTAACACTTTAATTTGGACTTGTCAAAACCCAATTTATCACCAGAAATATTCCTTCCATGTTTCTTAAAGAATCTTTTAGATCTTTGACACAACATAGCATATTGCCAAGATACATCCAATTCAGTTAGTTGATCATCATCAAGAGCATCAAGATCCTAACTGGTTAACTTTGCATCAGCAACATCTTTGAGAATCAAACCAAAAGACGAAGATATCAATGCAGAAATCATTTTGGCACAATCATCTGTTAATTCAGCTGAAAAAGCATTTTGACTTGAAAATTTTGGAATTGTGAAATTGCAACCCCTTGAAGAATTATTATCAGAATTTCCTGAAACTCCAGCTATAAAAGCAACACTTGGTGCTGTATTCTGATTTGGTTTAGACTTTGAACTCATGCTTGCACTATTCTCACCATGATACAGTTCAGGATTCTGCAAAGTAGCAGTTGACTTCTTTGAATTTAACATTTCCATTTCTCGAGCATGAAGTTTTCCAGTAAGCTCGTGAAATGTCATTGCAGAATAATCCTTGTCATGCGTGATTAGCAAAACATAATTCTCCCATTTCTCTGGCAAGGCTTCCAAAATTTTTTCCTTCAAATCAGCATCAGTTTTCTCAATCCCAACAATCTTCAATTCACTAATCAAATGTGAAAGTCTTGAGACTAGAGCAGTAATGTTTTCATTGTCATAATTCTGAAAATTATCAAATTCTTTGTTCAAGACTTTCTTTCGACTCCTCTTATAATCAGCATTTCCTTCACATCTTGCGGATAACGCATCCCACAATTGCTTAGATTTCTTGCAAGTACTAAATTGATGAAGCAATTCAGTAGGTAAGGCCATAGTAAGATAACCATAAACTTTCTTTTCAAGCTCATAACTTTTTCTTTCATCACCATCGAAATCTTGAATTTCTTTAAGATCTCCATCTTCCATTGGTCATTCATACAACTTTCGAATTGGAATCCATAAATCAATGTCATTTGTGCTAATATAAGCAGAAAATCATTTCTTCCAATTTTGATAATCTTCCAGCGTCAATAATTTGGGCACTTTCTGGCTTGTTCCAATTTCATTATCAAAATTCAGCATGGTTTGCATAGCACTTTGCATTGCAGCAAATGCGTGAAATTCCGACATCGTTTGAAAAATTAAGATTCTGCCGGCCGAACTCTCTCCGAACTTATAACTAAACTCCGAACTTTGTTCGAACTTAAATCCAAACTCCGAACGTTGTCCGAACTTCCTCCGAGTCAAAATTAACAGACCGAACTACTCTCTCCGAACTTATAACTAAACTCCGAACTTTGTCCGAACTTAAATCCAAACTCCGAACGTTGTCCGAACTTGCTCCGAGTCAAAATCAACAGACCGAACTCCTAAAACACTCCGATCTAGCTCTGAACCTCAAATCACTCCGAACCTTGACCGAGACAGCTCCGAACCTTGACCGAATATCGACAGAACTTCAAGTTCGGAGCAGTTACTCCGAACCTGATCAGACAACTCCGAACTTCGAACTCATTTTTCCAAAACACGTGAAAATGGACGAATTTTGACAAAACTCGATACTGTGACTCAGAAAAACTGATAGAAAATGATTTTAGGAACAATTTTGACACCAAACACTCGATAGAATTGATGAACAACACGAAAACAAACTCGAGAAACTTAAAAAACGCTTCAAAAATCCAAATATAGCAACCATAGATCAGTAGAGTGAACCAGAAAGCTCTGATACCACTTGAAAATGCGTGAGCATCGGATCGTCAACTCGATCTAGCTAATCGGACATCGAAACGTAATTAACCGATTGTTTTATTGATCAAAATGAACAATTACAATCAGTGAAAACACTCAGAAACACAACATAGAGAAACACCTTGAAAACACAAACTTAAGAAATCGCACACGCTCAAAAGTCTACAATTACAAAGACCAATCACCTATATATACCCGCTGGTCCGAGCTTCGGCCGAACCTCAGGTTCGGCCAGTCCAAACTTCAGGTTCGGACCTAGTTCGACCAGACCTAGTTTGACATGATCTTGAACTTGCTTGATACTTCACACGACGCACATATCAGGTATCAACATTGGGCCATCAGCAAAATGGATGGTCCATATTTTGTTCGGACGATATACAAAAAATGCATGCTTGCAGACTATGCACCCATTCGTATGTATAAACAGTTGATCTGTTTGTCGCATGTCTGCAAAATGACAAAAAAAGGGATGCAGATCGCCTGGTCTAAACTAAGCCTCCTGGACAGTCCGCTCCATGCTTCTCACCAAAAATCTAACTTTTGTTTTAGATATCTTTTGGCTACTTTATCTTCAAGTTTTCATATTCATACGGAAACATGTAAGGCCATTATAACCTTAGTTATCCACTGTAAACACCCGTAACCACCAAATATGCACAAAACTTAACATACATGCTCAGTAAACTTATACCTTAAGTTTCAAAGACTTGTACACAATGTCACATTCTTAAGCTCATGTGGTATGCTCACAACTCTTATGGATCAACCTGCATGCACTATCGATGGGATTAAGATCCATCAAAATCACCAAAACTTTCCAAATTTGGAAGTTTATCACATGCATGGAAGATCCTAGGCTTACCTTAGTCTTGAGTTGCAAATAAGGTTCTCACATGCATGGAAGATTCTAGGATTACCTTAGCCTTGAGTTGTAAATGGATGATCACCAGAGCTCTAGATCCATCTTGATTTTTGTTAGAACAAGAAATAACCGGATTTTGAGTCATCCATAACTCACAAGTTAGCTAAACTTAAATAATTTCGGTTTATAAGCTTACCAATGCAATACCCTTGCCTAAGATTCCTTGTTTAAGCTTTAAGAATTCCTAAAACTTTAGCCAGACGCACAATAGCCGAGTAGAGCAGAGAATCTCTAGAAATTTTGGAGAAAAATGACCCAAAATGACAAAACTGTGGGTTTTATCCACAATGGAGATCGTCTGGGTCTCATTCCATGCACTATGACGATTCCCTTTATGCATAGAAACACGCGGATTGGACCCGGTCAACCCATAGACATGCGGACCATCTAGGCATCCATACCCAAATCTGGACGATCCATTTCTTCTCATTTTGCCATTTTTCTCATTTTCTCAAATTAGAAGCTCTCGATCCTGATTTCGATGGTCGTTCTGGCTCATGTGTAATAGCGAGAATGTTAAGGGTTGGAAAGATATTAGTATTTTACATTTGGGGTTGATCATGTCACACCCCTAATTTCCACTAACGGAGTTTTACTGTGTGGGGTGTTAGCAAACCGGGATCCCAGTCCATTAGTTACACCAAACAACCATTAAGTATCAAAAGATTTTTAATATATTAATATATAATATAAATTCAGAGTTTTACAAATGCGGAAGCATATACAAAAGATTTAGTATTTACATGAAATATTGTCATCCGAAATAACGTACTTGAATAGAAAACCATAATAGGGTCATAAAGGCTCATGCATGCATACTCGTGATACTCGAACACCTGCGACCTGAGATAAACATGTTTAAAGAGGAAGTGTCAAGCAAAGGTTGGTGAGTTCATGCAAGTAATGTATACACAAGTGTATAGTAATGTTCCACAGATACGAGAGTCTTTATCTATAAATAGTAATGCATACGAACAGGACATATACTGTTCGTAAATAGTAATGTAAGAATTAAAGCATAAACCATATCGTAGGTAGCTAACCTATTTTCATGACACTAAATGGTTCGTAACTGAAGTTGACTAATGCACGTGGGAATAACCTACGCTTTTTTCCTTCCCCATGTCCACCAGAGCAACATTATGTTTAGGCTGACATTGTTCTCAGTCCGACCGCCAGTCGGGTGGTGCATCTCGTGCCCGCTGAGTGGAGTTTGTCAAACCCCAGTAGTACTACTCAATATCACATCGTTATTTCACTATTAATGGTTCAAATTGTAAGGACTTAAGTGGGTGTAACATTCTAGTGAACATGCGATATATAGTGGTATAATCCTTAATCTTAAAGCAGACACTTTATCAAGTGTGTTACCATCTCAAACCGGATGTAACATAATAGGGTTGTAAAACTCACCTTAGGGTGCGCTCCTACAATTTAGTAAGACTCCGGGTCTTGCGTAACTACCGATCACCTATCGATTTTACATACGTAAGTGTGTGTCCGAACATGAGTAGCATAGCCTAGACAGTGATTCAGTGTCAAGTAAATCCGTAGTGACTTGTGTGATAGTTTTCAACGTGTAATAAAAATCGTTTACTCGAAATGAGTCGGGGCGACGTTTAGCCAAATATCACAAAGATTATAAAAATTGATGTGAGTATACTATCACTAATAATATATATATTCAGAAGATCGAGTAAAATGTGAGTGTTCGCATATAAAAATATATATGTATAGCCAAAAGTGTGAAAACGTCATAACGAATCCATAAATATATATATATATATATATATATATATATATATATATATATATCTTACATATATATATATATATATTTATCTATTTTGTCATTAAAGTTTTCACAATATGCACATGTATATATGTCCGTGGCAATAATTCAAACATAGGTATGTTTCTATGTGTAATACTAGTTTATAATAACAATAACGAGGCAAAATTTAAATTAATCCATTAATTCATAACGGGATGAAAATTTTTCACGAGTTCTATGAGACCCTATGGGTCCAAAAATATTATAGGGAATGATCGGTGGAGAGTGGTGAGTCAACCAAGTCCCTATATAAATAAACAAAACAAAACAAAACAGAACAAAACAGAAAAAAATGTCGGTCACGGGATTCGAACCCGTGACCTCAGCTTTGGAAATCCTACAACTTAACCACTGAGCTACGGGTGAGCTTGATTAACAATTTTGATCAGGAAGCTATTTCTTTTATTAGGGTGGTGAAAAAAACTCATCATGTTCTCCGTTAAACCCTACCACCCGTTTCCACCACAATCGAACAAAAGAAAAACTCACAGAACCCCCCATTCGATCAAGACGAAGGTTATAAATCGACTGTTAATGAGTTGTTAGGATTACCTCGGATGCGAACGAACACCGGAATGCGAAAACCGTGATGAAAAACTTGAACCGATCTCGATGACGGAAAAAAAAATCTCTGATGCTCGACCTCTGTCGCTACTTGCTACTACCAGTGGTGTGTTCCTGTGATATTAATCCGACAAGAGCAGCAATCCATGAACAAAATGAAAATCAAAAGTGTTGGGCGAAAATTCTCGTCGGTGGTTTTTTTATTTTAACGGGAAAGAAAAGAAAGATATTAGACCAAATAAATAAGTCTTAATTATTAGAGGGTCCTTTATGTAACTTTGTGATTATATATATTTTGGTCAGTTGTATGATTATCAATTCAATGAATACAATATCAATTTACGATCCTCAATATGGTATCACAGCCAGGATCATCTCCCTCCTCCAAACCCTAGCCGACGGTCTGCCATCTTCGTCCCTCCCTGTTTTTTTTTCGCAGCCATGTCTACCATCACACCCTTCTCTACTCAAGATAAAACATCCCATAATTCTCACAAGTTTTCCTTCACCCTCAAAACCAATAATTATGGTTTTTGGAAAACTATGATTCGTGGATTGCGAATGATGCATATCCGGTGAGACTACCGTCCCTGCCTCGACGAAACCTAATCTCGACCATGCTGCGTGGATTGCGAATGATGCACACATTCGCATGCTTCTAATATCCACCGTGTCAGAGGAATCCTTTCATCACATAAAGGGATACACGTCCAAAGAAATCTGGACCAACCTTGAACGAGCTCATGCTCCCCACACACAGTCACGTGAATACACTTTAAATACAAAGCTGCTACGTCTTGAGATGAATGGCGATGAAACTCCTAAGGCGTACCTTGCACGTGCGAACGAATATGCGACGGATCTCCTCAATATTGGTAAGCCCTTAGCTGATGAAGATGTTGTTATGTTGATAATTTCAGGACTACGGGAAGAGTACAACGAGTTGAAATCTAACCTTCTTGGCCATCAAACCTCGATCACAATAGACGAACTCCCTGCCATCCTAGCTGACAATGACTACATGGTTAATAAAAATCAACCCTCTTCCATATCACAGGCCTATACCACCACACTCTCGGCCCCTAATCCGTCACCGGGTCTTCTACCAACTCCCCAAACCGGCCCTAACCTTCTACAAATTCAACAATTAGCCTCTCAACTTGGTTACAATCTCACACTCAACCTACAACCTCAAGCCAATTATACTACCCGAAACAACAAGGGTCGCGATACGTTTTCTAACAGGGGACGCCACAACAATGAACCCCAACGACAACAGGGATGGGGCCGTGGTCTATTCACTTGGGCAACTAAAACCAACGTCGTTCATGGCACGTGCAAAAGATGTGGAATTTCCCACTTACCATCTGATTGTCCTGAAAGAGATCCATCCACCATCCGTCGACCACAAGCAAACAATGTCGACACTAGATCTACTGCATCAACGAGCTGGTTCCCGGATACAGGTGCTAGTCATCACGTTACACTGGACTTGGCAAGCATCGGCTCCTCCGAACCATATCATGACGACGACGACCTTCGGGTTGGTAATGGTAAAGGTTTACCTATTCTCCACATTGGTTCCACACACATTCACTCACCCCACAAAACCTTTAACTTATCAAACATTCTATATGTTCCAGCTATTAAACAAAACCTCTTATCTGTCCAAGAATTCTGCTTAGACAATAATGTATTTTTTGAATTTCACCCATTCTTTTTGTGTGTGAAGGATATACCTACCCGCATTACTCTCCTTCATGGGTCCAAGTAAAGACGGGCTCTCTTCTTGCCTTACCCAAGCTTCAGTCTATCAATAAATAGGTCTTCTTAGCAACGCGGACCTCTGCGGATGTGTGGCATCATCATCTTGGCCATCCTCATCATCGTGTTCTCCAAAACATTTTTTCTAAGAATTTAATTCATGTTTCCAATAAACTTGTGGACTCATTTTGTGTTGCTTGTCAATTGGGAAAGTCATCCAAACTTCCCTTGCGTGATACTTTTCCTCGTAGTAACAATGTTTTGGATATTATTTTCTATGATGTTTGGGGTCCTGCTAGTACTGTCTCATCTGATGGCTATAGATACTTTTTACTTTGTGTTGACCATCATTCCAAATATGTGATTGTTTCCTCTAAAATAAAAATCAGATGTGTTCTCAACATTCAAACAGTTTGTTTACATGGTGGAACGACAATTTCAATCTAAAATTAAACAACTGCAATCCAACTGGGGGGGGGGGGAGAATTTCGTAACCTTGCCACCTTTTTCAATGATCTAGGCATCATTCACCGTCGCTCGTGCCCGCACACTAGCGAACAAAACGGAACAGTTGAGCGTAGACATCGACATGTGGTTGCAACGGGCCTAGCACTTCTAGCCCATTCGTCCACACCTAAAAAATATTGGCATTTTGCCTTTGAAACCGCAGTTTACTTAATTAATCGTCTACCATCTCGTTCCTTATCCAATCAATCTCCTTTTGATATCCTTCACAAACGACACCCAAATTAATCATTCCTTTGGGTATTTGGGTGCCAATGCTTCCCTTATCTTCGTCCCTCTAATCCACACAAGATGGATTTTGGTCCACACCATGCATCTTTCTTGGATACAGTTCCCAACATCATGGTTACAGGTGCCTAGACTTGTCAACCGACCACATCTACATAGCTCGACATGTGCGGTTTAATGAACACGTTCTTCCTTTTCGCACATCCAATACATCCACCCCTCCTGCTACGTCTCAAGACGATTACACGTCTTTCATGCCCTCCCCACCTCCTCCCACACCAACCCCACCACCTAACACCAACATCCAAACCAAGCCACCATCCCTAACAGTCTCGTCCCCCCCCCCCCCATCTCATGCGACCAGCCCCTTTTCCGCTCAAAACTCTTCCACATCGTCCTCACCTAGCTCATATTCATCCGACAGTTCCACTCCCTCACTGACACCTTCTCCACCCCCTCCTCCTCCTCACACTCGTCCACCCAATCTCCGCCAACATCCCAAACCAAAAATTCCTTTTGATCCTTCCGCCAACATCGCCACCACCAAACCTTCCATCACCGAACCCACATCTTTTACCATTGAAAACAAATCACACGAATGGCGTCAAGCCATGGCGGAGGAGTACTCGCTCTTGTTCAGACTGGCACGTGGTCTGTTGTTCCACCTGTTCCAAGCACTAACATTGTTGATTGTAAGTGGATTTACAAGGTGAAAACTGACAAAAATGGAGAACCTGGTCGCTACAAAGCCGGGTTGTTTGCAAAGGGCTTCACTCAAGAATATGGCATAGACTATCATGATTCATTCAGTCCCGTGGTAAAACCCACCACCATCCGGGTGGTTCTTTCCTTGGCTGTCACACACAGGTGGTCTCTTAGGCAACTTGACTTTAAAAATTCTTTTCTTCACGGGGACCTCCAAGAAACCATTTATCTTCACCAACCGCAGGGCTTTTTCGACAAGGATCACCATGAATATGTGTGCAAACTGCAGAAATCGTTGTATGGTCTCAAACAAGCCCCGCGGGCCTGGTTTGACAAGTTGTCTACCGCCTTAAAACGTTTGGGCTTCAAAAGATCCAAAACTGAACATTCACTATACATTTATAACTACCGGGGCACCATCATTTATTTTCTTATCTATGTTGATGATATTATTGTCATAGGTAACAATTTAAAGGCCATCAACAACGTCATCTCTCATCTAAGTGCCAATCTTGCCTTGAAAGACTTGGGCGATCTGGATTACTTCTTGGGTATTGAAATTGTCAAAGTTGGCAAAGATATCATTCTCTCACAACAGAAATATATTATTGAAATTCTCCAACGAGCAGGTCTCTCCAATGCCAAACCAGTGACCACGCCTATGTCGACGTCACATGCGCCAATCGGTCGTGACACTCAGTTGTTTTTGGATCCGGTGAAATATCTTCAACTTGTCGGGGCCCTTCAATATCTCACCTGTCACGACCGGACATAAGTTTCGCAGTCAACCATGTCTGTCAGTTCATGCATGCGCCATCTGAAGAACATTGGGTTGCCGTAAAATGGATTCTTCGCTATCTCCTTGGTACTTCGAATTTTAGGCTTCGGTTACGTCACCAATCAGGCTCCACTCTTCATGCCTTTACAAATAATTACTGGTCCGACATTGAGGCTTTTTCTAACTCGGACTGGGCCGGATGCCCTGTTGATCGTCGCTCGACGGGGGGGATATGCCATCTATATGGGTACTAACCTAGTTTCATGGACTGCCAGAAAACAACGAACAATTTCTCGCTCCTCAATAGAGTCCGAATTCTCCAACTCTGTGGTGTGACAACCTGGGAGCAACCTATCTTTCAGCAAATCCGGTATTTCATGCTCGTACCAAACATTGAAGTTGACTTTCACTTTTTCAGAGAAAAGGTGGCACAAGGGAGTCTTCGAGTTCAGTTTATCTCCACTCATGACCAGATAGCAGACATCTTCACAAAACCTCTTGCAGCTGCTCGTTTTGCCTTCCTTCGTTCCAAGCTGCAGGTCGGCACCCGCCCTTAGCTTGCGAGGGAATATTAGACCATATAAATAAGTCTTTATTATTAGAGGGTCCTTTATGTAACTTTGTGATTATATATATTTTGGTCAGTTGTATGATTATCAATTCATTGAATACAATATCAATTTACGATCCTTAATAAAAGAACAGGGACGAGACGGGGGAGAATTTGAGAGAAAAGAAGGTGCAAAATGATGGAGGAGAATAGACTATTTATTGATGATGATTATTAACGATTTACAAATCCGTAACCGATTAATTGATGTCGCGAATTAAATCTGGTTATTGCTTAGGGGTCTTCGACCGACGTGGGGATGAACGAAACACCACCAGTTCATTTGCACTTGTAGATTTAGATATATAACGGTGGTTCTATTTCTTCATTGTTAGCCACGTGTCATTAATTATGTATTTGTTAATTTTTATAAGCTCAATACTTCTTTATGTGGGATGCTTCTCTCCTATAGTCCTATTATTTTTCTTACTCACCGGAGGGTGTTTGGATTTACATAATTATGTAATATTGAATAATTATAATAAAAAAAATATGTTGTAATTGAATAGGCCGTAGGAGACAGGGTTCGGATATGCATATGTTGTTTTTAGTTGTATTAGTTGTTTGAGTGTTTTAACATATTTTTTGATGTTTACTTGTATTTCGAATAAATGAGCATTGAATGAAATAAATACTAATTGTCAATTTGATTTCTACATTACTACAGGTTCGTTGTAGCTAATCAATGTTTTGTGGGTTTAAAGCATGAGTCTTGCTTGATTAATAGGCGAAGACATAACAAACACACATTGAGAAAATTATGCCTGTGAACACATAACAAACTGAAGAAAGACTCCTTTGGATGTGCTCGGTGTTTTCAGTATCGGTAGGTTTGGATTTCCTTTTGGTTGTGCTTGGTGTTTTGAGGTTCTCGACTTTATATTTGATGCTACACCTTTAATTTTGGCCTTAAATAATCTATAAATCAGAATCAATTTTTGCGAAGCACTAAAATCCAAACTGTACTGTTTAGTTTTGGGATAGAGCCACCAATTTTGATTATGTTTCAATTTTTTTGGGTGAAACAAAAGAATAAGATTTTATTATTGTTTTATTGAACCACTGGATCAACTCTCAAAATCATGTTTTGTATTATGATCAAATCAAGCATTAATCATCAGTAGGCATTAATGCTACTAATTCCTTCATGTTTGTTCACACTACTAGGCCAATAATTTTAACACAAATACTATAGGTGAGGAGAAGTCGGTTGCAAGCAATGACGATTTATGTTCTATTCAAGTTTGATTCTTAGATGATTATTCTATTGGTTATCATCTTTCTGTATTAATGGTTTTCTGCATTCATTTCTATGCTTTTTATATGCTTGATGTATATGTAGGTTTATATTTACGAGGTGTACATGTACAGTTTCATCACACTAACAAATATGGGGAAATGATACCCATTCAAATATTTGTTTGAGAAACACGGGGTTTCAATAGAACAGTCCAAAAATCAACAATTAAGGAAAGAAAAAGTGAAATGGTGTGTTTAATTTATACTTACGTTTCACAAATTATAGACCAGCAACTTTTTATAGCTCTTGTTATTCTTTTTGCATCATAGCAAGATTGATATTAAATAAGATTAACATCACAAACACATAATTAAGTATTTTCAGTCCAAAGGTATTTCAGTTTATCCTTTTCATTTGATGCTAATAAATGTTAGGGGTTTAGATGGCCATTAATGGCCGGTTCTTGGTGCGTTCACAACGTTTATGGGCTATGTTGGTTGTGGGATGGCGAGGTGTCTACGCAATCGTCTCACAGATCTGAGCCCACATCTAATCTGATATACGAGGCGACGATTGTCTGATCTTTTCGCTTACTATGGTTGCTTTGACCCTTTAACATTGTAGTTCCTTATTTGTATTTTTTTGAAACAGGGGACCATATTGTTGGAGTGGAAATGCTTATTAGAAGCCAACTAAAACAAAGGTTTAAATTCCTTAGACACCCTACTATCATAAGACTCAATGGTTATTATATTGATTATGAGTTGGAACGTGTTTTTAAGATAACCAGATTTGTTGTTTATTTTAGCGGTTCCTTCACGGTGTTTGTTGGTATGTCTTACCATGTTCATAGCTAATATTTTTTTGGTGTGTATGTATCTATTGTTCATGTTGTTGTTTGATTAAGCCCTATAGAAGTTTTATTTCTTTTCATGGATCCTACATGTTCTGTGATTCATGTATTTTTGTTAAAAGATGTTAAAATGTTTTATAGGCATTCATGCATGTGTAATTCTAGATTCGTAATATTGTTTATTACTTTATACACGACTCTGTGTTTGCTGCTGCGATAATTTTGTATTATATGTGTTGTACTCTGTGTGTAACTATTTAAAGTTTTAATTTTATTTAATGAAATTCTCTTTTGTTCTTTGTGGATGCCAACAACTTTCTAAGATATGTTTGGAGTGTTGTACTTGGATCGACTTTTTCATGGGTATTTTGGTTGGATGTGGGTTTTCTTTCAACTGCGTACTGATTTACTGCTATTTGGTTGTTGTATGTTCTCTTAAATGTAAATTTTTTTATTGTGTCGCCCTTCTTTGAAGCGCTGATCACAATAAGCTTTATAAAATGGCTCCTCTATTACTATTACTTTGAATTTATTTCGGCACTTGCCACTCACTCACACATACTCACTTTGCAAGGTGTACATCACGGGTATGGAGAAATGATGAAATGTCGGTAAGGGTACATAGGGTTACGGTCAATTGCTTCGCTAAAACTGAGTCATAACAACTTCTCAAAAATAACGTCAAAATTGTCCGCTGCGAAGCGCGGCTAATCGTAAAATCTTGTTTTGATATTATTATTAAAGATTATATTATTGCAAAAATAAATTAGGCCTAAAATAAAAAGACAATTTTTGGCTGGTAGGTTTATTTGCAAATAAATTGCAGGTGTTTGAACAAAATGGGGGATAGGCTCAAAGTTGTTTACTAGAGGTAAATGTTCTTGGGTAAGTGAGAGAAAAATAGATAACAAGAGGGAAACGAGTAAAATCCTGTAAGGGTATTATTTAGAGGCTTGTAATATTAATTATAGGTGGGCTGAGCTTAGTAGGTTTACTACAATCAATATATTAATTGTAGTTTGTGGCTTGGGCTTGAAAAGTCTTGTAGGGTTACCTTGTATTCTATATAAACACAAGGTGGCTTCATTTGTAGGGGGCATTGAGGGGAGCTAGGGAATTCGAGAACTAGAGAGGGTGTCTAGGAGATTTTCGAAAATCTCCATTGGTGTACCAGACGAGTTATTTGATTCGTGTGCATCCATTTTACAAGTTTATCGTTAATATTTGATTGTGTTCTTCGTTTTATCTCTCTCTAATCTTGAATCAATCAATCGTCGGGATTCCACACCTACGATTGATCAACGATATCGTGTTTGTTTAAGGATTATCGACTTACAATTGGTATCAGAGCCAAGAAACGCGTGTTTCGTGGCTCGCACGATATCGATTCAAGATTGTCTAACAGTTTTCTTGAGTTTTTGATAAGTTTTTCAGGTTCTCGATCAGACTAAGGTGGATTTCGTTTTTGGTGTTTACGTATTGGAGGATTTCGATCAAGGAACTGAATTAGAAAGAATATCCGTTCATCTTAGAAAGCTTGTCTAACTTTCTCAACAAGTTTTCAATTTTGACAACTGATTTTCGTCCCTGCTCTTGTGGATTTCGATTTTTGTGGAGATTTTCGACTGTGGTGTAGTTTTGGAAAGAAGATAATTAAGATTCCTGAAGAAAATAGCCAGATTGACTAGTGGATTTCGAACTTATTCTCCAATATTTCGATTGATTATGGATTTCGATCAAGCTCTAGGTTTACAATTGTGTTAAGGATTTCATTTGAGGTTTTCTATTGAGGATTTCGATTAAGGTTTTCTATTGAGGATTTCAATCAAAGGTTTTCTATTGAGGATTTCAATTTGGGGTTTGAAGGTTCTCGATCAATCAGTTTTATTTGAAAAGTCAATCTTGTTGCTGATTTTAAGGAATCGTTTTCTTGGAGGGTGGTTTTCGATTACAGCTTAGTTCTCGATCGACTTTGAGGTTTTCATTTGAAGGATCTCGATCGAAACAGGAGGTTTACGTTCGTTGGTGGTTTGCGATTGACTCAGGTCTTCAACTATAGCTTGGTTTTCGATTCAGTTGGTTTTCGTTTGAATTCAGGTGGTTCTCAAGCAAAGGTGATTTTCGATTAGAGCATTGGCTTTCAATCATGAAGTGGTTTTCAATCAAGATCTGTGGGTATTCGTCCCGATTTGAGTTTTTTCTCTTGTTGTGGTATTCTGTCGAGGTTCGAAGTAAAATTGGTTTGCGGTCGTAAAGAAATTGAATTGAAGTTGCAGGTCTTCGTCATTTTTATTATCAGAGGTTGAAGATAACAAATTTACAATTGTGCCATCAAATTACAAATTACGTAAACTTGGAATTGGAAGTTCTCGTTATTTACGAATTTGCCATCGATTTAAACGGGTTTAAATTCACGTATAAATTGAACTAGAGGTCAACCGCGCGTTGCTACGGTGACCCGCATATGGCATAGAAACATGTCGTAAAAAAGATCATACCAAAGTATATGATTAATTAAGGTTATACTATATTTTTCAATAGGTTAACGTCTAACCGAGGTATTTTAAACGGTTAATAATTGTTTCGTAACTCGGAAGCCTCTAAACGGTTTGGAACTTAAGTAGTCAATAACTTTCTAACTTGCCCCACCCCAAAAGGGTGTCCCAGATATATACTAATTAATATATAGCTAATTTCATTTTTTATTTAGCTAACCTTTTTATCAAGTATAATAAAACTATATATATGTTTTGCCATTCAGATATATGTATATTAATACTTTTCTAAAGTTTACACTGGAATTCAACAAATAAATAAGACTTTAATGCCTACGTTGATAGTAAAAAGATGTACATACCAGTCCACGAATCTGTTAGCAGCAATCCTGCAAAAATAATCAAAACAGATACTTACGGTTAGGAACAATTTACAAAAGGTTAATGTGTTAGACATTTGATTGAGCATTTTACATGCACAGTGACAAATCAATAAGAAGAAAGAAGAAACAAATGATCAATGATCGATTCCTTAAACAACAAAGATAGAACAAACCACTGAGGTAATGAATGCACAAATATCAACCGGAAAGAAATTTGTTTCAGTAAAACAAACAAAAAGAAAGAAAAACGAACTGAAATTGTAAATTTAAAGAGTAAAATGCCCACTTTAAGAACATGCATTAGAAATCAAGAAAAGGAATGAGTAAATTCATATGGAAGTAGAAAAGAAACTAATCAACAAACTAAAACCAATGGTCTTACAGATTGACAAACTCGGTTAAACGGAGTTTGAAACTCGCTTCAATCAGATTGACAAACAAAACATCAGAATCTCAGATCTGTTCGAAACCAACATCAGAATCACATATCCAACATCAAAAAATATGTAAATATCACAAAATAGAATTGATAAAAGAACATATCCAGCCTTCAAAATGTGAAGATCAAATGTAAACCAGAAGCATGAACAGAAAAATTACCAACTAACTTGAATAAGAACATAAAGACAATAAACAAAGAAATTCATAGATATCTGACACACCATAAAAAGTAAACACTAAAAAACCTATCTAAATATACTTCTAAAATATGTATGCATCCCCAAATAATCAGCAATAAGAATTCAGTTAAATACAAACATATGAAGAAAAAAATTACTTTAACTATAACCGTAGTAACTATTGAGAAACATGATTAAGAAGCATGCAACCCAAAATAAGCTAATAATTTGAAATATTATCAAATGAGTAACACCTACAGCTCACATATCAGGGTATTTCCAGTTTCTATAAAGTCAAATTAGATAGAAATAGACAACTGAAAACTTTAAACGAAAGAGCAAGTAACCCTTGTAAAACATGAGCATAAATCCAGTAACAATTAGACGATTGACACATGTAATGCAATTTCAATCTCGTTTGAAAAACTCTTTAAAAAGTGAATGTGATCAGAACAAACACGAAGTAATGATCATGTATAATCTAAATTTCAAAACCAATCCATAGCGAAGCCCTAAAAGAGAGGGTAAATATGCATCGGAAACGATGTCTCAATCCGAATCAATGTATATAGAATCCAAATCATAATTGTGGAATTGAAAGCAAAATTGATGTACCTCCATCGTTTGAACCAAATCCCCGGTCTTTTCACTGATGATTCATCTATCAAAGAAATCAGGGGGATGGTTTGGTGGATTGCGTTTTTCGTACCTGGGTAGTCTCTACCATGTTTCTTTGGAACCTTACCTATTGGTGTTATAGGTGTTGTAGCAGATGGTGTCTGTTACACGGTGACAGTTGCGGCTTATTGGCTTTCATGAGCAAGTGGTTGCTGATTAGAGCTAAGAACTTTGCGAGGCGGATTTTGATTGTCTGACTGCATAATTGCAATTGGTCTTTTTCATTTAACTTTGATGAAAGGAATATTTAGCGCTAATCATTAGAAAAGTGAAGATAATGACATGTGTATAATGAAAAATATCATTAACATATATAGTATAGTTGTATCATAATGAAGTTCTGATTCGAGTATTAAAGATTATCAAAATTAGTGACATAGTTCTAAGTGTAAAAATTTTTAGAGGTGGGAAAGAAATACTTACACGTATCTTGGCTTGTCGATCATGCCATCACGCTTGCATGTTAGCTAGATAAGAATCTTTTGGACACAGCTTGGTCATTTCAAGTGTTGAATATAGAAGATGTATATAACCTGTGCAAGGAAATGAAAATAACAGATTAGAGGCATGTGTATAATGAAAAATATCATTAAGATATATAGTATAGTTGTATCATAATGAAGTTCTGATTCGAGTATTAAAGATTATCAAAATTAGTGACATAGTTCTAAGTGTAAAATTTTTTAGAGGTGGGAAAGAAATACTTACACGTATCTTGGCTTGTCGATCATGCCATCACGCTTGCATGTTAGCTAGATAAGAATCTTTTGGACACAGCTTGGTCATTTCAAGTGTTGAATATAGAAGATGTATATAACCTGTGCAAGGAAATGAAAATAACAGATTAGAGAGTCCATACTAATAACTATTTATATAATGTACATTTAAATTACCTCTGCTTCCTGTTCCAATGGTAAAACATGGTTTGAAAAAAAAACAGTTTCATACCTTTCCCAACCCAATTGCCAAACCGGTTTAACTATAACCTGATTCCAATTCGGGTCGACACCTGGGGTTGAGATCAGTTTCTAACCCTATACGTTGAAACCGGCTTCAACTCCATTTAACCCGAACCAAAAGGATATAAACCCGATTTCAAACACCATGATTATTTCAAGATTTTCAGAATTTTGGTAGTAGCAAAAGACTACAAAAGAATCCAGCTTAGTAGGCTTACATACATCGCACGTCCTTGAACGCAATCAGTTAAATCAAATATACAGAACAACCACCTGCAAAGGAACATGAGAAATGGATAAGAAATCATATGGCTAAAACAGAAAGCGATAAAAAACTAAAATAACGCTATAATCAACCGCACAACAGTAAATTTAAACATGCTAAAAGAAAGATTGAATAAAATGAAATGACCCATTTGAGGATAAAGTAACATTAAAGTGTAGACATCTAATACATACGTCTACTAAGTAAATTAAATCAAACGATATTTCCAAAAACATGCAGAAGGAGCGCAAGAGATAAAAAAACTACCTGTTAAAACGAAACTAAACAAAAAACAATTACAGAAAATTTACTACCAAAACAAAAAAAAATAATATCATAAGATAGAACCCTACAGAGCAATATATACCTTTAAAACATCCACAGATAAAGTAAAGAAGTTAGCAAACAAATCACATGCAGCCTCTAATTCTTCTCAATTAAAATAGATGACACCAATTAACCAAACAACTACAACCGTATAAACCAAAAAGCAACACCTACAAAAAAATTCACATGTAGCATCCAATAGATCTCGAAAACATAAATAATGATCTCAACACTAACAAAGTCGGTGAATCAGAAAACGACAGATAAAGAAGGCTACAATCAATCTCAAATAGACCAGACAACACCAATTAACCAAACACCTCTAACGGTAAAAACCAAAAACTAAAAGAAAAGAAAGAACCCAACAAAAACAAACAACAATCAACTAATAAAGGGCGGATCCTACAAAAGAACTCACATGCAACACCCAATTGATCTTCAAGACACAAACACTGATCTCAACTGTAACAAAAGCAATGAATCAAAAGACACAACACACACATACAGGCATACAAAAACCCTAAAATAAGAACGAAAAATCATACCTGAAGAAATCGGAATCTGGAGGTGGCGATGATATCTCCAGCTAGCAAGAAACCCTCACAATAGTCAATGAAGACCATCGCGACGGGCAGAAAGAACACCGACGATAACAATCGCCATGGAAAGAAACGACGCAACCATCGCAGTCGCTAGCAAGAAGGCCTTGTTCTGCTCCTCTCGTTTCCAATCATCGGCAGGAAGTTTAGCAATCAAGAATTCGTAGAGTTCTCTCCTGGGTTTTAAGAGAGAGGGAGAGTAATACTCGTTTGTTTAAAGAGAGAGATAGATGAGAGATGTTTTTAATCGGAAGTTTTGTTTGAGGAGAGAGAGAGCAGAGTTATTAATGGAAATTAACAATGTATATGGAAATCTGAATGGGCACGAAAACATAGGTAATGTTTGCAATTGTATATATATACAATTTGAATTTGAAGTTACTATAATTACGATTTTGCTATTCACATTTATTTAAATCGGGTGGTCCAGATTGTTCGGTTTTTGAAGCTATAATCGGCCACTCAATTTAAGCTGGTGTAAATTAATTTTGACGGGATTTTGCTCATAGATTATTTCTGCACAACGTGATATAATTTGCATCTTGAGATTTTGTGATTAGGTATTTCTTGGTCGGCATCTTGGTGTTCAATTGAAGGTTTTTGTTCGGTCTAAGTCTTCGGCTCGGAATTCGGTTATCGGTTCGGTTAAGCTTCTCGATTCGGCTCCAGGGTTCTCTATTTTGAGCACGTGTTTTGTCAGCAAGTGTTTTAATGATAAAAAAGAGTTTAGATACATCTTCATCACAAGATTGTAGTAATCCTGCATGTCCTCCTCGCTTGCACTCTCCTGACAACTTTCAAGATTGGAAATGCAGTTTCAGAAACTATCTGAAAAGTGCGGAGTTGTGGAGATCTGTGATAGATGGTCCTTTCCAACTGATACATTTTACAGTACCTAAAAGATGGGAATCTAAAACTGAGAATCAATTTTCTAATGATGATAAGGAAAGAATTAAAAAAGATGAAGAAGCCTATGAGATTATGACTAGGGCCTTATCTCCAGAAATTGCTAAAGAATTCAGACAATGTCAATCTGCTGAAGCTCTCTGGAATGCTTTGTGCAAAGCATATGAAAGAAATGAGAATGATGACCAGAAAAAACATCATGCAATTATGGATGAAGTTGACAAGAATAAAATGCCAGTGTGTTCCAATCCAACATGTGCTCGTATAATTCCCAGTCTTAGACAAATTCGAACAAATTTGCAAAGAGAATTATTTGATGCACAATGTGCCACTAGCTCATTTAAGGGTAGATTTTTAAATAGCGAAGAGAAGGTGAAAGCCCAGAAAGAAGATATACAAAAATATCACGATCTTTCCACTGAAAAGTCTATCTTATATGATCACTCCAAGATAGAAGTATATGAGTTGAAACAACAACTGGATGATTTGCAACACAAATATGATGAACTGCTGGTTAAGTATGATACCCATCAACTCAGAAATAAACGTATGTTGGAGGCTGGTAAATCCTTATCTTGTGCGATTGTGACAGGTCAGGTTGGAAGAGATAAAACTGGGTGTGGGACAGAAAAATCTGAAGTTCTAAATAGTATTATTCCTCCACCAGTTTCCAGAGATATAGTTGGACTTTTACTCGATGATGATCAAGTTGATAGATCTGGGTCTGGATATAAAGAAGCTCCTCCTCCAGCTGATAGCGTCTTAGTAGGGATGATGCCAATGACCCAAGAGGAACTGGATATGGAGGTGACTATGACTTATGGCAAAAACGGTTAAAGAACGTGTACCTTTTAGTTCGGCAAGAGAAGAACCTTTAGGATTTGAAATAAATCCCTCTACGATCGTACACACGACACACCGATGTACGTATGCTAGTACTTGATCACGAACTCTTCTCCTTGATAAAGCTTGGTCGAACCACAAGGAAAATCGAACCCCTAGGGTTCTTTTCCTTTGCCATAAATTAGAGAGAAGAAAGAGAGAGATTAGGGTTTGCACCTTTATCAGATAAATGCAGCACCCAAACCTTAAACCCATAAGGTTTATTTATAGTGTTTAGGAACTTTGATAAACAAGTTAGGGTTTGGGATGGGGAGCCTAACCGAAATTCGGCCCTAAGGCCTATCCTAAAGCCTTTTTCTAATTGTAATCAAATTACAACTCTCTCTAATTACAACTAACACCCCTGTTAACAATTAACTGTCATTTTTTAACGAAACCTCGTTAAATGTTCGTGATAAATATTAATTAACTAATTAATTAATACAAATACATTAGTGTCGAGACGTGTAACCCCGTAGGCTTAAATACTTTCCGGACATACGATTATTTATACGTGATCATATCCCTACAGCTCCCACTTGAGCTCGTAATAATAAAAGTAATAACATTGGTTAGCGTCTAGCAACACGCCAATGCTCCCGGAAATATTTAAGTACATTTTATCAAAGTGTATTTAAATGATACAGTCATTTACTATCCCTTTGTTACCGATACCGTTGTTAAATATGAATATGGATCAGGTCATTTCATACTTTAACGATTCTGTTTCTCATTCCATAACTAATTAAAGATTACCAAATTCAAATCGAGACACATCTGGATTTCATTTGGGCATGGCCATGAAAACATCTTTATTAGTCCCAATGAGGGGCCTAGTGGTATCTGCTTCAACTTTTAAGCTGAAGGAACAAATCCCCTTGACTACACGTGTCCAGTCACATACTTCACTACACTTACTGAAAATAGCTCTTTTGTACTTCCTTATTCAGGATATTTAGAACTATATCAAGTAGGTGCAATCCATACATGCATGACCTGCTTGTATCTCAAGTCTAAGGATAAATAAAGCAACCATTTACGAATTTCACTTAATGACGACGATCCATAAAGTGACAATTTGTTAGTGGGGTCGTCCGATATGCATCCTATGAATACCATGTGAGTTTGGCGGGACCATCCATTATATATTCCAAGAATATTACCAATCACTCAGATTTGTCTTAGTTTAACTATATTCCCATATAGTTAATTGACAATGGACAATTTAGAATACTTGACAAGTGCTCAAGGATTAAACATGCAAATATAGGACACAATTTACTATTAAATGAAATCAAACATATCAAGTACTTTATTTCATTATATAAATAGAAATTATTTAACATCCCTTATCCAAATACCAAACATCAGACATACATGATTTAACTAGCTAATTTCAGTCCCATGCCCTCGGCATGCCTTTCAAGCTTCGGCCTCGACAAAGCTTTCGTGAAAGGATCAGCTAAGTTAATATCTGTGTGAACTTTGAGTAATCTGATTTCACCTAGTTCGATCTACTCACGAACATAGTGATATCTCCTAGTATAGTATCTGGCGCCCTTCTGAACTCCAGGTTCTTTGGCAATGATTAATGCACTAGTATTATCACAGTACATATCAATAGGCAAGTTACTTGTAGGGATCACGTCAAGCCCACAAATAAATTTCCTTATCCAGACTGCCTCCATTGCAGCTTCCGAAGCAGCAATGTACTCAAACTCTGTTGCAGACATAGCAACTGTTGTTTGTTTCTTGCTTTTCCAATCCACAGCGCCTCCATTCAGAATGAAGACGTACCTAGACTGAGACTTCGTGTCATCTCTATCAGTCTGAAATCCAGCATCACAGTATCCGGTCACTTTGAGCTCGTGATCTGGATTTACCAAAAACAAATCTCTAGTAGCCCGTAGGTACTTGAGAATGGTCTTGACTGCAGTCTAGTGACTTTCACCTGGATTCTGTTGAAAACGGCTAACGATATTTTGCGCAAATGCTATATCAGGTCTAGTGCATCTCACCGCATACATTATGGAGCCTACAGCCGAAGCATAAGGGACTCTTTGCATACGCTTCACCTCATCAGGTGTAGAAGCACCTTGTTTGACCGATAGACCAAGTCCTTCCTGCATAGGTACTATACCACGCTTGGAATTCTCCATCTTGAATCGCTTCAAGATCTTATCTATATAAGCACTTTGACTTAGTCCAATCAACCGCTTAGTTCTATCTCTATAGATCTTTATTCCAAGAATGAATGCTGCTTCTCCCAAGTCTTTCATGGCAAAACACTTTCCAAGATGGGATTTTACATCTTGCAACATTGGAATGTGTTTTCCTATAATCAATATGTCATCTACATATAAGACAAGGAAAGTAACATTACTCCCACTAGCTTTGCGATATACACATAGCTCATCGGGATTCTGAACGAAACCAAACCTTTTGATTTCTTCATCAAACCGTTTATTCTAACTCCTTGATGCTTGATTTAGTCCATAAATGGACCTTTGAAGCTTGCATACTTGGTTGGGATGTTTTGGATCAATGAACCCTTCAGGTTGATCCATATAGACTTCTTCATCCAAGTAACCATTTAAGAAGCCAGTTTTAACATCCATTTGCCATATCTCAAAGTCATAGTACGCTGCTATGGCTAAGAGAATCCTAATGGCTCTAATGTCAGCTACTGGTGAAAAGGTCTCATCATAGTCAATGCCAAAACGTTGAGTATAACCTTTTGCCACGAGACGAGCTTTATAGGTGTGTACATTTCCATCCATGTCGGTCTTCTTCTTGAAGATCAATTTACTCCCAACGGTCTTCGCGTTAGGAGGAAGATCAACCAAGTTCCAAACTTGATTATCTTTCATGGATTTCATTTCCACGTTCGCAACTTCAAGCCATTTGTCAGATTCCGGATCTGATAATGCAGCTTTGAAGTTCGGAGGCTCATTAAGATCTCCTAATACGTTCTCCTCGGATTCGACTAGACCAATCCATCTATCCGGATTACGTACGATCCTTTCAGATCTACGAAGTGGAATCACAACATCATCGACTTGAGGTTCATCACTTTGAACATTCCCCCCCCCCCCCCAAGTTGATGATTGCTAGTTGTTTCAGAAGGTGACACATCTTCTAGTAGTTCTACAATTCTCCCACTATTCTCTTGAGCTATAAATTCTTTTCAAAGAATTCAGCATATCGAGCAACACGAACAGTATTTTCGGAAGGATTGTAAAAGTAGTAACCCATTGTTTCCTTTGGGTATCCTACGAAGATGCACTTAGTGGTCCTGGGTTGTAGTGTGTTAGGCGTATCACGCTTCACAAGTGCCTCACATCCCCAGACTCTTAAGTAAGACAACACAGGGACTTCTCCATGCCATAATTGATGCGGTGTCTTTTCAACCTTCTTGGTTGGAACCATATTTAGAACGCGTACAGCGGTTTCTAGAGCAAAATCCCAAAATGATATTGGGAGAGTTGTAAGGTTCATCATCGAACTCACCATTTCAAGTAAGGTTCGATTCCTTCTCTCAGACACTCCATTATGCTGAGGAGTGTAAGGAGGAGTAAGCTGTTGGATAATTCCACACGCTTTAAGATAATCCCTAAACTCTTGGCTTAAGTATTCTCCACCACGATCCGATCGAAGGATCTTGATGGTCTTTCCGAGTTGATTTTCTACTTCGTTCTTGAACTCTTTGAATGTTTCAAACACTTCATGTTTATGTTTAAGCAAGTAAACATAACCATAACGGCTGAAATCGTCTGTGAAAGTCACGAAGTAGCTAGCACCTTTTCTTGACACATGTCTAAATGGGCCACAAACATCAGTATGAATGAGTCCAAGTAGTTCTTTAGCCCTTTGCGGCTTGTTCGGAAAGGGTTTTCTTGTTATCTTTCCTGAGATACAGGAAACGCATTTATCAAATGATTCATCATTTGATTGTAAGATCCCTTCACGTTGAAGTCTTTCAATGCGGTTTTTGCCAACATGGGCAAGACGACAGTGCCATAGATAGGTAGAGTCCAAACTAGTTTTGGCTCGTTTGCTAACATTGCACATTGAATTATTTGAAACACAACCACGCATATCAATTTCATAAATGCCATCACAAGGAATCACATCAAAATAATGAACATTATTTTTAGAAACTGAAATACCGATATTATTAAATGCATTAATAAATCCTTGGTTTTTCAAAAAAGAAACTGAAATAACACCTCTAGTAATAGAAGGTGCATAATGACAATTGTCTAACACAATAAATAACCCAGAAGGCAGAATTCAATGATATTCTCCTATAGCTTCCACAGTTGTTGGCAAACCATTTCCCATGAACAACTGTAAAGCTCCAGGCTTCAGTTTCCTCCTTTTTCTAAGACCCTGTAACGAATTACAGATTTGAGTTCCACAGCCAGTGTCATACACCCATGAATCACACTTAGAAAAGGAAAATAATTCAATTGTGAAGATACCTGAAGTACTAGCCCCGCTAGTATTCTTTTTCTTCTTCATCAACTCAGCTAGATAGGTAGGACAGTTCCTCTTCCAGTGTTCAACTTCACCACAATGGTGACAGATCTGGTCTTTAGCCGGATGCTCTTTTACGGCCGGAAGGGTTTGCTTGGTTTTAGGAACAAGCGCAACTGCCTTGCCTTTTCCCTTACCATCATTCTTGCCATTCGCCTTTTGCGGTCGTTTAGCCTTTTGGATCTTTCCCCCTTTGATCATAAGAACTTGGGGTGTTTCAGTGGCCTTCTTAGGAATCGTTTTCTCATACTCGACAAGCATAGCATGAAGCTCAGGTATAGTTTTAGTCATACTATGCATGTTGTAGTTGCGCACAAAACCCTCAAAATCAGTCGTAAGAGATTTGAGGATCATGCCAACTGCCACAGCCTGATTATACCCACAATTGAGCGATTCCAATTTGTCAAAGTAGCTCTTCATCTTGAGCACATGACTACTGACCGATTTTCCAGTTTCAAGCTTCAAGTCGTGGAGTTCCACAACTAGGTCGAACAATTCAACACCAGCTTGTTTTTCATACATCTTCTTTAGCTCTTTGATCATATCACAAGGTGTATGAAATTCGTATTGCTTCTGAAGATCGGGAGTCAACTCGAGATCATCATGCAAGCAACCTCATCGTATCTGCTATACTCAGCATTGTAGAACGCTTTCTCTTGCTCAGTAGCATTAGCAGCTGACGAAAAGCATGACCAACATTGTTCTGAAGATCGGGAGTCATACTCGACATCGGTCCTTCGTTCAACTCTAAGGACAATCTTCAGTTCACGATACCAGTCATTGAAGTTTGATCCATTCAGCTTTTCTCTTTCAAACATTTGACGAAAAGCATGACCAACATTGTTTTGAGTAGGGTTTGTTGCCATCTACAAAACAGATTAAGTTCAAAAATCAGTATTTTTGATAATATTTTCCTTAATAAATTTAATTACCCAATGTTTAAAAACTTTTAAACAATTAAGCTTATTAAGGCTAGGATCCAATTGACATGCCATCATTTCATCAGTTGATCTGCTAGAGATGATGCATTCAAAAGGTAAGTGACGATCAATAATTGTACTGTACTCCAAGTACAATTCCTAGATTTTATGGGACCTACATATAATACTTGTGAATCTTGCACCAAGTAATTTGTAGTCATGTTTCATCCCATCTTTTGCCACGGGCCAAGGGTCTCACCGCCTAGCTCGTTTTAAGTCGTCCAACTAAGAACGCACAAATTGTCCACCATTGTGTACCAATGAGTGGGAATTTGCCATGTAAATGCCATTTTACCATTGTGTACCAATGAGTAATATGACATCCACAAGTGTCCTTTTCAAGGTGGAAGGCAAAGACTTAAGTTTGGTTTGGGTCAAAACAATTTTGATGTGTGATAAAAAATGTTATGTGTGAAGATTCATGCACATCTTCACCACATAATGTGTTTATAAAATTCTTAGTTTGTCTTCCAAATCAAAAGAGCTCGGTAGCTCCATTCGCAACACACAAAGAAGCGTAGGGGTGAGGTTTGCACTTTTGCAATTAAAAACCTACCCACTTTAGGGAAGCATGGCGACCCGACTTATACCTCTCTTAGAGTGTGTTCAAATGGGTGAGCCGGTGTTTCTTTTGAGTTTTAGGACACAAATTTTATTTTATAAACAAAATCATATTTCACTAGATATTTAAGCAAATTTCGATTTTCATAAAACAAATTTGCAATAAAACCTTTTATTATGTCACAATTATCACAAATAATCACATAATCTTAAGGTTTCTAATTATCTAACATAGTTTATATTTTAATTCTCTTTGATCTAAGTAATAACCATGAACGATTTGTATGAAACTTCATGGTTTTTACTTTCTTTTAACATTTAAAATAAAGGTACAACATGTTGTTAAACAATTTATCAAATAACAAAAACTTGGGTTCTTAATTTTAGATCACAAGAATAAAATTTTAGACCTAAAATTAGGGTTTCCGATTCGGCTAGAGGTTTTCGATCCATTTACTTGATTCCGATCGGAATTAGGGTTTCCGATCGCGATTAAGGTTTTCGATTTCGGTGTCCTTGAGTTTACGATTTTCGATGGGGTTTCCGATCGGAATTAGGTTTTACGATCGGAATTAGGGTTTACGTTTTTACCAATTTGCGAAACTGATTTCCAATTGTAAAACACGATTTGAGTGGATCGAAAAGCTAGAATCTTGATTTGTTTACCCCCCTTCCAAGTTTTTATCCCCGGTAATTAATTAAAATCAAAGGTGGCTCGTGATACCACTGTTAGGATAAATAACTAATTATCACTTTAAACACGAGTACGCAACGGAATAAATCCTATGAATTAATCTAATAAACCGGTTAAAGAACGTGTACCTTTTAGCTCGGCAAGAGAAGAACCTTTAGGATTTGAAATAAATCCCTCTACGATCGTACACACGACACACCGATGTACGTATGCTAGTACTTGATCACGAACTCTTCTCCTTGATAAAGCTTGGTCGAACCACAAGGAAAATCGAACCCCTAGGGTTCTTTTCCTTTACCGTAAATTAGAGAGAAGAAAGAGAGAGATTAGGGTTTGCACCTTTATCAGATAAATGCAGCACCTAAACCTTAAACCCATAAGGTTTATTTATAGTGTTTAGGAACTTTGATAAACAAGTTAGGGTTTGGGATGGGGAGCCTAACCGAAATTCGGCCCTAAGGCCTATCCCAAAGCCTTTTTCTAATTGTAATCAAATTACAACTCTCTCTAATTACAACTAACACCCCTGTTAACAATTAACTGTCAGTTTTTAACGAAACCTCGTTAAATGTTCGTGATAAATATTAATTAACTAATTAATTAATACAAATACATTAGTGTCGAGACGTGTAACCCCGTAGGCTTAAATACTTTCCGGACATACGTTTATTTATACGTGATCATATCCCTATAGCTGGTAAATCCTTATCTTGTGCGATTGTGACAGGTCAGGTTGGAAGAGATAAAACTGGGTGTGGGACAGAAAAATCTGAAGTTCTAAATAGTATTATTCCTCCACCAGTTTCCAGAGATATAGTTGGACTTTTACTCGATGATGATCAAGTTGATAGATCTGGGTCTGGATATAAAGAAGCTCCTCCTCCAGCTGATAGCGTCTTAGTAGGGATGATGCCAATGACCCAAGAGAAACTGGATATGGAGGCGACTATGACTTATGGCAAAATGTCATCAAAAGATTCCACTGTACCTGAAAATGACGAAAGGGGTGCAGCTGAAGTGACCATTGAGGATGTGTCCAATGATGATGCTGAGTGCCAAAAGTATAACAAATGTCATAACTCCAATTCAGAGGGTGCAGGTTTGAATTCAAATGGGGTTAATAATGTTGCTGAGAAGAAGCTAAAACAGTATCCACAAGTTGATACTGTGTACTTCAAGGTTGTTGATGAATTACAACGGGAAAAGGTGATCATGACAACAAGGCCTGAGGGGAAAATATTTGTGACTTCTGGATCTATGTTCGATCATGAGCAGGGTTATGGATATGAGCTACCCTTATTTGCCTCCAAATTCAAAGGTTTAGGGTCATCCACCGATGCATCTACAAGTGGAATTAAAGTTGAAAGGCCCAAGGTCGTCATCAAGCCACCACGTGTGATGCCTACAACTGGGGTTAAAGATGTGAAGTTAAAGGGAGTGGTTGTATCTCCTATCTCATCATGTGGGTCATGCAGTTGGGATTGCAGAAATGGAGCCTCCACATCAAACAATATTGGGAGCACAAGGATTGCAAAGACAAACTCTACTCAAGCTTCTAGGAACCAACCAAAAGTCAACACTAGAGAAGAGATAATATGTATTATCTCAGGGGGAGATAATATGCATTATCCAAGGGGGAGAAGAGATAATATGTATTATCTTAGGGGAAGTTAAAAGTGGTCTTGGGTTAAGGGGAAGTTTTATAGAAAACCCGCAATCAAGAATAGGGTTTTTGGTTAAAATAATGTTATTCACCTACTAACCCAGAGACCAGTCATCATATGTCTGGTTGTTTGTATTTTTTCTTATATGTCAGACAGATTGATGATTGAAAGTGAAAACCTAATGATCATGATGATGAAAAGTTGGTGCTGTTGCTCAAGTTAAAGAACCAGACGGATAAGACTTCCCTATTTGGAAAAGCAACTACATAGAGAAGCTGTTGGTTCTTTTCAAGCTACTCAAAGCTTACAAAAGAAGACGTTCACGATTTGAGGGGAAGCTAAAGAATTCAAGTTTTTGTTGAAGATCTTGCAGCATGGAGAAGAATAACTAAGTTTTCCAAAATAGAGGGTTTTCAAAAATTTTCTTCTTCTAAAGAAAGGCAAAGTCAAGACAGTTACCGATGATTCAGCAAGAATCAGAGTCTATTCGATAGAAGCAAGTGTACGGGAATCCTCCTCTCATTACTTGTTCATTTCTAGAAGTTCAAGCTGATGTTAATTG
>JBCNJP010000017.1:75216717-75251674 GCA_039602395.1 Deinandra increscens subsp. villosa | reverse complement strand
ATCTTGTATCGATCAATCGAAAATAAACAGAAATAAAATCTTTTTGGCTTTTACAAAATTTATGCTAAAACACACCAAAATCTTTTTGATTTTTCTGAAATAAAAAAAAATAAAATACAATACAAAATCATACTCTATTTTTGATTTTGCGAGAAAGATCACGATGCAAGATCATATCAGTCATAATGCATCTAGCACCATTCAATTTCGGCCTTAATCAACATGCAAGCCAAGATAATCGCAAATACAATATTTATGTTTATTTCAGCACGAACCAATCATTTTTATCGTTTTCAGATATGCTTAAGGTAATATTATCATGCACTGATAACTCGGCCTCCACTCTATCAGATATACTTGCAAATCATCATGTTTATCATATAGAAGCAAATTTTCTTAGAGATTTATCATCATTGATGAGTCATGCAAAAATAAAGCAGAACCTTAAATACCTAGCAAACAGGTCGGTCTTGTGGACACGAAGAAAAAGCCCAAGTATTTGAGAAAATAAAGAAGCAAAACAAGTTGAAATCATATAATTCAACAACGATCAGGCCGATCTTTCAATACACAGAGAAAGTCCGATGAATTATACAAAACACCAAGAAAAATAAAGCAGAACCTCAAACGAACAACAATCAGGTAGATCTTTCGATACACGGAGAATGTCCGGTCGTTTGAGAAAATAAAGATAATCAAACAAGTTTAAATCTTTCAAAAATGAAAACATGCATTCATCAGGATATCTCCTATTCTATTTTTTGTAGATTCGTCAAACATCATTCATCAAGAAGCAAATAACCAAAGATCATCAGACAAGCTTTATGTTTGTATCTTACTTGTAGATATCAGATTAGTCATGCACATTCACAGATTATGCAAGTACTTACAACCTTTAGACTTAATCTATTCATAGCAGATAAACGTATATGCTGATGTACTATCATTTCTCCCTTTTGTCGGATCAATTTCTCAATTTTTATTTTTTTTTATATTTTCCCCTAATGACTTTTCATTTTAATATACAACACTATTTTTGTATTTTTTTTTCAGTTTCTCCCACTAAAAATTCAACACACTCTAGTTTTGAATTTTCTAAAATTTCTCCCCTTAAAAATACGAAAGAAAGTAAAAGTAAGAAATTAAATTTGATCGACCAACATGAATACCTCGCATTTTTTTAGATTTTGAAAAATCAATGTTCTCAAAAATATTATGAAATATCAACTCTGTGAAGCGCTAACTTAAGCAAAATACTCCACTATCAACAATTCTGAAATTGCTAATAGGTCTTCTTGAATTACGTGCACACAACCTCAATTTTTTTTAGTTAAATACGGGTACCCAAACCGACTTGGGTCGTCCCGTATCCTCAACAAAATCGTTTCCCGTAAAGGTTGCAGTTTTCTGTTTCCAAGAACGAAATGGTTTAGATGATTTCGCCCGATGCGGATCAGAACCATTAAAAAACTTTGGCATGTTGGAAACAATATTCAACAACTCACCGACCAATATTTTCTGAGATTTTGAGTGACGTTGGTGATGTTGTCTATGCCCTTAATATGAAAAATCATTTGAGTAGGCATTTCAAACTCATTATTAAAAAATTGTTTGCTTTTTGAAAATTGCTTTGGTTTTGAAAATTATGGAAAATCGTCATCAAAATGTAAAGTTTTACCAGCAAACGACTTCTTGGTAGTTGACTTCCATTGATGAGTATGATGTCGCTTGACTGGAACCTCATTGAGAATCATCGACTCAGATGATGATGATTGATATGAACCACGTACATGACTTCGTCGAATAACACAATCACGAACCACATGTCCCGTCTTGTTACAGTAAAAACAAGCTCTTTCATCGACCTTCTTAGGTGATATGGATTCCGTAGACATTGTAGACTTTGAAGAAAAATCACTCTCTTAACGCTTTAACTTAGAATTCTTCATTGGCGGAAAATCAACATCAGGTTCACACATGATATGAATTTCAACTTGGATCTCCTTTTCCTTGTGAACCTTGATATCCTCCACAATTTCTTCTATCTCAAACATATCTTGGAAATCATTCCAACGTTCACGTTCTTGTCTTTGCTTTCATGTCCCAGACCACCATTCTTTTTTGATTTATCTGGTACAGACTTAGGTTTCTCATGACCTTGTGAAGCAACTCGAGAAAACTCATCCTTGATGGCATTCAAATCATCTGAAAATTTTTGAACTTTAACATGTTCTGGATTGCCTTCAAACACTTTTTCCTTATCAAGAAATGTGGGATTTGAATCAAACTTTGGTGCTTTTCTTGGATCAAACTTTTCTTCTTTTTTCTTTGAAGGCTTTGAATTTTTCTTCTTCTTAGAAGAATTATCAACAAACTTTGAATAATCAAAAACTTCTTATGTTGCTTTCAAATTATTTATAGATTTTGTGATAACTACAGGAGGAGGAATCTAGTTAAGCTCAGCACAACCAAACACCTTTTGAAAATTCTTATCATTACACAAGTAACTTGTGAAAGATTGAGAATTTATAAAATTATGCATCTGCCTCTTCAGATCCCGAATTTCAATATTCAAATCAGAAATTTTTGTTTGTGCCGTTGCTAATTCCTTTTGAGAATCAATGAACTGCTCAGAAGCTTTATGTGACATATATTTTTCTCTTCTCAGTTCATCATGAGCATCACGTGTCTCTTGAATAACCTTTTCCCATTTTTGTTTATAAATTTCAATATTTCTCTTTAATAACTTGTTTTCTTCAATCAATGCAGCTTTAGCTTCTACCAAAGTTGTGTTCTCATTATGAAGACTCACAGCTTTTGCAGCAAGTTCATCACTTTGTACTTGAAGATAATCAAGCTTCTCCTTTGACTTAAAAAAATAGCATCAAAAACCTCAGTAACTTCCTTGGCTTTAGCTTTAGCTTTTTCACATTCTATCTTCGAGCTCTCTAATTCTTTCTGAGTTCTTCACTTAACAAACTCATTTCTGATGACAATGCTTCATTCTTGCTGTTTAGAACAATACAATCTTGACATGTCATACTTATATCTGATTGACCTTTTGTAACACCTTCAGAAACATTTTGGATGTTCGTCATATCATCAGACAATGTACCCGTCTCACATTTTTCCTTCAAAGCATTCAATTTATCTTTAGCAGTGTAGTAAACTGCGAATTGATTGACTAAATCTCTTGACATAGCAGTTGTGAGAATGTCTTTGGCTTTTTGTTCTTTATCAGTATATGCCTTTTCTTCTAGAGAAAAAAATCTATGTAACTTTACATTTCCATGTCCATCAGTAGGCCATTTGAATTGTTTATCAATCACCTTCCAAAAATCTTCAAAGTTGGCGTTGATGAAAACCTCAAAAATTTTTCTCCATTCATATGATAATCTTCACATTTTAATAATTTGGGAACTTCTGCGATCGCTTGCATCTCAATCATTTTGATCCACTTCAATTCTTTACCACAAATGAAAATTAGTCTTCCGAAATATCACTTGAAATGCACTTGAATTTTCTTGAAGGAAAAAAAATTGTTTTTGTTGTTTTATATATTTTTTTGTAAAATTTTTATTTAAAATTTTCTTGATATATGAAAACCTAGAAAAACAAAATGTTTATAGGTTTTGTTTGATTTAAGAAAAGAAACTATACAAGGAAAAAATAACATGGTAAAAAAAACGCAAACAAAGACAAACGAATTTTTGTTTGTTAGCCGATTCAATAAACGCAAAAAGAATTTGCGTTCACAAATCAATCCAACGAACACAAAAACTGTGTAATTTAAAAAAAAAAATTGTGTTGTTTAAAACTTGTGAAACTTTTTTTTATAAAAAAAATTCGATGTTGTTTTTTTAATTAAAATCTTTGTGTAATATTTTTTCAAAAAAAAAACAAAAATGATTAGTTGTTTTTGTTATAAAAGTTTTAGAATCTTTTTAATAATCTTTGGAATTAGAGGGGCTGAAATTGAAAATTTGCATAAAATGACAAATTAGTCGTGAGATGTTCCCCCCTCCCCATATTTCTCTGGTTTTTGGCGAAAGAAGCCAACTCCGGCGAGCCAAATCCGGTGACCTCCACCCCAAATTTTCACAATCTTCAAATGATCGTATCTTCTTCAATTCTCAACCAATTTGATTCCAAAAGTTGCATTGAATTCGTATCGAAGAAACGAATCAAACTAGCACCATTGTTGTGAGGTTTTGATGAGGTTTGAGCATCGAACAAGAACACCGAACAAACTCACGGTTTTTACAACTTGTGATCTTCTCAAAACAACACCAAATCGAAAACTGATTGTTGCAATAACTTCGTATGATCGAGAGGAATTTGTAGCAACTAAAATTTCACAAAACAATCAAGTATTCACAGATTCACCATAGATGAACATGCAACGAAGAACACATGTACTGTGAAATTTGCGATCTTCTCTAATTAGCACCAAAATCGATTCTGTAAATTGCAATAGATGCGTTATAACCTGTAGAAATTTCCTGTAACAATTAGGAACACCAAAACACTGTAATTTGTTCTAATTTTTCGGTTAAAAATCGAGCAGATTATAGAAATAGATGCGTTATAAATTGTAGAAATTCCCTGTACCAATTATGTACAACAAAAGTGAAGATTCGGCCATGTGTAGCTATCGCTACGGTGTGGTGGTACAAAGCTTCTGTTACTACACGAGGTTACACCTATCGCCACACCTATTGCTAGACCATAGAGATAGATATGTTAATGTTGTTTTTATGTCAACTTTTAGTGGTTCGGGTCAACCATCAAAGTTGAGGCTAACGTGAAGATGTAATCCAAGCAATTGTCAAGGTTTGTATTAATTAATCTCATGTTGAATTAATTATTTATTATTTTTTCTAAAGATAATGTTTTACTTGAGGCGGCTAGTAGAGTACCAGACTCTACAAATAGAAGCTTTTAGCTTCATTTGTGAATAATGAGTATTGAGAATTAGGGTTTTCTATTGAGAGTCTCCACCTTCGGAGAGCTCTTCCAAGGTGGTTGGGAGCTTACTGAGAGATGTATGTGTGTGTGTGTGTATGATTTCATTGTAATCATTAGGTTCATGTTATCATTCAACTATATTCAACGAAATCATCTATCTTATAATCATCTCTATAATGTGTTTGATTATCTACTAGATCTCATCTCATCGGTCTCTACATTCATATTCATAAACAAATTCTGGTTTTTGAAGATTAACAATCCTACAAAATGATATCAGAGCCTCGTGCTCGAATTTGATTATGTCTTACAACTAGTTGGATCAATCTGGATTGGAATTAGTTCGTAGATGGTGCACCGATCTGGAAATCTGCCATGAGAGTTAATTTGGTATGTTATTGTCTTCTTGACTTTTTGGAGAAGAATTCATTGGACTTTATATCATATATCGGTTTGTTTGGTATGATTTTGTTTGTTTTTGATCCATGTACATGTTTATGATGTTATTTGTGGATAAGGTTGTTGGTAATTGGAGATTTAGATCATTGAAAGCCCATTGAAAAACCAAATAAAATGAAGTTTTACACCACAAGACATTTAGAAATAGTGCGGAAGCATAATTGAGAATTATTTTTCAAAATTTTTCATGACATGACAAGGATAACAGTCCCATATCAGTGCAGCGAGTCCTATTATGCGCGTTCTCGATATGTATCATCCTAATTACCTGAGAAAACATATTTGAAAACGGGTCAATGATAATGTTGGTGAATCCACAGGTTTAAATGAGTATAAAGTACACATGATAGAAAATATATTCCATGGTTTACACTACTTGTTACTTTATGTGACTATGCTAGCTTACACATAATAACCATTGCCATGAGTCATTGGAACTGATGCTTGACTAGTAAACTGCGCCCGAGCATCATGCATTACTCAACATGGAATAATTGGGTCAATTATATACCCATTCTGGTCCAAAACTAGATTTAGCACGACTAACGCGGGTAGGGTTTGTCAAACTAGTAGAAAATTAATAATATAAAACATTTTTTTTGAGGTTCAATTTGCATTTTCAAATAAAAGAACAGATTGGGTGCAAGCACCTATTCCTAAATACTCGACTACATGTGATGTGGAGTGGGTTGATGCCAAGGATAAATTAATTTATTTATCCTGAAAATATAAATTAAATACCGAGTGCAAACACCCGTTCCTAAATACTCTACTACATAGACTGGGTGGAAGGAGTTGTTCCTACATACTCTATTTATTTATTTATAAAAAAATTACTTGACATAAATCATTAGTTTTCCTTCCTTTCATTATGTTGTCCTTTCATTATGTTGTCTTAGAATTAACCATTTATGTTGATAAATTAGTCAAAACTCAAAGAGAACAAAGTAGCAAGTTTTCTTTATTATTATAAACTTGTGACTAATACTTGTTTATTTTCAGTGTGTATTTATAGATTTTGTTTCTTCTGAAATTACAGGTGTACAACTGATTGTGGTTGGAATAGTGGACAAATTACAGGTGTAATCAAATTCCACTTTATTTATGCAATAGCATCAATGTAGCATAACGTGTATTTCACTAACCTTTGATTTGGTCTCTAAAAGAGATGACTTGTTTTACGGTTTAGCAGGGGTCGAGTTATCGGTATGCGGACCTTGCAAAAGGTTAAACTTTATTTTGTGGACGATCAACTTTTGTGGCACAACTAAATTCCGGTGAAACTTTTTATCGAATCATATTTATTCCTTCTTCTCAAAACACATTCCTCCAAAACTTCTTCAGTAACCTTTTCCCATTTCTTTTTGAAAATATCAACATTTTTTGTTAAAACTTCATTCTTGTCTCGGAAAAGAACATTTTCATCCTGAAGTTTTGAAAGTTCTTTTTGAAGACTGATTATTTTCTCAACAACTTCAACAATAATCTGATTACCTTTTTCAAATATCTATTGAACGGGATAACTCTTCTCAAACAAAGCATCAAAATCTTCAGCAGCTTCTTTAGCTTTTTCACATTCTTCAAGCAATTCTTTCTTCTCTTTCAACAAAACTTCATTTATTTTAATCAAATCAGCATATCATTGTTGTGAACTTTCCAAATCAGCTTTAACAACTCTGAGTTCTTCAGTTGTTAGACTCACGTCTCTCAATAAATATTCATACTTGTGATTAACAACAACACAATCTAGACATTAAACATACTCTGCCTTTTGCTCTTTTGTGACAACTTCAGTAGCATCTTCTACCACTGTCTCACATGAACTTGTTTCTGAATCAGAACCAGTATGACATTCATCACTATGTACAATCTTGGCAAGAAAATAAGATTCATCAGGAAATACTTGACTCCAATCATAACCTTCATTGAATTGAGACACCATAGACTTTTGACTTGAACTATCTGTTGAAGTCTTAGATGTCTGAGCTTGATTACCATAATTAGACTTACTAGAAGGTAATGGATTACATCCATGAGCAAAATGTCCAATTTTTGAACATTTGTAACACTTAACCTTTGACTTATCCATTCTAAGTTTCCCACCTAGATTAAGTTTCTTATTTCTAGTTCTCTTAAAGAATCTTCTAGCTCTTTGAGTTAACATAGTGAGCTGCCGTTGGAACTAAAATCTTGATGACTGACGCCATCAAATCTGTTTACGAAGCATTTGGTTGAAGAATCCATTGTGATATGATTCAGAGACGCGGGTTGTCATGATCGAGGCTTGCGAGATTGGACCGAAGACCGTTTTCTGGAAAAAGTCAACCATTCAGGTCAACGGTCAACGTAAAAGTCAACGGAAGATCAGTTCGAGCGAGTCAAGCTTCCTATTAATTAAATCAACTTTGATTTAATTAATATCTATTTTAGTTGTTTTTATTTGTATTTTTGCTCATGTATTTGTGTTCACTAGTTAGCGGGTTAGTGAGCACAAGGGCTCTCACTATAAATAGAGCATGAGGCCCTCATTTGCAAGAATGATGATTCTTTAGAGAGTGAGGTGAGCATTCATTTCTAGAGAGAGAGAGTCTCACATTCGTTTGAGCTTAACCCAATGTGACTGTGGATTTCCTATGATCAATTTGTAATAATTTGGTTCGTTGTAATCATTCAGTTATCATCAATGAATTGTTTAATTTATCATGTTTGTTGTTTGATTTCCTAGGTTCTCGTTCATCCCATCTCACCATCTTTTTGAGCACTCGGTTGAACATGATCCGGGTTTGAGGGTTCCATTCGGTCCTACAAATGGTATCAGAGCGAGTACCGATCGATTGTCTCCCACGACCAATTTGATCACTTAGATCTGGATTTTGTACAACCTTGTTGCTCAAGATGGAAAAATCCTCTTATGAGACTTTTTCTATTTTTTCTTCATTTTTTGGAGCTGTTGGATGATATTTGGATGAATCTGATGATAGATTCATGTTGTTGGGTTCATTTGGATGTGATTTCATGCTCCAAATGCTCAAATCTGTCGGAGAAATTTGAAGATCCGAGCTGAAAATGAAACTGTTGAGTTTTTCACGTTTTGGGGTTTTTTTTACAAAATGCTCAAATCGCTCCGATACCAATTTTCAGGACCGATTTAAGCCATATAATCTCATCCGATTCATCACACAAGTGCGAAAATCATGTGTGATGATCAATCATGGTTGAATCTATATCACTGCAAGCTCAATGATGATTTCTGAAACTCAAAACACATCAAGAACACACACACATAAACACACAGTGATCCTCTGGTTGATGTGTCTCGCTTGATTATAGGGTTACATCATAAAGAGTATTTATACTACTAGAGGAGCACTGTTACAAGAGGAATAAACATAAAATTTTGCAAAATTCTCTAAGTATCAGAAGCTGGTCGTCCAAGCTTAGGGTTGACCGTATAGCACATTAAGCTGGTCGTTCAGCTCATCTGATCAGGTGCTGGTCGTTTAGGCTAGAGGCAGATCGTTAGGTACAACTGAGCTAAGATGGCCATTAGGAACAACAGTCTGGTCGTTAAGAACATGACCTGGTCGTCCAGTTCAACCACCTGGTCATTCAAACACTTAACCAAACATTCCAACAATAAGCTGATTGTTCAGTAGTGTACCCTGGTCGTTCAGCCTTTAACCTGATCGTTAACACCATAGGTTGGTTGTTCAGCCTTGTACCTTGGTCGTTCAGTACACAAGCTGATCGTTTACGTCATTAGCCTGGTCGTTCACCTATACAAGCTAATCGTTCAGATGACTTTAAACAACCAAGATTATGAATAAACTAAGTGAACAATCAAACTATTTCTGAAGACAAACTGGTGAATAAGAAGCAAACTAGACCTTTGATAATGATAGACAAACCATATAAGTCCAAAGTACATAAGTTCAATCATACATATTTAAGTCAAAGTAACAAATACATAAACTGACATGTAAACAAGATAAACAAAGGTCTTCGTGGGTTTGAGTTCTGATCAGCTACCGTCCTTCAGGAATGTTTGAGTTGCCACCAACCAATAGGTTCCAACATCTACCAACTAAAGTCTAACTCATCTAGATGATCATCATCTAACTTTTTCAAGTCGTCTCCAAACAAGCTAGCATCACCAATGTTATCAATTACTGATCCACAAGAAGATGATAGTAAATCAGATATCAAAGAAGCATATCTTAAGTTGATTTCGCAGAAAATGCATTCTAAGTTGATTGATTTTGAGTAGTAAAACTGCAACCAGGAGAATAACTATAACTTTTAGACTTTCCAGTAAGAAAAGCTGTTGGAGTACCTTCAATGAAAACACTTGAATTCTTTGCATTAATGGTTGAATCATTTTCACCATGATATGCTACTGGATTCTGAACTTGTGCAGGCATAGTCTTATTCACTTTCTATTCCATATATTGTGCCCGTATATTCTCAATCAAATCATTGAGTTTCAAATTGGAATACTCTTTGTCATGAGTAATCATCATTACATTGTTTTCCCATTTTTCAGGTAATGCCTCTAGTAACTTCTCTTTCACATCAGCTTCTTCCTTTTTAATGTTTACTAAAGTCATTGCACTCAGTCAATGTGAAAATCTAGTAATGATATTTGAAATATCTTCATTTGGATAATGCTTGAAATTGTCAAACTCTTTCTTTAAAACCTTTTGCTTACTTTTCTTAAACTGATCATTACCCTCACATCTTTTCTGTAAGGCATCCCATAATTCTTTTGATGTGGTATATGCAGAAGATGGATGTAACAAATCTTTGGGTAATGCCATGGTTAATGTTCCATAAGCTTTTTGTTTTGCTTAATATGCCTTCTTTTGATCAGCTGACAGACTTCTTTGCAAAATTGGTCTTCCATTTGGACCAGTTGGATATTCATATTGATCATAAAGGATAACCAAAGATCGATATCATTAGTACTGACGTATGCTTCAAATCGTTTCACCAAACTATGATAATCTTCCAATTTGAGCAACTTAGGAACTTTCTGACTTGCTCCTATTTCATTATCATAGTTAATAAGAGCTTGCATCGTGGTTTGCATTGCAGAAAACGCTTGATAATCACTCATTATAAAATTGCGATATCGGTAGCGAAAACTTCAAACTAAAAAACGAAGGTCTTAGAAGTGAATTTGGATGTCAAACCGGAGGGTACTAGCTGTATGGCGAGTAAAAGTGTAGATCTCATCGAGACGTCGTTTTGGATGGTATTAGCTCCCGCAATTCTTAACATAACTTAAGTTACGTCAGTTTTAGTGAACCTCACGATTTTGACAGCGAACCAAAAACTTCCAGCTGACTAAATTCTCAGCGAACCAGAAAAAGTCAGTAGAAGTCAAATAGCGAACCAATCAAGCTAACAGCGAACCCACTCCGGACCAAAGTTAAACCAGCAAACCAATGGTAAGGAGTATAACCATCGCGAACCAAGTTAGTAACCGCCCCGAACCATATATGCAGATAGCGTAGGGAATCATTTCCAACGAACCAACAGAATTTGAAGATTGCATGGCGAATCAAGAAACAACGAATCAAAGAACCTATGAATATTGCCTAGCAAACCATCAAGATCATCCAGCGAACCAACAGATTCAACTGACGAACCAAACTGAATTTTTTGGGTTTTCATGAATTTAAAGGTTTTCGACAGTGATTTGCAGCACTAGGAAACGAAAAATACACTAGGATCGTTTAGAAATCAAATTTAACACCAGAAACACTCGAATTTGAGGAAATTGATGAAAAATGATCAAAAACCCACTTTCTCTCTCTAGAAATCTCTAAAAATCTCAAAAATCACAAATTTTGATATGCAAATGAAACCAAAAAGCTCTGATACCACTTGTAAAGACATGGAGCGATGGATCGATTGCTAATCTAGTGATATCGAAATTGAGACGAGATCAAAAGTAAATACAAATGAGATTTGCATTGAATAAGCCTTGAGAGAATACACACAAAAACACACACAGAAATGTAGATGAATGATAAGAGTTCTAGACACATGCATGCTAATGACCAAGGTCAACCTATTTATAGATGAACCTGGTCAGCAAACCATTGCTGCCAACGAACCATTGGTTCGTTGCACTCCTAACTCACTTCTAGCTCTATTCTAGATACAACACACGAGACACACTGATGCATATAGATTATACTCTAACATATAGTATGTTAAATGAGTACACTTAAAACTATGAAATTATGAAATGATTATGTCACACCCCGATGTTCCCGATTACGTGGGAATGTGACGTCATGGGGTCATAGTTATCAATACAAAGAACGACATCTAACAGTTTCGTTTACGTTTGAAAACCAAGTATGTTATCAAAGTTGCAGCGGATTATATAAAAGATAACATTGTCTTACAATACTCAAACGAGAATGTTATAAGAAATACGATTGTTCATGATTTATTTAGATAGTAAAAGTTGACCATGACTCCATTCCTAATGCAGACCCTTTTGTTTGATAGAATTCCCATTTGCACACCGAGAGCGAACTTAGTTACCTGAGAAATACATGAGTTTGAAAGGGTCAACGTAATGTTGGTGAGTTCACAGGTTTAGGACTCTACAAAATGTATTTGTACACAGTTTTGATAGCATACAAGATATTATATATGTGGTTACTGTGGTTGCATTGATCTACATGGTCCTTGATTTCGACGACTAACAGATTTACCCACCTTATGGTAACTTCCCCTAAGAAATACCACTGGCATAGAATAACTTACATGTACCCCGTGACAAATACGCGCGGAGTCAAAACTGGAGCGACCAACTAGGGCAGGGGCGTCAACCCAAATAGATCTATGCACTAGTTATCGTTCCGTACATAATTAATCGAAATCAATTGATAGTGGTATCCGTAGCAACATGTTATATAACAAGATTACCACGATAGGGATACAGAAAGAACATATAATCAAGCGTGGTATGACAGTAGTACCATAATATCAAGTAAAAGATTTGTTTGATCATGATTTCTCCCTGTTGATACACGAAATGGCAATGAGCTGGATCGAACGAAGACACAAAGTTTTAGTTTTGTTCTGTCGGCCGAACCTTGGCCGAGCCTTGGCCGAACCTGGGGTTCGGACAAGCTATGGAGTTCGGACGTCCGTAGGTCTATATATATGTTTGTGTCCTTGTAATTTGCAAGTTTTTGAGAGAGTTTGAGCGAACTTGTCTGTGAGTTGTCTCTGTGTAATTCTCTGTAACTCTGATTCTCTATCAATAAGAGATTGAGTTTTATTTACGTTTTGTGTGTTGATTTTCACTTGATTACGTTTGCATTCGATCAATTCGTCCAAACCGATCCGTATCCAGTCACTTTCACTCCCTCATAGTATTTAAAACAGTTTAAAAGAAAGGGGCTGTGAAACTCACCTGTTCAAGGTGAATGATCGTGATAGCTGATACGAGCCGTAAGTAACCGATGTCCTAATATTGATAATAATAATAGACATGATTTAGTTCCTTGGTTCAGTTTGAATAACGTTCAGTTATCCAATGATCCTGGTCGAGTCTTGACAACTTATTCCCATTTGTATGTTTGGAAAACCCGTTCGTAACGTTTATTCGTTGTATAAATATTCAGACTTGCTATGATATTTAAAACAATAAACATGTGAATCGAAGTAAATAGTTATTAGTCAAATAATTATTCAAAGATTTGTAAGAATATATATGAACATATATATTTGTTTTAGATCTCAAGTATTGAGATAAATAATATGTATTATTTATTTCGTTGCTTGGTTTATGTTTGGTCATACGCTCGTAGTTTATCGATAATTAACTACGCGTATAGGTTACAAATTATTATTCAAATAATCGTTGTAACTTGTGTGAGGTAAATCGATCGTTTAAGTTCTTAAGGAAATTAATAACTTTACGGTGGAACTTCGATGAAAATAAAGTTAGTTTATAATATTCGAGTTTAAATGATTACTCAAAACATTTATTATTTAACAAAACTTTAAGGGATTCAAGGTTTTAAGAGAAATAAGGTTCTAAATGATATATGACATAAAAATAGTTAAACATTTGTGACGAAATAAGATCGAAAGAGTTTTGATTCGTCGTGTGTGTTTGGTTAACTTCGTTCGATCGTTAAATTTATAATTGCTATTTTTAAACAAAGGGTACTTGTTTATCCGGAAGAACATTATAAGTCTTTTATCAAACCTTTTGATCAATTTTTAACTTATAAAAGTGACTAACATTTTTTAGAAAAAAATCGTTAGATTCCGCTTATAAATAGGTTCCAAACCATTTCTCTGTATCGTTCATTTTATCAACAAAACTAGTTTACAAAGTCGTTTGCTCGGTTTACAATAATATAAGTATGTGATTTAACTAATTTAGTCGTCATCTTTGACATGATTTTAATTAGTCAATACTTAATATAGAGTTTGGTTTATCATTTATTTTACTTTACTTAGTGTTTAGAGAAATCAAACGTTTTCTTTAACTTGTATGAACGCTCTCGATTCTCGGATGGTTATATCAGTTACATAAAATCATAAACTCATAAAATCATAACCCGTCTTCGTGAATCAATCTCGAGCTTGGATACTTGCAAGTATACCCTTCGGCTCATCACTCGGTTTTCCCGTTTCGAGACCCACAATGTGACAATATTAAGCTCCGAGAGCATCACATTGTAGTTCGATAAATGTAAAAAGAAAAGTAAGAAAGTTTATCATTTTATGTGGGGTTTTAACCCAGAATGAAAACAAGATCATCAAGACTCATTGGATCTTTCGGGTGAACCTTTAAATCAAGAAATGTGAATGAAATGGGTCTTAGAAGCTTACGACTAGCAAGCTACGTTAAATGGTGACGGTGGTTGAAGGTGGCGGTGGTGGCGGATGATGATGGTGGTGTTGGCGGCCGATGAAGATGGTGGTGGTGGCGGTGGTGTTCGATGGTGATGATGGTGGTGGAGGTTGATGACAGTGATGATGATGATGAGGATGGTGGTGGTGGCTCTCGGTTGAGACGGGAGGATGGGAGGTCGAGAGCTCCAGCGGCGGCGGCTGGAGGTGGTTTGTCGGGTGGAACGGCGGCAGCAGCAGGAGGTTGCTGTGGTGGTGGTCGTTTGCCAACGTAGAGAGGGAGGGAGATGGTGGTGGACGGTTGGGGTGCGGGAGAAAGAAAGGGGTGGAGTGGTTTTGTATAGTGGTCTGTGTGTGAAAATGGTTTTAGAAGTATGGTGGTATTGTCCTTTCACCATGTCTATAAATCTTTAGGAATATTTTGTAGGCAAATTAACTAATCATAGTTAGTTAGATGTTTAACCTAGGTTAGGGCATGAGTTAGTTAGATATTTTAGTGATTAGGTATTTAGGTGGTATTAGTTTTATAAAAAGTAACAACTTTACCCGCATATTTTATAAAACTACAATATATAAAATATAGCGTTTCCATAAAATAACCACTAAAAAGTTGACGGAAACTTTGAATGGCCGAAGATTGTAAAAACGGTTGTCGGGCCAGTATAGTTCGTGTGAGGCCGGTATGCGGGGCTTTCTCCGATTCTCGCGCGGTTTGTTTTATTATTTACCAAAATTATTCGGGATTGATATGTTTGAGTTTTATATTGTCGGTTGACTCGTCAAGTCATGTTTTTGGGTTCGGTTCCTTCTTTTCGCGTTATTGGGCCGTGTCGGGCCCAATTCGGTATACAGGCGATTCATACCGAATCGTTCTACCGTTTTGGTCGAGACAAGTTTCTAAATAAATTACGAGGCTTCAATGTTGTTAAAATATTATTGTTTTGGTTGTAAATCAATTATTTAGAAGTTTTAGTTTTATTTATTTTTTTTGCTCGCGTACCGTGTTCAGAAAAATAAATAACTGTTTTGATCCGCTTCGAGCTCGAATATTTTACACTATTAAAACTAACTAAAGTTTTAAATAAAATGTTCGCTCAAAGACCTTGTCGAGTGTCGGTGTGATTTTCTCATGACACTATTTCGGTAAAATATAAAAGTCATTTTATATTTTTATTGTTCTTGTTATTAAAGTTCCACAGATCTCGTGGTGAACTTTTTCTTTTGTTATGGGTTTGTTTTTCCAGTACAAACGTGAGAATTTGTCAAGGGTGGACGTTTACGTGCACAGTATTTACTAATATAAAAGTCATTTTATATTTTTATTGTTCTTGTTATTAAAGTTCCACCGTTCTCGTGGTGAACTTTTTCTTTTATTGTTCTTGTTATTAACCCTATATATATATATATATATATATATATATATATATATATATATATATATATATATATATAGGGTTAGGTTCAAATGAGAACTTTTTGTTTTGAGAGTTAAATCTCAACCACACATTTCAGGGGGGACCACTACAATTCATGGGAGGGGGGATACATGTAAATAAACTTGTGGCTCAAATTAGTTCTTTTTAGTTCTCAAATCAAATTGGTTCTCAAATGATCCTCCCCCTATATAGGGTTAGGTTCAAATGAGAACTTTTTGTTTTGAGAACTTTTGAGAACTAAATCTCAACCACAAATTTCAGGGGGGGACCACTACAATTCATGGGAGGGGGGATACATGTAAATAACTTGTGGCTCAAATTAGTTCTTTTTAGTTCTCAAATCAAATTGGTTCTCAAATGATCCTCCCCCTATATATATATATATATATATATATATATATATATATAGAGAGAGAGAGAGAGAGAGAGAGAGAGAGAGAGAAAGGATAATATGAAAACCATGTTGAGTTTGGAAAACCATGAAAACCCATTTGTGTCCCTTGATTAACTCCATCTAAGGGTTCTTAATTTATTAGACTATTTTCCTTTTTTATATATTCTTAATAACATATAATAAACATAGTATCCCTTTATTTAAAATGAATAAGGGTATTTTAGGTATGGATTTTTCCACTCTAGTAACCTACTTCCTGCCATTTGCATGCACAATCCCATCCTATCATATCACCACCCTATTCAACATTTCTTTCTTTTCCTTTTTGAATTTGAATCTTAAAATCTAATTCCAATTTTTTTCTTCTCAATCTCCATGTAGAATCATCTCAACAAACTGAAGCCCCATTCAACACTTGAATTTTTTACAACTGAAGCCCCATTGCAATTATCTCGCTTCTTCTTCTTCATCGACATCACAACTAGGGGTGTTCAAAACCGGATATCCGGAATTTCGGATATCCGAATTTCGGATATCCGGAATTTCGGATATCCGAATTTCGGATATCCGGAATTTCGGATATCCGAATTTCGGGTATCCGAAAATTTCGGATATCTATTTTCCCTGTCCAAGTCCAAGTCCGAAATTTCGGATATCCAAAATTTCGGATATCCGAAATTTCGGACTGGACTCGGATAGTGATAACGGATATCCGAAAATTCAGTTTTGTTTAAAAAACCACAATATAACATACTCAAACATGTAAAATCTAAGCCAAATAGAGAATAAAAATCTGCTATCCATCAATGGGTAAACGAATAGGGGGAGGAAGTAATGGAATGGGATCTCAGCCACGAAAAATTAACCCACTTTGAGGGATTGAAAGAAAGAAAAAGGAAGGGGGATCTCAGCCACCAATGGGTCTGCTATCTAAATTAGGCACAGGCAAAATCAGAATTCACTGAAGGCTGAAGCGATGGTGGAGTAGTGGATGATGTTACCTGATTGGGAGTTGGGACGATGGAGGTCTGAGATGGCTAGAATGACGAAGGAGATGGAGGTCTGAGATGGACTTGCGAGTTACGACCTGCGCCGACGAAGGAGAGCACCGGGCGAAGGAGTGCGCCGCTGGCGCCGGATACCTGCGACCTTCGCCGGACATGGAGAGCGACGGACAAAGCGAGACTGCGTCGTGGTCCTCGTGGATGTGGTCTGTGGAGAGGGGGGCGGATCTGGAAAGTGGAAAACGTGGAATGAAGTTGAACCCTAAAATTCCTAATTCACTAATACCTTAATTTTTTAATATAAAATATATTTTTAATTTATTTAAATTTTCGGAAACCGGGTATCCGAAACTTCCGAAAATTTTGTAAATTGTAGTCCAAGTCCAAGTCCGAATTTTCGGATATCCGAGTTTCGGATATCCGAAATTCCGGATATCCGAAATTCCGGATATCCGAAAATTTCGGATAATTCGGATACGGAATTTCGGATAATTCGGATACGGATTCGGACTCGGATATTTTTGAACACCCCTAATCACAACAGTTTCTTGTCTTCTTCCGAGTTTATTCCGGGTGTTTGATGAGACCAAAATGTTGGTTTCCAGAACATTTTATTAAAAAAAGAAAAGAAAAAGAAATTTCTCTATCGTAGTTTAATACATGTAAGTGTTTAAATATGTAGCTCTTGGTTTACATATGTAACTCACTGTTTTATATATTTTAAATATTCGTTTTACATATGTAACTATTGGCTTACATATGTAAGTCTTTGGGTTGAGATTACATATCTAAGTATTGGTTTACATATGTAACTTGTTGTCTACATTTTAAAGTCTTGGTTTAAATATGTAGCTCTTGGTTTACATATGTAACTCACTGTTTTATATATTTTAAGTGTTGGTTTTACATATGTAACTATTGGCTTACATATGTAAGTTTTTGGATTTTATATGTAACACTTCTAGTACACAACATAAGTTGTTAGACATATATTACAAATTATTGCTAAGATGATAAACACAAATTGATGTAATTTGTTGTATATGTAAAATTCTAATGTTACATATGTATATTTACTTGCATAACATGCGTAGCACACAAATTTCTAAGATAATAAATATATAAATATGTAAATTTACTTACGTGATATTCGTAATATTGGTGTTACATATGTAATTTTACACACATATTTTGTTATATGTTACATTTTACATATGTTTATAAGTTGTTACATGTTACATATGTTACAATTTATTGCTAAGATGAAAAACGCAAACTAATGTATTTTGTTACATATGTAAAATTCTAATGTTATATACGTATATCAAGTGATTAACTTATTTTCTGTGTAGGTTAAATGATTTTTTGTGTCAAAGATGAAGATAATTATCAAGAACTGAAGATTAATTAGCTTTTATATTTCTCTGTTAGGTTTATATATATATATATTCTTTGTGTCAAAAAAATGTAATATCTAAAAGCTAATTATATCTAATTTTACATATCTAAATTTACTTACGTATACGTAGGTTACATAATTTATACTATGTAAACTTATTTTCTAGGCATGTTACGTATTTAATTTTACTCGTCTATTATATTATAAGTCATACGTAAACTATATTATATAATCTTATATATTATTTTTTAATGATGTTACATATGTATTTTTACTTAAATGTACTAGTTCGATGATATATTAAATTATTAGCTAAAATGTTACATATGTAATTTTACTTGCATATGTTTGATATATAATGTAACATATGTAATATCTAATGTTACATATGTAATAAAATAGATTTTGAAGAAAGAGAAGAATAGTATATCTAAAAAACGATGTTACATATGTGACTCAACCATGATGTTACATATGTAACTATATGTTAATTTACTTACGTAATGATGTTTACATATGTTATTTTACATACCTAATATGTTGCATCATTTAAATTTACATGTGTAAACTTGTTCCACACATGTAAATTTTTAAATGTTTCATGTGTTATCTCGTTATCTATTTAAATTTACATATAGAAACTCGTGCTTCATATATAAAATTACTTATGTAACATGCTGTGAGGAAAATGTTTAATAACAAACACACATTTTTTACATATGTAAACTAACTAAAACGTTTAATAAAAGAGGATATTAGCAGAGTTCTATAGAATTGAGGTTTGGTGGATATTAATAGAGTTCTATTTATAGAAAAAGATAATTTAATTTATATTAACCTAAGCTAGTTTTCTTTTAGCCTTTTATTTGATTTTATTCTTTTTTTCTTATTATTATCATGGAGGTTTAGTGGATATTAATAGAGTTCTATTCAAGTCGTTTTTAAGCCGGGAAAAATGTGTTTTTGGGTTTTTAAAAGCAAAACTAAAAATAAAAAAGCAAAAAAAAGTTTTGTTGGTTGTGAAGGTTGGTTTAATATGTTTTGTTGGTTGTGAAAATTAGTTTAATAGGTATTGTTGGTTGTGAAGGTTAGTTTAATACTACAACATGTGGTTTAATGATGAAGATGGAAAGAGAATGTGGAGAGAGGAGAGAGGAATAGATGGAGTGAGGTGAGAGGAAAGAGAAAAGTGTCTTGTCCTTTTTGCAGTAAAGTCTTCAATAAGGTGAATGGACCATCATGCCCTTCAAGTTGTAGATAAGAAAACCAACGTGGATTAATGAGAGCCATGTACTTGGTTTTCATAGTTTTTCTAAGTGGGAATGGTTTTTCATATATCCATGCCCTATATATATATATATATATATATATATATATATATATATATATATATGGGATGGTTAATGTGAAAACCCAATCCAATTGGGAAAACTTTAAAAACCAATCTAAGGGTTAGTATTACTCCACGTTGGCTGTTGACAACCTCTTAACAAGGGCAATATGGGTAATTGAAAAGAAGAAGACTTTCCCCCATGTTGTCATTTCTTGCTTTCTGCTATAGTACACTCAACTTTCTGCAACCTTGTACTTAATTCTTAATATACTAAAAGTTGTCTTTTCCAATGCATCTTTTCTAAAAACTTAAACGTCTTCATACGAAACCTAATACATAGTTATTTTAAATTCTATTTATATATATATATATATATATATATATATATATATATATATATATATAGGGGAAGGATCAAATAAAAATAAGATGTTATTGCGAAAACACGAAAACAAATATTAAAACCTATATAACTCCCTCATACGTTAATATTTTTTTAAAAAAATTTGCACCAAAAGTCTTAAAATTATGTCACCTTTAATTCTGGAAAAAAAAATTAAACATTTAAAATTTCGTGATTTTTTTATTATTGCACATGTGCAATAATACATATTAATTATATTACACATGTGCAATATTAACAAAAAGAACGTTAATTTTTTTTAACTTTTTCCAGAATTAAAGATAACAGAATTATAAGATTTATGGTGTAATGTTTTATGAAAAATATTAACGTATGAAAAAGTTATAGAGGTTTTAATATTATTGCACATGTGCAATAAAAATTTATTATTGCACATGTGCAATAATAAAAAAATAAAAAAAACGTTGAATTTTTTTTTTATTTTCTCCAGAAATAAAGATAACAGAATTATAAGATTTATGGTGCAACTTTTTATAAAAAAAATTAAAATATGAAAAAGTTATAAAGGTTTTAATTATTATTGCATATGTGCAGTAATAATAAAAAAAAATTATTGCACCAGTGCAATAATAATTTTTAAAAAAAAACTAGATTTTTTTTTAATTTTTTCCAGAACTAAAGATAACATAATTTTAAGGATTTTGGTGCAATTTGTTTTAAAAAATATTAACGTATGAAAAAGTTATAGAGGTTTTAATATTTGTTTTCGTGTTTTCGCAATAAAAGTTGTTTTCACATGAACCTTACCCTATATATATATATATATATATATATACCCTATATATATATATATATATATATATATATATTAATAATGAAGAAGAATGGGTGATTTTTATGATGAAAAAGAAGCCTGAAGCTTTAATGGAGTCTATGAAGATGATAAAAGTACAGAGAGAGAAAATTAAGAAGAAGAAAGGTATTAAGAAAACATAAATTGTCTTGTTGTGGATGTGGGCCATGTGACTTTAAAAGAAAATTTAATATTAACCCCTTTTAGTTTAACTATACTTACAAAGTAAAGTAGACATTTTAATTTGATTCAATCTCTAAACATTTTATGTTATCTTTACATATTAACCATAGTAACTAATTAAATTTTCTAAATAGTTAGTATTTTATGTTATTAGGTTGATTAATTTTAATCTTTTTTTCTATTTATAAACGATTTATATTTCGTTCTTTATGATTTACAAAGTGTTTTTATTTTATTTTATAGATGGTATATGGAGGATGAGTTTACACATGTTAGATAAATGAAATGTAACATATTACGTAAGTAATTAACATATATAACATAATTAGGTAAGTAAATTAACATATAGTTACATATGTAATATCATTGTTTAGTCACATATATAACATCATTGTTTAGATGTGATTTTTTTATATTCCAAAATGTTTGATCACATTAGTTCAAGTAGGAAACATACGTAAATTTAGATACGGAGGATGAGTTTACATATGTAAATTAAAAGTAACATATTACGTAAGTAAATTAACATATGTAACGTCATTACGTAAATAAATTAACATATGTAACGTCATTACGTAAGTAACTTAACATTTAGTTACATATGTACCATCAAAGAATGTTCAACAAAATATACAATTATATTTTATTAATTTATAAGAAAAAATTACAATTAACAAAAAAACGTTACAAAATCACCCCCTATTGAAGAGTTTTCATTATAACTATCCCCTATTGTGAACTCGTCCTCCATATGTAAATTTACATATGTTTCATGCTTGAACTAGTGAACATCTTTGTTGTAGGTAAATGAATTTTTTTTTCAAAGATGAATATGGTTATAAAGAAGTGAAGCAGAAATAGCTTTTATATATTTTTTGTTAGCTTGTTGCATTTCTTTAGTTTGTCATATTTTTTTGATTATTTTTTTTAAACATTTCAGTTCGTTTGAAACATTTGGTAACGTTTTTTGTTCATTGTAATTGTTTCTTATAAATTAATAAAGTATTTAGCAGTAGTGAGTTGTCAACACTTTTTTATAAAAATTGAGGGAAATTATAAAAAGAGTATACAAATTTACATAGTTTAAGTCTGACATATAACAGGATACATGTGAAAATTTCATATGTAACATGCCTAGAAAACACATTTTATTATAATTATACGGGATATGCATGTTACGTAAGAAAAACTTACATATGTAACTTTAGTTTTTACATATGTAATATAAGGTTATATAGCATGATACATAGGTAAATTTGCATACAATGAGAAAATCATATTATATTAAAACATATTACATAGGCATGAACAATCAATGATGGAATCTTTTCTACTTTCACCCATGTACGAACAATTACTAATGTAAATATTCATATCTAATATAATAGTCCATTTACCCATGATTTTTTATTTTTATTTTCTGCCAACTCTACAACCTTGTACTTTAATATCTCCGCCTCTCTCACTTTTTCGATTCGCAAGACACGAATTGTTACATATGTAAAAACGTGTTATCGCGTGTTACATATATATCATCAGGACATGTGAAACAAGCTAAACAAAAAAAATATAACAACCTAACAAAAAAATATATAACAACTTAATTATGTCGATCTGATGTCCAAGGAACAAGACTTACTGTTTAAAGGACTTCTTCTTGACATTCATGATAATCATTTTTATCTTGACACAAAAATCTCTTCACTCATAAAGAAAACAAGTTCATCAGTTCTATGCGTAAACGTTGCACGTGCTATATAGACAAAATTAAGAAATAATTTAATTGTGAGCTACACATGTTACGTAAGTAAATTTATATAAGTAACACTACACATTACATATGTAACTTTAAATAGATATCCAAAGGAATAATACATATGTAACACGTGATAACATAAAAATAAACAGAATATCCAAAGGAATAATACATATGTAAATTTACATACGTAACATGCTTAAAAAACATCACTGAGACGACTTCCTAGTCAAAATCCAAGGGAATAATACATATGTAAATTTACATACATAACATAATTAGAAAGAAAAAAAATTCTAATTTAAAAAAAAATAATGTATTAAAATTTTTGTTTAAAAACATATAATTCCCTACATATGTAATATGCCTAATTAAAAAAAACATATATAAGGCAAAGTGTTACATATGTAATGATAACAAGTACATGTAGTGATAGAATCAGGATTTTTCGACCGGAGAGTCAATAACAATTTTTATTTACAGCTAAAGGTGTTTATAGGTTTTTCTATTAAGAGAAATATTGCTAAGAATACTACAAAAAATAAAATGATACTAAACTATAAACTTTCATGAAAATTAGTTACAATTAGAATAATTTAGAAAAAATATAGTAAAGATATTGTTTTTGTCATCGATTAGTTCACTATCCCAATGTGCTTTTAAATTATTTATATCCACAAACATAAAAATTCTGAAAGTAAAATATAGTTTTTTCAAGATTTTTTAAACGAGAAAAATTCTAAAAGCAAAAAATAGTTGATAGCCCAAATTAAATATAGTAATTCTAACATCTCATTAATGTCTCTTCTTCTTCCTTTAGAGAAATTTCTCCTTATTTTATAGCGTCCTTTCTCGTCGAAAAAAACTTACTTTCCGACCAAGTCATTTCTCTTCTTAATATCCAGTTAAACTACTCCGACCAGTATCTTTGATTTTGAGTTTCCGATTCAGATCTCGATGGTGACTCCGTCTCCGCGAAGGAACATCTGACGGTGACTCCGTGTCCGCCTCATCGAACGATGGTGGTTGTGGGGATGAGCGACGAAGGAGGTGAATGATGGTGGTCATAAACTGGGGTGGTTGTAGTGGCTGATGGATCATATAGGTGATGGTGGTGGTTAGCAATGGTTTAAATAAATGCTTGCTCTAAAATTTTAAAACGTAGAAAGCAAATGAAAGTGAAACCTCTATCTCTTTCTCTGCTACACACATGTTTTTTTTTTGGTCATGAACAAGTGAAGGTGAAAGTAAAAAATAGATGAAGTGATGGGTAATGGAGTGATGGGGTGAGGTGGAGGTTCTTGGGAATTGAATTTTTTAGTATGTCTAAAATGACCTTTTGAAGAAAAAGACAAAAACCAAAAAGTAGTTAAATTAAAAGAAAATTCTGGAAAAAAGAAGGACCATTGGATGATCATCATCAAGGGCCTATATTTGGTTTTTAAAGTTTTCCCAACTCATGTTGGTTTTCATTCTACCCTTCCTCTCTCTCTCTCTCTATATATATATATATGTATATATATATATATATATATAGGGTGAGGTTCATTGTAGACTCTTTAAAAAGTGTAGACCATGTAGACCCTTATATTGTTTTTTAAAACTCACTAAACATTATAAAATTAATTGCTGTTGAATTTGGTTTTTTTTATGCGATAAGTTTTTAAAACAAAAAAGAAAACCTAGAAAGTTGTTGGAGACATTGAAATATAATTGTTGTTAAAAGAAAGTTATATTGTTGTATAAAACTCACCAAAAATTATAAAACTCATTGCCGAGTTTTAAAACTCACTGGTATGTTTAAAACTCCTTACAACTTTGACAATCAATGTTCTATAAAACTCGTTAAAACTTATAAAACTCCCGACAAATTATAAGACTCACTGCTGTGTTTAAAACTCATTGTTTTAAAAACTCACTACAATTTAAAAATTAACGTTCTAAAATACTCACTAAAAATTATAATTTCAAATTAAGAAAATGAAAAATAAAGAAAAAACTAAAAATATTAGAAATAAACCCTAAATTTTAATATAAAGATAGAAATATGACAAAATAAAAAAAATTACAAAAAAAATTCAATAGCAATGAGTTTTATAATTTTTAGTGAGTTTTATAGAACAATATAGCGGTCTACAGGGTCTACACTTTTAAGGGGTCTACACTTTTAAGGGGTCTACAATGAACTTTTGACTATATATATATATATATAGTCAAAGTATAGGTTTGACCCGGTATTTTTGGACGGGTTATCACAGATTACTAAGGATAACATATATGGCACAGTGTAGTTTATGTAGTATATGACTGCTAAATGTTGCTAAACGAGACGGTGACCCATCCGCGTGTTGCGGGTCACCCGTTTTACGTGTAGTCTGCGACTCTTGATTAATTAAAAAATTGAAGTGACAACCATACATTTCCTTCATAGATTTGCTACTTGAACATTAAAGATTTACAAAAGACATGTATGAGTTCCATTGGTAGTTATCTTAGCTGCGAATGTTAGTGACAAACTGTAATATCCACGCACAAAGAAATATACTGAAGAAATGCGAATGATAAAAGGAAAGCAAAGGGATTTAAAACCTTAAGCTACATAATACACCAAAATAGCATTAGGATGTAGCCCGTGTGCATAAATATTTCAATTGGAAATTGAAACAGTAATAGTTAAAGCAGATATGTCCATCACATCTATGTCTAGAAATCATTTTGAAGAAAATCAAACACATTTTGGACACCATTTAAAAGCATGTGCAGTTTAAAATGCACATTCAAACACTTCCTAACAATTAATCGTAGTTACCGCAAGATCCAGTCCTGCCCATTGAATGTCCTGTCACCATAAGTGTAAGATCTACAAATATTTCCCTTGTGTTGCTAAAGCCGTTAGGAACTCCAAAATGAACCCTAAATAATGGAGACAAAGATGAAATAAAGATCACAGTAGCAAAAGAATAAGCAGAGTTATTGCCAGGTGTATGTCACACCCCCAATTTCCACTAACGGAGCTTAACCGTGTGGGGTGTGAACCAGACCAGGACCCGAGTCATTAGTTACATCAAACATAAGTTTAGGGTTCAAAATGTAAATATATTTCCAAACGGGAAATATCAAACAGAGTTAATGTTTAGCGGAAGCTCATAAAAGTCAAGTTGCGCAAGCAAGCGCCTGATAAGTAAATACCAGTTCAAGTTGAAAAGATTTGAAAACCAATTCCCAAGATAAAAGGTTTTAGTCAACGTACGTGCCCAAAAATCCGATTCTCCTAGCGTCCTGCAAAGCATGCATAAGAGCAAGTGTCAACTAATGTTGGTGAGTTCACATAAGCACATAAGTATAACTAGTATAGTTATGCAGTACGAATACAAAAGTTTTTATTCGTATATAAGCATGTATATTAACAGTACAATCCATATCGTAGGTAGCGAGCCTAAGTTCATGTCACTAAAACGTTCGCAACCGAAGCTGACCAAATAGTTGTAGGAATAATTCCTTACGTGGTTTGCCTTCCCCGTGTCTACTCGATCACGGTAAGTTTAGGCTGACATTGTCCTCAGTCCGACCGCCAGTCGGGTGGTGCATCTCGTGCCCGCTGAGTGGGGTTTTTCAGACCCCAGTAGTACTACCCAATATCCCCTCGCTATAAACTATTAACGGTTCGATAAGTAAGGACTTTCAAAGATAAGCATTTTACGTGAACATGTGATATATGTTGGATTTCTACTTTAATCATACATAAACATTGTCGTGTTATCACCCTAACCCGGGTGTAACGTGTTTGCGTGTGTTATCGTCCAAAACCGGACGTAACGTAAAGGTTGTGAAACTCACCTTAGGGTGCGCTGCTACAATTTAGTAAGACTCCGAGTCTTGCGTAACTACCGAACACCTATAGAATTTATATACGTAAGTGGGTGTTCGAACGTGCGCGACATAGCCTAGACGACGGTGTTGTTATCAAGTAATTCAGATAGTGATGTATATGATAGATTTCAACGTGTGATAAAAATCCTTATTACGAAATGAATCGGAGACGACGTTTAGACAAAAATCACGAGGATTTACAAAAGCCGATGCAAGTATATTATTACCAACAATACATATGAATAAGACTGGGAAAACATATATGTTCATAATCATAAACATATGGATGTAATCAAAACTGTGTAAAAATAAATAAATAAATAAATAAAGCGTCCTATACATATATATTTATATATATATATTCTTTTCATAAATATAAGGGTTAATAAAACGTTAGTTTTGTGTTTCCAAATACGTTTATTTATATATTTCCTCAAATAGGTATTCGTTGAAAGTTTATTTTCAAATAATCAACATTTATATATATAATAACCAAATTATATAAACTGACGAGAGAAACGAAAGTAACGATGTTTACGAGGTTTTCTACGGTCCAAGATCACAAGGAAAATGATGGGTGAAGGTTTTTGGGTCAAACAAGTGAAGGTTAATGCCAAAATAATATAATAAAAAAAAAAGTGGGGGTCATCGGGTTCGAACCCGTGACCTCCAAGTCAAAACCGAACGACCTAACCACTGGGCCAAGCCATCATTTGTTAACAGATTCGCATCATAAGATTTTTGTTTATGCAGGGACACAGAAACCTGATATTAAAAAAAAAACAACAACAGCGAACTGGGGCTGGGAAGGGTCGAACCGGGGACCTCTCGGTCACCAGGCAACGCGCTGACCAATTGCGCTACTTGACATATGCGTTTCTATTCAGTTACCCAACTATATATCCAAATCCCATCTGTCACCATCTTCTTCTCTACAACTCCGGTGGCCGGAGTTTCATTCCGGTCACCGGAAAATCGTGAAACCAGAATTAAACTGAAGATAAGTGTGCGACTAACACCAAGAAGTGATTACCTCGAATCGAAGATGAGTTTTGACACGTCTTTGAAACCGAAACGAAACCCGAACCTTGAACGCGAACACCGAGCGCAGTCACGAAACTCTACTCCGACTGCTCCTGGTTGCTCAGCAACGAACAACGAACTCAAGGGTGATGAATGGTGGTGATTCTGTGGAGATTCCTAGTCGGAATTCGAGTTCGCCGGTGATATGGTTTCTTTCTTTCTATCTTTTTTTTTCCCCAGAGAGATCAATTGAATGAGTGATTGAGAATTGTCGATTACACTAGTTGAAGCTAGTAGGATGGTAACTGTCGAATGATTGAATGATAATTTAAGAGGAATCGATAGTGAGTTTAAGTCGAGGCTTCATGGGTCGGTTACGGAAGTGAAAAAGGGTATGCTATTGTTTCATCTGCTTTCAAATAAAGTATGCCTTAATGGCAAGAATAGCCCCTCCACAAATAACATGATGAGAGAGTAAGCTTTGCTAATTACAACATGAGTCCCTCCAGGTTTGTTTAATCAGAATTCAGGTTTAGAAAACTACAAGTTAGGCCCCTTACGATTTAGAAACGTCTAACGGACACTAACGAGGTCTAACGAAGAGTAACTTGGCGATGATTATTCGAGTGTACGTCAAACATATTTAACGAACAAAATTTTATAGAAGTATAACATATATACATTTCACATAAAATCATGGTTATACCCCATAACTAATATTTTTAGATTTCTATAAAATCATAGAAATGTCTCGAATGATTGCGCGACACACCGTCACATAAAATCATAGAACGACGCGCGTATATATATATATACATATATACCACGTAAAAATAATAAATATAGTTGCCACATAAAATGAAAAAACGTTTTCGTGAAATCATAAAATATAATTCATATAAAATTATAAATTATATAATTATTCAAAGAAGTTAACTGACGTCTAGACTCATGTGCAATGCTCGTGTAAATATTCTAGTTAACCGAAGTAACGGACCTTATCGAAATATAACACAAGTTGTTAACGGGGTTAACCTGGGAAATTGCCGGTTGCCACATCATCCCCTTGTTAAGGAATTTTCGTCCTGAAAATTTGCCTTAAGTTGCTACAGTTTCTGTGGAAGGAAAGAAAAAATTTTAGGGTTGCTACATCATCCCCTTGTGAAGGAAATTTTGTCCCAAAATTTAACTCATACCTTAATTAGATGTTGACGCTTGATCAAATAGGTGAGGATATTTCTTCCTTATCTGATCTTCTCGTTCCCACGTGAACTCCGGTCCACGCTTAGATTGCCATCTCACTTTGACGATGGGAATTTTACTTTGTTTCAATGTTTTCTCCTCACGTCCCATAATTTCCATGGGTTGTTTGATAAATCGCAGTTGTTCATCGATTTGTAGTTCTTCTAATGGAACTAGAAGAGTGTCATCAGCTAAACACTTTCTCAGGTTTGAAACGTGAAACACGTTGTGTACTCCATCCAATTCAGGAGGTAGATTTAAACGATAAGCCACCGGACCAATACTCTAGGTGATCTCGAATGGTCCTACATAACGGGGATTCAACTTCCCGCGCTTTCCAAAGCGTACGACACCTTTCCAAGGTGAGACTTTCAGTAGTACTTTATCGCCGACTTCAAATTCTAACGGCCTTCGGCGTTTATCTTCATAAATCTTTTGTCTATCTCTTGCCGCTTTCATGCGGTTTCTGATTTGCACGATTCTCTCCGTGGTCTTGTGTACTAATTCAGGTCCAGTGAGTTGGCTCTCACCGACCTCGGTCTAACAGACCGGCGATCTGCATTTTCGTCCGTAAAGAGCCTCAAATGGAGCGGCTCCAGTACTGGTATGGTAACTGTTATTATAGGAGAATTCTACCAGTGGTAAATGAGTTTCCCAATTTTTCCCGAAGTCGAGCACACATGCTCTAAGCATATCCTCAAGAGTCTGGATGGTACGTTCAGTCTGTCCATCTGTTTGAGGATGATACGCGGTACTCATATCTAAGCGAGTGCCCATCGCCTCTTGTAAGGATGTCCAAAAATTTGAAGTAAATCTAGGGTCTCGGTCAGAGATAATAGATAAAGGCACTTCGTGAAGCTTGACAATCTCCTTGAGGTATATCTTTGCAAGTTTTTCTGTTTTGTCATTTTCCTTGATAGCTAGGAAATGAGCGGATTTTGTTAACCGGTCAACGATAACCCAAATCATATCGTTACCGCCAGAAGTACGGGGCAATCCCGTGATGAAATCCATCGATATTTCTTCCCATTTCCATTCAGGAATTTTAGGTTGTTGCAGTAATCTTGCTGGCTTTCGATGTTCAGTTTTGACCTTTGCGCACGTCAAGCACTTGCTGACATATCTAGCGATATCAGCTTTCATATTGGGCCACCAATATAGCCCCTTCAGATCTTGGTACATTTTGTCTGAACCTGAATGGATCGAATAACGGGACTTGTGGGCCTCGTCCATCACCAGTTCTCTAAGATTTCCATGGAGAGGTACCCATATACGATCCTTATAATAACGAAGTCCATCGGTCATAACTTCAGAAGTTCCATCGACGTCACGTAACGATTCAGACCCAAAATTTTCCTCCCTTAGGGCCTCTTTCTGAGCATCCCGGAGCCTATCCGGTAGCCCCGTATGGATCGTTAATTGCGGAGCTCAAACTCTTCTAGGTTTGACATGTTCCTTTCTACTCAAGGCATCGGCCACCACGTTGGCCTTGCCTGGATGATACTTTATTGCAAGATCATAGTCGTTTAGCAATTCGACCCACCTACGTTGCCTCATGTTGAGTTTCTTTTGTTCAAATATGTGCTGGAGGCTCTTGTGATCAGTGAATATCGTACACTTGGTGCCATATAAGTAGTGCCTCCAAAATTTCAAGGTAAATACAACAGCTCCCAACTCTAGGTCGTGAGTTGTGTAATTCTTCTCATGGGACTTTAGTTGCCTTGACCCATATGCTATGACTTTACCTCTTTGCATCTGAACACATCCGAGTCCCTGGATTGACGCTTCACAATAGACCTCGAAGTCGTCAATCCCATCAGGTAGAGATAATATAGGTGCAGTACAAAGTTTCTCTTTCAGAATTTGGAAGGCTGTCTCTTCCTTGTCACCCCATCTGTACTGAACCCCTTTGTGCGTAAGAGCGGTCAATGGTTGAGCTAAATGAGAAAATCCCTTTATAAAACGACGATAGTAACCCGCTAAACCTAGGAATTAACAAATTTCCGTAGGAGCTCTAGGGGTAGACCAATTTTTAATGGCTTCGATCTTGACTGGGTCAACGTGAATACCTTGCTCGTTGACGATGTGACCCAGAAATTGAACCTCTCAGATCCAGAAATCGCACTTAGAGAATTTCGCGTAGAGTTGTTCTTTCTTTAACAATTCTAAGATTAACCGTAGATGTTCCTCGTGTTCTTCTTTCGTCTTGGAGTAGATGAGGATGTCGTCGATAAATACTATGACGAACTTATCCAGATAGGACTTGCACACACGGTTCATAAGATCCATGAATACAGCTGGTGCATTTGTCAACCCGAAAGGCATGACCAAGAATTCATACTGGCCATAGCGTGTTCCAAAGGCTGTCTTTTCTATGTCCTCCTCACGGACTCTTAGCTGATGATAGCCGGACCTTAAATCAATCTTGGAATAGTAACTGGATCCTTGAAGCTGATCAAAAAGATCATCTATTCGAGGAAGAGGGTATCGATTTTTGATAGTGACTTTGTTGAGCTCGCGGAAATCAATGCACATCCTAAATGTGCCATCCTTCTTCTTGACGAATATTACTAGTGCTCCCCATGGTGACGAGCTAGGTCTAATAAAACCTTTATCTAACAGTTCTTGCAGCTGTGTGGATAGCTCATTTAATTCGTTCACCGCTAGACGATATGGTGCACGCGCGATCGGAGCTGCTCCCGGAGCAAGGTCAATCCCAAATTCTACTTGCCAAAACGGAGGAAGGGCGGGTAATTCCTCAGGAAATACCTCGGGGTAATCACGTACGATCGGGAAGTCTTCGATTTTTTTTCTCTCTACCCTGGTTTGGTCCGTAACTGTGGCCAGGATTGTTACGTACGTGTCCTTTCCGAAGACACTTCTACGCTTTAAGGTATGATATGATTCCGGAGACAGCACCTCCCTTTTCGCCCTGAATCGAGAGTAATTCTCCTCCGACTACAGGTATTCGTATGACCTTTTCTTGACAGACAATTTCCGCCTGATGTTTGGATAGCCAGTCCATGCCTACTATTACGCCGAAACTACCGATGGTAAAAGGCATAAGGTCTATACTTAGTTTATGACCAGATAGTTCTAATGTGCAGTCTTCAACTAAGTGAGTGGCGTCAAGAAGCTTACCATTTGCTAATTCAACCGTGTACCTAGCTGTTAGTGGAGTTTGAGTAGCCTTAATCAACTTACAGAACTTAGCCGAGATAAAACTTTTCTCAGCACCAGTATCAAATAAGACATTTGCGAAGTAGTTGTTTAGAAGAAACTTACCGGTAATGACGTTGGCATCATTTCTTGCTTCACTAGAACCCATAACGAAAGCTCGCCCTTTGGCACCATCTCCACCGTTTCTACCACCATCACCGCCATTGTTATTTGTTGTTACGGTGGTTATTGTTGTTGCCATCATTGTTGTTATTCTTTCGAAGTTTCGGGCCGTCCCTCTCCTAGTGCCCTGGCTTTCCACATTCATAACACCCCCTAGGGCCTTCATCATTCTGCCTCTGGTTCGGATTCTGATTCAAACGGTTTTGTAGTTCACCCCAACAGTTTTTAGCCTCATGGTCCCTTTTACCTCAACGCTCACAAGTGAGTTTCTTGCATGCCCCATTGTGGTGTTGGTTGCACCGATTGCAGAATGGTGCTCGTCCCTTGTACCCATTGTGATTCTGATTACTACCACCTTGGCGGTTCTGATTACCACCCCCGTTGTTGGTGTTACTGTTATTATAGTCACCACTGGAGTTGTTGTACCTCTTGTTTTGATTGTGAGAGTTGGAGGACCTGCCATTGTTATTCCCACCATTGTTGTTGTTACTAGAGTCGTCATCTATCTTTCTTTTCCCATCTAGGGCAGTCTTATGGGCTAACCTAAATGCATTCTGCACATTTGCAGGGTTTGAGGCAGTAACCATCCCCTTGATTTGTGAAGCTAACCCATCCACATACCTTTCTATACTTTTGAAATCAGCATCAACCATCGTAGGACATAGCACCGCGTACTCGTGGTAGCGAGCGGTGTACTCTTCAACCTCAGAACCTATCATTTTCAAATTCTGGAACTCACCTTCCAATCTTTTGACTTGGTCGCGAGGACAATACTCCTCCATGTCCTCTTGAGGCTCCTCCTCAAAAGGTTCCTCTTCGAAGGGTTCCTCCTCTTCTTCCTGAATAGGAGCACCTTGAACTTGCAGGGCTGCCATTTGAGCTTGGAGGGTGGCTACCTACGCCGCAAGTGTCGCGTTGGAGTGTTGAAGCGCTGCATTGGAATGTTGGAGTTCAACAATATGATGTTGTGCTTGATGTAGTTCATGCTCCAAATCTGCTGGATTGGGTCGTGACTCAAGCTCGGTGACCCTATTACGGATACCCATTACCCCCTGGGACAAGTTGTAGTGGTAGGTTTCCTGTTCCCTTTGATCGGCCCGCAATCGCTCAATTTCTCTATCGCGTGTGCGATTGCTGATGGTTTCTCCAAGAGTGTTGCCATAGGCGGCTATCAGTCCCGCAATTACCAGCTTCAAATCAAATGGTAGGTCAACTCTGGCCGGCACATGATACATGTCAAGCAACCGATATGTTTTCGGACTCAGCCAACTGTAATCGTTTGGTGCACACCTATCAGGACGTATGTGCTGATCCCGAAGGAAATCCATTATCGTGTACTCAGGCTGCTCAGGCTCGCGGCCTTGCTGGTTGGAGGATGATGACTGTTCAATGACAATTTTCTTTCCCTTACCCCTCGTGTTATCGTGTGGTGCCATACTGTCAAAACTCAGACAGACACAAACAAAGGAAAATCAACCTAATGTGAGTAATCGATTTTTGGCACGCGGAAATGAAAATGCTTTTGGGAATTGTTGTAACTAATGTTCAAAAACAGTTACAGTTTAGAATTTTTGAAAATTCTAGTTCTCTGCAACCAAGGGCTCTGATACCAATCTGTCACACCCCAATTTCCACTAACGGAGCTTAACCGTGTGGGGTGTGAACCAGACCAGGACCCGAGTCATTAGTTACATCAAACATAAGTTTAGGGTTCAAAATGTAAATATATTTCCAAACGGGAAATATCAAACAAAGTTAATGTTTAGCGGAAGCTCATAAAAGTCAAGTTGCGCAAGCAAGCGCCTGATAAGTAAATACCAGTTCAAGTTGAAAAGATTTGAAAACCAATTCCCAAGATAAAAGGTTTTAGTCAACATACGTGCCCAAAAATCCGATTCTCCTAGCGTCCTGCAAAGCATGCATAAGAGCAAGTGTAGTTATGCAGTACGAATACAACAGTTTTTATTCGTATATAAGCATGTATATTAACAGTACAATCCATATCGTAGGTAGCGAGCCTAAGTTCATGTCACTAAAACGTTCGCAACCGAAGCTGACCAAATAGTTGTAGGAATAATTCCTTACGTGGTTTGCCTTCCCCGTGTCTACTCGATCACGGTAAGTTTAGGCTGACATTGTCCTTAGTCCGACCGCCAGTCGGGTGGTGCATCTCGTGCCCGCTGAGTGGGGTTTGTCAGACCCCAGTAGTACTACCCAATATCCCCTCGCTATAAACTATTAACGGTTCGATAAGTAAGGACTTTCAAAAATCACGAGGATTTACAAAAGCCGATGCAAGTATATTATTACCAACAATACATATGAATAAGACTGGGAAAACATATATGTTCATAATCATAAACATATGGATGTAATCAAAACTGTGTAAAAATAAATAAATAAATAAATAAATAAATAAAGCGTCCTATACATATA
>JBCNJP010000017.1:75200812-75216217 GCA_039602395.1 Deinandra increscens subsp. villosa | reverse complement strand
TTAGTATGTTACAAACAATAGGCTTTCATTCATGAGCAACTATTTTTTGAAAAAGACAAACTGATTCTCACCTTTAATTTAAACAAATGCAGATATTAATAAGGACTTCCATAATGTTGATTTCTAGTAACTACATATTTTACACTTTTAGATATATAATTAGCAATCACATACCAAGAATTACCCTTGGACACCTCTGTAGTAAGAGCTTTTAAATGTCCTGCTCTCACATTTAAATGTCCTGCTCTCACCTATGGTGTTTTTTCATATCATCGGGTCTTGAAGTCAATCTCAAGAAGTGTGGGCTATTTGGTGTGAATGTGTCGATGGAGGATATGGAAATGAAAGCCGGGCTTCTCAACTGTCGGGTTTGTGCGTTTCCATTTGATTATCTTGGGTTGAAAGTTGGGGCGAATATGAATTTCAAGAAACATTGGTCGTGTGTTATTGACACTTTCCGCGCTAGGCTATCGAAGTGGAAAGCCACAAACTTGTCCTTAGGAGGCCGTCTTGTTCTTATAAAGTCGGTTCTAGATGCTTTACCAACTTATTTTTTCTCTCTATACCGGGCACCTAAAGCGGTCATAGAGACACTTGAAAAAATCCGGTTTAATTTCCTGTGGGGGGGGCAATGAGGAGCGCAGAAAAATTCATTGGGTGTCTCGGGAAGTGGTGTGTAATCCCATTGCGAAAGGAGGCTTAGGGTTGACTCCGTTGGAAGAGATTATTAAAAGTTTGTTAGCTAAGTGGGCTTGGCGATATGTGACGGAACCGGACAAGTTATGGCGCCGTGTGATAGCGAGCATTCACCCTCGTGTTTATGACTCTCAACAACTTCTTCCTGTTAGTAATTCAGCTGGAGGATTATGGAAGGCTATATGTCGAATTGAAAGGGAGATTGAGGAGAAAGGGGTTTGTTTAAAGGAGGTTATTGTGGCTGAAGAGAATAGATGGGTTTGGAGAGGTGATGGGGGAGGGAGTTTTTCAACTCAAGGAATCAAGAGGCTGCTGTTATCGGTTAGGACGCAAGGGGACAGGGAGCATGCTGGGTATGAATGGTGCAAGTATGTTCCACAAAAAATAAACATTTTCGCATGGAGGGCAACGATTAACAGATTGCCTACGGTGGATTGTCTCTCTCGGCGCAATATTTGGGTCAACCGCCTGCACTGCGCTCTCTGTGGGGAAGGGATGGAGTCGATTGAACACTTGTTTACAGGGTGTTCGTTTTCGGATCGGATTTGGACATTGATTTCTCAATGGTGTCGCATTCCGCAGTTTTTTGTGTTCTCAGTCAAGGACGTTCTTGAATTACACTCGCAGCTGGGGGGTTCGGAGAAGAAGACCTTGGCGTTGCGTGTTGTGGTCCTTGCGACTTGTTGGGTCCTTTGGAACGAGCGGAACAAGATCATTTTCAAAGGCGGGTTGGCTTCGGTTCATCGGGTGATGTTCGAGGTTAAGTATTGGAGTTTTTTGTGGTTTAGTAACCGTTGTAAGTTATTTTCTATTGATTGGCCTTCATGGTCCTCCTTTTCTTTGTAATGTTTCTTGGCGGCTTCTAGCTCCTTGCTAGAAGTCGTTGCCTTTTTGGAATGAATTGCTGTTCAAAAAAAAAAAAAAAAAAAATTTGAAAACTTCCCTACGAGGCGAATAAAGGTTGATTAGCCAAATGATTCTACTTTGACCATCGTATGAATGATTAGTAAGCTTAAATTATTGATATGGTTTCATTCTGTAACATTTGCAATTTACCCAATTGATAAATCCGACCCGTTTTAAAATTTCATGATTTACCGATTTGCGAATTATTGAGAACCGTAAGAATTTTCGGGTAGTTATATCTCAGTTAATGGGTCTAAAAGGTTTATAATCTTTTTTTGAAACAAATAATTAATCATAATCAATTGGATTCAAATTGGATCCCTTGAATTGAAAATAAAGCAATTTTTAGTTTTTACGCAATTACGGTACGCGATTTGCCATTTATCGGGAATCTCATACTTGATCATCATATGTAAACTTCAACATGATTATGAGTCTAATAATTAATTATTATGTCATGAGTCATCACACACTTAATCGAGTCGATACGTACATCAAAACTGACCATAATCATATTAGTTGACCTAATTTGTGCATCTCTATGAATTACATGACGTATCTATATTCTTTTTGAGTGGATTATATTTGGTTATCATGATGGGAGTATGAATTGGGTAATTTGGGTGAAAACGGAACTCGAAAACGTCGAATAACGAAAAATCGAGCACGTAAAACGAGAAATCGGTAAGAGTATGGTTCGGGTGTGCTCCAAGCTTATCACTTGGAGCAAAACATTGCCTTAGGCGATACGCCTACCATGCATTTTCCAGCAGACCCTAAATTTCAGCTTTAAATTAATCTTATTCTCATTAGCCCTAATTCCCTCAACCCCAAAAACCCTAAAACAACCAATAACATCTGAATATCATCCTTTGCCACCTCAATTTGATTATGGAAGCTTAAAGCTTAAATATTAGAGCTTGGATCATCCTTCTTCATCCCTTTTTTTGTTGGGTTTTGCCAGTGGTATTCGGGTCATGGGTAGTAATTTTAATTATATTACAACCCGTTTGTACTAGTTGTATTACCGGATACAATTATATTAATTTATATAATTACCTTAATTAAATCAGAGTTAGCGGAAGCGATAATATATCTAAATATATATTTAATTAAAATACGAAAAACCAAGTGACAATTTAAACAACAAGATATAATCACTGACACACAAATATTAGATGTATGTATATATATATATATATATATATATTTTGACATACACATATATAAATATATATATACATTATTAATTAAACATATATATTTACATTAAATATATATTTGATTACTTTATAATATTTATCAGATAAAGTTATGGTAATTGAATACAACAAGTTTATCTAATTATCATAATCTAAATTATGATATGATCTAAACAAAAAATGTTTAGATCTTGAACGTTCGGTTGTGTCGGATAATTGTTCAGGACATCGAGGTTCAACGAGACAAATTGCGAAAAACTTACCGGAGAAGCAAGCTCGGAGTCGATCAAATCGAAGCAGAAAACCACACCCGGAAACAACTGGAATGGAGGTGGTTGACGGCAGCGGCATAGCTGTGGCGGCACGGCGGCAACGCGGTGGCAGTGTGGTTACGGTCGGTCGAAGCAGGCGGTGGACGGCGGGCGGCGGTGCAATGGCGATCAGCGGCAGAGGCGGCGGCGTCTCGAATGGATGTGGTGGCGGTGGTGGTTACCGGATGGCTGTGACGGTGGCTCGCTGGAAAAACAGGCGACGACGGCGGCGTGAAGGGCCCTGCGATGGTGGGTTGCAGAGAGAGAGAGAGAGAGAGAGAGATACCAAGAGAGATTTTTGTGTTTCTTAAAACTTGTAACCTTAAATCTGTATTTCAGGTTTGTTTATATAACCAACCAGTTGTGGATAACCCTGTTTTGGTCAAAAATTCACAAAGGAATTTCGTATTCCAAACTTAGAATGTGAGGTAGTGTGCTTGTCAATATGCTCTAAATGTAAAGTTGAACACAAGGATGTAACGAGAGAAAAATCTAGGATCCTTCGAGTTGCCTCTAGGAATCCTAGCAAAAAAACCTCGGGAGCCGGCCTGAAGAGCTTGCTGCCTAGCAGTTTTATTAATACGAAACAAAGAATTACAGAGTTTTGGAGGTTTGATCGATTGACACTAAGTGTTTACTGGTGAATACCCAAACTTGGGAGAGGAGTCAGCCTCTCAAACCTTAGAAGGTATGCAGGATACCTTAAACATAGGAGAGGTGACCAACCTTTAACTGGGGTTATACCCAAAATACTTAGGATTCTCAAAATCTGCAAAACACTCAATACTTGGTGAGGGGTGGGTGTTAGCTCAGCTAACACCACTCTGATGCTTAAGTCAGTATTGTGTAATAATGATAATAATATCAATATTGAAATCGGATTAGTATACGTACCTTGTAGTATTTCGGCAGTGAGGATCCTTAGGATTCCGAAAGGATTCCAGTGGGATTCTTACATAATATAAGCTTTGAGGTGTATGGCATTCCAGGTTCTTGGTAGGGGTTCTCCTTCCATATTTACCAAACGGTATGCCCCCTTTCCTTCTTCAGAGTCTATAAGGTAAGGGCCCTCCCATTTGGGTGCTAACTTCCCATCAGTAGGGTTGGTTGTGTTCTAGAAAGCCTTCCATAAGACCAAGTCACCTACTTGGAATCTTCTTAGCTTGGTGTTCTTGTTATAGGATTTTGCTATCCGTTGTTGATAAGATGTCATCCGGATTCTAGCCATATCTCTGAGCTCCTCAACCGTTTCGAGATCCTGAAGGAGATTCTGGCTGTTAGTTTCAGGATTCTGGCAGTTGACTCTGGCTGTTGGAAGTACCATCTCTGTAGGGATCACAGCTTCTGCCCCAAACACTAATGAGAATGGCGTTTGGCCAGTAGCATTTTTGCGTGTGGTTCTATCTGCCCAAAGGATAAATGGTAGCTCCTCAGCCCATTTCCCTTTCTTGGAGCCCAATTCTTCTTGAGGTTGTTGATTATGATCTTATTGCTGGATTCCGCCTGTCCATTAGCCTGAGGGTGGACATGTGTCGAAGTGATCATCTTGGTGCCCCAGCTTTCACAAAAGCTTGTAGTTCTCTTGCCGATAAACTGGGAGCCATTGTCGCATATGATTTCTGCCGGAATCCCAAATCTGGTGAGGATGTTCCTTTTGATGAATGATATCACTTCTTTTTCCCTCACTTGAGCATAGGCTTCTGCTTCAATCCACTTGGAGAAATAGTCTGTCATTGCAAGCATAAACACCTTTCCCCCAGGAGCCTTTGGGAGCTTGCCCACAATATCCATGCTCCACTTCATGAATGGCCATGTGGATACTATGGGATGCAGATGCTCAGCGGGTTGGTGCAGAATATTGCCATGCGTTTGACAAGCATCGCATTTCAGTGAGAAGCTCGCGGCATCCTTCTTCATAGTTGGCCAATAATATCCGAATCTAAGAACTTTAGAAAACAGTGCCCTGCCCCTGGTATGGTTCCCACAATCTTCACTGTGGATGTCTTCAAGCACCTCAAGAGCTTTTGACTTCTCTAGGCACCTCAGGTAGACACCTACAAGAGATCTTCTATATAGGGTATTATTAATAATAGTATAGGGTACTACATTTGCGCGAAAATCTCTGGGGTTTTCGCCCTTGGGAATCTCCCCACGGTGGGCGCCAAACTGTTTTGGTCAAAAAATCACAAAGGAATTTCGTATTCCAAACTTAGAATGTGAGGTAGTGTGCTTGTTAATATGCTCGAAATGTGAAGTTGAACACAAGGATGTAACGAGGGAAAAATCCAGGATCCTTCGAGTTGCCTCCTGGAATCCTAGCAAAAAAACCTCGGGAGCCAGCCTGAAGAGCTTGCTGCCTAGGAGTTTTATTAATACGAAACACAGAATTAGAGAGTTTTGGAGGTTTGATCGGTTGACACTAAGTGTTTACAATGATTGTAGGCTAACAGAGCTATAGTGCGTCAAGTGTGTATCTAAGTCAATCGAATCCTCGTTTATATAAGAATTACAATGATAACAAACTTTCTGGGATTCCCGGGATCCTATCGTCCAACTAACTTGACCGTTACAAGCCTCTCTGTTCACTTGGTCCACGATCTTCTTTAACTGGCACTTGTATTTTGGAAGTAGTTGGTGACTTCAACGGTACCTGATCAAATAGGCACGTGACAAATATAAGGGTTAGTTAAATAAAACAAATCAGGATACCTGAACAAGTGGGATTCCCAGACGATAATAGGATTCCTGAACCACATGAGCTTCCTGCGAGTATTCTGAAAATATACCCTCAACAATTGCCCCTTGAATTTCAACAGATGTAGATAAGCTTCGACAGCTGTTAAAATTCAAAAAGATCCGTTTTTCACGGCGTTTACACGGTGAATTCAGTTGGGATGTGACTGTTTTCTCAGCGTCCAGCAGAAGTGATGGTAATCATGATATTCTCTTTATATAGGAGATCACAAAATAAGATTTTCACCATCTTCTTCACAAAACCTCTCGAGCTTTTCCGATATTCCAGGCCAGTCCTTCTTCATCTTTCTTATTTCCTTCCTGTTTTTCGGCCATGGCCAAGAAAAACACCCGATCGTCTTCTTCGCTTGTTTCTCCGGCCGTCGAGGACTTCCACGGTCAGGGGTATATTATCCCTGGTGAGGAAGAAACCTGTAATTTTGAGAACGGCGACATTCATGAGTTGAAGAACTCCGGTATCTTTCCGCTGGAAATGATTTTTCGACCCTTCGACCCTCAAGCCAAGTCCGACTTCATCTCTACCACCTGGGTTTGCTTTATGTACTACCCTTTTTCACTTGGAATGACATTCCCCTTTCCGAAGCTCACCACCCAATTCTTCAAGACTACCCGACTCTTCTACTCCCAAACCATGCCAATGGTTTGGAGAATCCTGTATTCTCTTGACCAGTTGAATCAAACCACAGATATCAACATTGGGATTCCTGAGATCTGTGAAGCATACCAAGTAAGAACCCATGGTTGTAGCCGGTTCGTCTTAAATGGTCGCACCTCCACCTTCCAGTTGATTCCCCGAGCTTCCCACAAAGACCATGACTGGAAGAAACGTTTCTTCTTCGTGAAACGAGACTCGATTCCTGGGGGGACGGAGTTGCCGTTGAAGTGGGTTGAAAAGGGTAGGATATTAATTTCTTTCGTTGTTACTGGATTTTGAATATGTATTTGACTTTTCTTATTGTTTTCTTTTTTGTGCAGCGCTTAAGTTTGAGAATCTCATCAAGAACAGCCGGATTTTAAGAAGCTCGAAGCACTCTACCAGATTCCTGCTAGCGAAAGAGCCCTGGTCCTTGAAGCAGCCGCCAGTGAACACAGCTACTCGGCTGATCATACTCCCACCATGTCTCGTAAGTTTTTGTAGGATTCTGAATTGTTTACTTATTCAAGCATCCTGGATGTTGACAACCTGTTTCTGTTTGCAGCTCCTAAATCAAGCTCTTTGTACTCTTTGAAGGACCTATACCACCTGCTTAAGATAAAAAAGGATCAGCTTGAACAGCCCGCCTCCTCCAAGAAGCGGAAGGCACCTGAAACTCCCGCGGCTCCCGTGTACCTGGAAACCTTCAAAGATCTTGCTCCCTCGGAGGTCAGCAACAAGATCCTCTCGATGCAGACCATGATTAACCTGGTAAGAAGCTCAGAAAATATTTATGTTAGTTACATACCTGTTGCACCTGCTGACCAGGATTCCTGTTTGCACAGGGTATTGAGAAGCTGAGCACCCAAGCCATGGACATGGAGAAGAAACTGGCCGAGGTAAATGAGAAGATTCAGGCCCAAGCCGACACTGCCAAGGGCAAAACCCTGTTTTATGAGCATAAGCTCACTGAACAGCGTCTGGCCCTGGAAGCCAAGATGGCCTCTGATGCTGAAATAGGCCAACTCTCGGCTGCCCGGAGCGTCCTGGAGTGCAAAATTCAGATGGAAGCTGAGGCTGAAGAGGCTGGTTTTCAGGTGCCCAGCTGGGATGTCACAGGCTGGAGGCTAGTCTTGGAATCGTTAGGAGGAGGAGACGGTGATGTGGCAGGGAAGGATGAAAATGATGTTGGCTCCTCTAAGACGGTTCCGGATTCTCTGGTGGCGATGACAAGGGCTTATGTGTTGGAGCTGGGAGAGGGCAAGAAGCTGGAGGACGTGGTGAAGCCGGTGGAGGAAGGGAAGGTAGTGGGCGATTAGGATAATGCAACGGACTGAGCCCACTTTTTTAGTTTGATGGTTTTTTTGTTAAACAATGTCTTTATGATTCCTGTAAGAAACAAGTAACAAACAACAAACAATGGTAGGGATCCTGGTGGAGGGATCTTGTGTTTACAAGACCAGGATTCCTAAAAACTTTTGACTTCTAAGCTTCTCAAGTGGAGGGATCCTGAGGTTTTCAGGATGAAGCTTGGGAAGCTCAAAATCTTTCGTGCATGTTAATAATATCAAGATCTTTTGGCTTCTCATGTTATGTCTTGCATTGAAATTTTTGTAGATAAGATTAGTTATAAAATTTATTAAAAATCTTAAAGATATTTGTACATTGGGAAGTAATTTGAGATCTGAACGATTAAATAGGTTATATTCCAAGATCAAATAAAAACTTAACTCACCTGACCTTCGAATCTAACCTTAGTCGCCTTCTCGACTCAAACTGCTGTTTTTTCCCTTCATCTTATTTGGGATTCAGGTAGGAATCCTAAGATCAGTTTTCTCACAACCGTCTTGATTTCCTCAGGAACCTGAAACAAACCTGAGAAGCTTCTTGGCCTCCGGCCGAAGCTAATGCTTCTGTAGCTAAAATGGTAAGTTTAAAAATAAGCTGAGGATAAACCCAGGATTCTTGGGACTAAGCCAAAACTGGGGACAAGCCCTTTTTACTTGGGACTAAGCCAAAACTGGGGACAAGCCCATACGTATGTGACATAATAATGCCAAAACCTTAGATAACACGTCAGTGTTATAAACCTTGAGAATCCGCCCAGCAGCCTACAATGACAAGATTATCAGCCACCCCTGGGATGGACTGGTCCGACCATTTTGAGCATACTGGTGGACAACGTGCGTTCTTGGCGAGGGTCGTGCGCTAGTGGCGATTACCCAAACTTGGGAGAGGAGTCAGCCTCTCAAACCTTAGAAGGTATGCAGGATACCTTAAACATAGGAGAGGTGACCAACCTCTAACTGGGGTTATACCCAAAATACTTAGGATTCTCAAAATCTGCAAAACACTCAATACTTGGTGAGGGGTGGGTGTTAGCTCAGCTAACACCACTCTGATGCTTAAGTCAGTATTGTGTAATAATGATAATAATATCAATATTGAAATCGGATTAGTATACGTACCTTGTAGTATTTCGGCAGTGAGGATCCTTAGGATTCCGAAAGGATTCCAGTGGGATTCTTACATAAAATAAGCTTTGAGGTGTATGGCATTCCAGGTTCTTGGTAGGGGTTCTCCTTCCATATTTACCAAACGGCATGCCCCCTTTCCTTCTTCAGAGTCTATAAGGTAAGGGCCCTCCCATTTGGGTGCTAACTTCCCATCAGTAGGGTTGGTTGTGTTCTAGAAAGCCTTCCATAAGACCAAGTCACCTACTTGAAATCTTCTTAGCTTGGTGTTCTTGTTATAGGATTTTGCTATCCGTTGTTGATAAGATGTCATCCGGATTCTAGCCATATCTCTGAGCTCCTCAACCGTTTCGAGATCCTGAAGGAGATTCTGGCTGTTGGTTTCAGGATTCTGGCAGTTGACTCTGGCTGTTGGAAGTACCATCTCTGTGGGGATCACAGCTTCTGCCCCAAACACTAATGAGAATGGCGTTTGGTGAGTAGCATTTTTGCGTGTGGTTCTATCTGCCCAAAGGATAAATGGTAGCTCCTCAGCCCATTTCCCTTTCTTGGAGCCCAGCTTCTTCTTGAGGTTGTTGATTATGATCTTATTACTGGATTCCGCCTGTCCATTAGCCTGAGGGTGGACAGGTGTCGAAGTGATCATCTTGGTGCCCCAGCTTTCACAAAAGCTTGTAGTTCTCTTGCCGATAAACTGGGAGCCATTGTCGCATATGATTTCTGCCGGAATCCCAAATCTGGTGAGGATGTTCCTTTTGATGAATGATATCACTTCTTTTTCCCTCACTTGAGCATAGGCTTCTGCTTCAATCCACTTGGAGAAATAGTCTGTCATTGCAAGCATAAACACCTTTCCCCCAGGAGCCTTTGGGAGCTTGCCCACAATATCCATGCTCCACTTCATGAATGGCCATGGGGATACTATGGGATGCAGATGCTCAGCGGGTTGGTGCAGAATATTGCCATGCCTTTGACAAGCATCGCATTTCAGTGAGAAGCTCGTGGCATCCTTCTTCATAGTTGGCCAATAATATCCGAATCTAAGAACTTTAGAAAACAGTGCCCTGCCCCCGGTATGGTTCCCACAATCTTCACTGTGGATGTCTTCAAGCACCTCAAGAGCTTCTGACTTCTCTAGGCACCTCAGGTAGACACCTGCAAGAGATCTTCTATATAGGGTATTATTAATAATAGTATAGGGTACTACATTTGCGCGAAAATCTCTGGGGTTTTCGCCCTTGGGAATCTCCCCACGGTGGGCGCCAAACTGTTTTGGTCAAAAAATCACAAAGGAATTTCGTATTCCAAACTTAGAATGTGAGGTAGTGTGCTTGTTAATATGCTCGAAATGTGAAGTTGAACACAAGGATGTAACGAGGGAAAAATCCAGGATCCTTCGAGTTGCCTCCTGGAATCCTAGCAAAAAAACCTCGGGAGCCAGCCTGAAGAGCCTGCTGCCTAGGACTGTTATTAATACGAAACACAGAATTAGAGAGTTTTGGAGGTTTGATCGGTTGACACTAAGTGTTTACAATGATTGTAGGCTAACAGAGCTATAGTGCGTCAAGTGTGTATCTAAGTCAATCGAATCCTCGTTTATATAAGAATTACAATGATAACAAACTTTCCGGGATTCCCGGGATCCTATCGTCCAACTAACTTGACCGTTACAAGCCTCTCCGTTCTCTTGGTCCACGATCTTCTTTAACTGGAACTTGTATTTCGGAAGTAGTTGGTGACTTCAACGGTACCCAGGCTGTTTCTTACACAAAGTCGTCTGTTCCTAACTTTCTTGGACCAAAAGCAGAAATAAAGAAAGTTATGATGCACTTCCAATTTTCTGGGAACAACGTCTTCTTAATTTTCTCGTTCGAGGTTACCGAGAGATTTCCTTAATATCCCATCATGAGGATTGTGTCTTGCCATTCTTCCTTTGGAAAAGATATCAGGGTATAGTTGTAACATCCCAAATTTTTAATAGTTAAATTTCCCGTTAACGTCTAGCCAAGTAAGAATTTTCATAGTTAAAGTAACCTCTCATAATGGTAGGATTTAATTCCTTGGGTAAGTTGGGGGTTTATTATGTAAATGTTACGAAAGTTGAAGAATAATAAAAGATTGAAAGCTTAGGGGCCAGAATTGTAAATATTGAAATTTGATTAAACAAAATAGGAAAAGAGAAGGGAGAGGTCGCAGATGCGATCTGGGCATCGACCAAGCTCACCCACCCACCCTAAAATCGAAATTCTGCATATTGAGGCCCTCAAGCTGCGATTTTCGACAACAATAGTGGAATTGGAAGTGTTTCAAGCCTTTAAACTCATCCTTGAAGCAAGTAAGGGAAAACCCCAACTCCTTGCATGCTAGGTCTCGAAAATTTGGGACTAGAAATCTGCAAATTCTTGATGTATAGTGAATCCTATAGCCTTAGGAACCTTATATGTTGCATAATTTCTAATTGGTTTGATAATTGGTGAAGTAGTCACCAATTTCTTATGCTTGAACCCTCCATGTTAGATGACCACTTATGAAAGTGGTGAAATTGCTTACTTTGCTTGAATACTTGTAATAATGTAATGCTATATGATGAATTGATGATGGGTTAGAGGTGATTTCACCTAAACCATGTTAAATGGCCAAATGGGAGGTATAAAGGATTGGGTTGTATGTGTGCATACAAGTATGCACACAAGGTGTTTGATAAAATGCCTAAAAGAAACACCATGTTGATGAACAAGCTAAATTGCTAGACGTTGGGCTTAAAAAGGTTAATATGGAACAATAGGTTCACAAATCTATCCATCTTGATGAATAAAGGATCATTGGTTAGCATGGTAAATGCTTGTCTCAATTGATATTGTGATGACTAAGAAATCAGGAGACTTGATGTAAAACTTGTTAGAATGCTTGAATGCCCTTTATGTGTAAATATGTATGTGTAGCATATAAATCATGTTACTGAAAATGTGGTAAAAATGCTACTATGATTAAGGTCCTAACATTGTTGGTGACCCATTAGGCAATCAAGATGAGCAAGGAAGCAATTCCAGTGCAAGTGGAGTTGGAGGCTCTAATTCGCGAGGTAACATCGTTATGTTAAAAGTAGTAAATATGTGAATTTTGTTATTACATATGAATAAAATAGACCATGAGTCATGCATATTGGTGATGAATGGTTCTAGGAACCATGAAGCCTAAATTGCCAAAAAGGTGTTCCCATATCTTGAACTAGTCTTGAAAAGATTCAGATGAATCATTTATCGATTGATAAGTTGCAATGGGAAAAAAGGGACTTTAGGAACCCATGCCATGTAATAAGTAAAAGTGGGACATAAATGGTTATGATACCATAGATCCTTGAAACTAAAATTCTGGTCAAATGGGATATTGGGAAACATCTAAGGCATGGACCCGTTCTAATGGGTCAAATGTGTTCAATACCTTGAAAATGGTTATTCAAGTAGGTTATAACTTATTATACATGTATGACATAGAATTGTAGAAGAATTAACTTGTAATAAGGACAGGACATTGGCGTTAAAGCGATGGGTGTCCTAATGGGTCAAACGGGTCGGTTGAACCCGTTAGTCGAAAATATAAATATGATTCAGCTAAGGTATGTTGTAGACATGGAAACATGTTTTTAGAAGTGTTTTATGATAGTCAAACCCTTGAAAGGGGGTAGGGAATATGTTTGGGAAAATTGGTGCAAAAAATTTGGGAAAAGGGAGCAAAATTTAGCAAAGTATAAAACTGGCCAAATTTGGCTCAATCCCTGGAAATTGGGCTCCAAGGGTATCGCTTGGAGCATGCTACCTTTTAGGCGATACGCCTATAAATACACGCGTATCGCCTAGAACATAAGATACTCTAGTCGATACACCTGGTAACCCATCTCCGAATCTACATGTTATTTCCACATTGATTATGATGTTTATATTCGTTATGCACTAGAAACTCACTATTGATGGTAAGTATGTGTAGGTAAGGAGAAAGCTTGAAGGGTGCTCATCAAGGCTTAAAAAACCGATTCACGAGAAGATTTGCTAAACCGTTCCGTATTTTGGTGTTTATAAACATGTAAATGGTGTTAACCGTTAACGATGTCAAACTAGTTGATGTGTTTTGTAAAAGTTTAGTCACAATAGTGACATCGATGATTGACAAGTCACGTGTTTGGTAAATAAATTTCCGAGACCATATTTTAATAAAGTGTTTTGGGTAATGTTTGACATCAATTTGTATACGAGTGTTACAATTTGGTATCAGAGTCATGGTTTGAGAGAATTAAGTACCCGGGGAGTACTTGAACTCAAACCTTGAGCTCGGGGGAACGGTGAAAGTGATCGGTTCAAACTTGATGAAGCATCCTTGTAAGGTACCTAACCATCAATTGATTGTCATGGACTGTATGTAATAGGAATAATAATTCCTATATGCCGGTAATGGCATAATTATCAACTATCACTCGGGGAAACGCACGGGGAGGTGTTTTCACACCTGAACCGGAAAGTGCGTGAGTGAAGTGTCCCAGGTAGAAACGGGGTAATGCTAAGGCTAGAAACCTCGTATAAACCTGTGGGAAGATATTGGCCACGACCAATAAAATGTGTAAAAACCTTGCTGCGGGTAAAGGTAAATAAAAGCTGTTAAGCTAATGAAAACTTTGTTTCTGTAGATCAATGGACCATGATGGCGATGATCTCGCAGAAGAATAGAGAAGGCAGGCTATGATAGCCCAAATCTCTAAAGAAGTGAGTAATGCCATTCAGACGGCTATGCCCGAGTATGTACACAAGATCCAAGTATGCCAAAGAAGAAGGGGAGCTCCTTCAAGGACTTTATGGCGTGTAAACCCCCGCAATACACGGGTGATCCTGACCCAATAGCTAGTCACCGATGGGTGACCAATGTGGAAGGGGTAATCAAAAGAAGCCATTGTGAGGCTGCAGATCAAATTATCTTTGCTACGGGTCTACTAGTAGATCGGGCAAAAGATTGGTGGGACGCAAAGGTCCTAGAAAAAGGGCAGGCAGTGACAGATGCCCTAACTTGGGCGGAATTTAAAGAACTGTTTCTTGAACATCACTGCCCACCCTCTGCGGTCAATGAATTGAAGCAAGAGTTCCTCAAGCTAGAGCAAGGGGAGACTCAAACCGTTAATGAGATCACCGGTATTTACCTTGATAGGGTAAAATTCTGCTGAGATGTGCTACCCACTGAAGGGGCAAGCATGTTCTTTTACCGGAACATGTTGAAGGCGAAGATAAAAAATTTCATGCCTCTAGACCGGTTCACCACGGTGGAACAAATGATTAATGCCGCTCGGGCGCGACGAAATGGATGTAATCCGGGAAGAGGCCCAAGAGGCAAGAAAACCCACTAGGGGGAATCCAAATCCTCCCAAGAAGCAAAAAGTGGGTGACTCGTCCAAGAAAAACGACACAAGAGGGGGCGGATCAAAATGTAAAGTTTGTGGCAAAGGACACTCGGGAGAGTGTACATTCAAAGACCTCCCATGCTTGAATTGTGGTAAGAAAGGCCACGTTATTTCTAACTGCCCGTTTGACGAGCCACGATGCTTCAACTGTTACCAAGCTGGGCACAAGAAATCAGAATGCCCAAAACTCAAGAAAGATGGGGCAAGAAGCGGGGTAAAGATGGAAGTGCCAAAAGCCACGGGCCGGGCATTCCAACTCACGGCCGAAGAAGCCAAGTCAGACCCCAACGTGGTGGTAGGTACATTTCTTGTAAATTCGATACCTGCTCTCGTATTATTTGATACGGGAGCTAATAGATCATTTGTCTCATATGATTCTATTAAGCATCCCTCATTTATAATTGAAAAATTGCATGTACCCTTAGAGGTAGAAATAGCTAACGATAAAAGTATTCTTGTCTTTGATGTATGTCGGGGATGCAAAATCTCCATCAACAATGAGGAATACCTCATAGATCTCATTCCAATGGCGATGAGAGAATTCAAGGTAGTGGTGGGGATGGACTGGTTATACCGCAACCACGCAAAGGTCATTTGTGACCGGAAGGCGATAGAAATATCTTCGCCAAGGGGGAGCAAGGTCACCATTTATGGTGAGAAACAAAATGCTCCAATTCTATGCACGATGATGGAAGCTAAAAAGCTCATGAGACACGGGTGCCAGGCCTACTTAGCTATGGTGGCGGACACAAGAATGCAAAGTCCAACAATAGATGACTTACCCGTGGTGCGTGTCACACCCCGGTCAACGGTATCGGGTGTGAGCGAGAATGGAATCATAGTCGAGGATACATAGAACAACATCTAATACATTTAAAACTTCATAAAACATTAATTCATTATATTGCAGCGGAAAGTGATAGTGGACAATGATAATGTCTTACATTTGAAAACAAGTCTTAAATTAATATTAAAAACATTGACCGGT
>JBCNJP010000017.1:75178705-75200312 GCA_039602395.1 Deinandra increscens subsp. villosa | reverse complement strand
TAATTGCAGAGACGGAAGTTTTGTCATTGAATCATGTTGAATGGTTACATAAACCGAAGGAGTATACAAACAATTTAGCTCCGGGGGAGGTCGGACAGAACCTCCCCTCTCAACACACAGAAACAAGACAGAAACTTACAAAGAATTACAAAGACGAAACTATTTATACTTGAATAATCCTGTCCGAACCTGTCAAGTCCGAACTCCCTCCGAACTCCCTCCGAACTAGGAGTTCGGCCCAAGTTCGGTGACTCCGAGCCTGGAGTTCGGCCTAAGTTCGGACCTCAGTTCTCGTCTCTGATAATTCAGTCTGTTTGACAATTCGAACAGTAACGGCCACACAAGGGTCATGCATCAACAAATTCCCCCTTGGACGTTACTGTCGAATCCAGACATTGATCTTCTAGCAATCTTCAGTCAGCTTGCTGCAAACATCTCTATCTTTAGCAAACTCCCCTTGACCGAATCATCAGGTATGCAGGATACAATTCGAATCTTGTAACAATCTCCACAACCAATAAAATTCCCCCTAGCTTCAAGCACAACCATCCAATTGGAACCGGCATGTAAGATAATGGTTCACTTCATAAGTTGTATCCGGAAATTGTAAAGACACACGAACATCACTGCATCTTGATAATAATCTTCAATCTTCACCGAATTGTAACACATTCTGATCTTTATGAAAACAGACACGATCAGCATCTTCAATCACGGAAATTCCCCCTCAGCATCAAATCCATCCCAATATATTACTCCGGTAAACGTATATCTCGTTGCAGACTGGAATCTGACCAAGTCTTTTGACAACTCAAGAAAGTATCGGGCATAAGACAGAAAGTTCCAAACCATAATTGAAAACTTTGACATATCGGTTCGCACGAACATCAGAATATACCACATTTCCATGAAGATCAAAAACCACCATCATCCCTGAACTGATTGCTTTTGAATATTCACTTTTTCAATTATGAAACTTTGAAAGTTTTTAGGGTCCCCAATTTCCCCCTAAACAAGTGACATATTCAAATTTTCAATTTCTTATGATTCCAACCCCGCATTCTTGTAGTGGAATGATAAACTCAAGTGGCCCGCAACGAAATCTTTGATCTCATTTAATCTTCAGTTTGTGTAGAATGATAATCTCCGACAAACGTTCCCAAGTAATCATAACCATGTCTCCGAATCTCTGTCCATCATCAGAAACACGTATTCTTGAATCTCTGTCCATCATCAAGAACCATGACTACCCACAAACACATTTCTTGAAATTCGATCACTAACTCATAACAAATATCGTGATCTGGATTTTCTTCAAACATAACACCCCACAGCTACCGAATCAAGGGTAAACTCGATAACTGATCCGCTTCTGTAAAATTCCCACCTAACGGGGGTTCGGGGGCAGCGCCCCTGAGAAGCGGGGTCCAAGGGGCGGCAGCCCCTGGCGGGGTCCAAGGGGCAGAGCCCCTGGCTGGGATCGAGCTCCTCCGAACTACCTCCGAAACACCTCCGAACCACCTCCGAATCTGACCTTCGGGACCTCCGAACCTGTAGTTCGGAGCGGTTACACCGAGCGTACTCCGAACCTGGAGTTCGGAGCAGTTACACCGAACGTGGAGTTCGGCCGAACGCGGAAAAACGCACTAGATTCAGAATTTGATCGAATTTGAACAACCAGATGCTTCTGTTAGGTAAAAACATGACTCAGGAAGACTCGATTGATTAAAAACCAAACAGAAATACTTCCAATCACCCCTAACCGAAGGTTTAACGTCTCGAAATGAAGAAAAACGATAGATTTCGACCATAGAAAGAGCCAACAGCTCTGATACCAACTGAAAAACCGTTTACGGATCGTTTCTATGGATGAGACGGAAGTTTTGTCATTGAATCATGTTGAATGGTTACATAAACCGAAGGAGTATACAAACAATTTAGCTCCGGGGGAGGTCGGACAGAACCTCCCCTCTCAACACACAGAAACAAGACAGAAACTTACAAAGAATTACAAAGACGAAACTATTTATACTTGAATAATCCTGTCCGAACCTGTCAAGTCCGAACTCCCTCCGAACTCCCTCCGAACTAGGAGTTCGGCCCAAGTTCGGTGACTCCGAGCCTGGAGTTCGGCCTAAGTTCGGACCTCAGTTCTCGTCTCTGATAATTCAGTCTGTTTGACAATTCGAACAGTAACGGCCACACAAGGGTCATGCATCAACAGAACACATGAAATTTTTGGAAAAGGAACATCCTGGTAGTAGACTAAATGACCTGACTAAGAAGCAGAGCACAACATTTGGTAAATGGTTACGCAACAAGGTCAGCTAAATTTGCTTATTGTTTTAATTCCGGATGAACTGTAACTTTCCTGAACAACTGACCTGAGTTGTCCGGAACAACTCTATTTTCTATCCGGATGAACTATAACCTTCCTGGTGAACTGAAACTATTTTCTTATAGTTTTAATTCCGGATGAACTGTAACTTTCCGAAACAATTGACCTGAGTTGTCCGGGATAACTCTATTTTCTATCCGGATGAACTATAACCTTCCTGGTGAACTGAAACTATTTTTCTTATAGTTTTAATTCCGGATGAACTGTAACTTTCCGGAACAACTGACCTGAGTTGTCCGGAATAACTCTATTTTCTATCCGGATATAACCTTCCTGGTGAACTGAAACTATTTTTCTTATAGTTTTAATTCCGGATGAACTGTAACTTTCCGGAACAACTGACCTGAGTTGTCCGGAACAACTTTATTTTATTTTTGGAAGAGCTATAATCTTCCTATTCCTAATGAACTCTCCTGATGAACCTACTATGAGTTTCAGGTTGAAAAGGAGATGGCGGAGTCCCCAGAAACTATATCAGAGACCGTTAGGTGGATTTCACATGGTCCGCACAGAAGCGTGAGGAAATATGAAGTATATGACATCAATGGCTATTCATTTCGTACAAAATCTCGAGACGGTAGGGTTTACCAGAACAGCGGGGTTGGTGTAGAGGTAAATGACATGCACATCTCTAACGAGGTCTTAACCTATGGAAAAAAACCTTACTATGGGGTTTTAAAAGAGATATGGCTACTAGATTACCATATTAAAACCATCCCTCTATTTATGTGCGACTGGGTTGAGAATACACAGGGGGTCAAAAAAGATAGTCTTGGTTACACTTTGGTCAACCTTAAAAGACTAGGTCACAAGGAGGACCCGTTCATTTTCGCGTCACAAGCACAACAGTTGTTTTACGTCAAAGACCAGCTGGATAAAAAACTGCATATTGTCTTTATGACACCTCCCAGAAATTACAGAGATTATTATGAAGACGATGCCAATGAAGAATTTAGTACGGTAGTTTTTCCTCACAACGATAATGTATTGCCATCCGTAGATGCACGTCACAATGTTTACCATAGAGCTGACTGTACTGGAATGATATTACGAAAAAACAACGGTTAATTGATCATCATTGTAATGTTTTTGAATCTTAGCAAACTACAGTATCAACAATATTTGTTTTTTTTTCTTTATGTATTCTGGAATATATATAATTATGGATCTTAATTTTGAGTCAAGTGTTTCCTTTTTTTGATTGTGCCTGCAGGTCTCCTCTCTTTGACCAAACCAGAGTCAATAAAAGTCAAAAATAAACAAACAAAATCAACTGCTGCTTTAACAAACACAATTACATACATAATCCAAAGGTTATGATCTCATTAATACATTGATCTATAAAATTACAACTGAAAAACTACTAACTTAAAATGGAGAAGAAGCGGCTGAAGAAAAAACCCTCTTTTGCTTTCTCACATGCACTTGCTTCTGATCAAGTGAAAAGAGAGAACAAGTCCCTCTTTGCTTTCTCACATGCAATTGCTTATGATCAACTGAAAATGGTGAAGAAGTGGCTGAAGATAAATCGGGTTCATGGGGCCAAAAGGGAGAAGAAGTGGCCGAAGAAAAATCAGGCTCGTGGGGCCAGAAGGGAGAGAAGCACCTGAAGAATACAAGTCCTGCAAACCTCAACATGTGCCCTTACTGCTGACTGTTATAAAATTACACAATAACTTAAAATCTGCTCTCAGTAAAGCATTTGTATGAACCATTAGAGACTCCTCGTCTCCATGGTTTCCACAATAACTTAAAATCTGCTCGCAGGAGATACAGAGTGCAATCTTTCCCTGCACAAGATAAAATTACCAAATCTGAGACGAAAATTTCAATCGAATTTCAGTGGTGAAGATGATAACTTACCGTTTTCCACATACGGATGATGCCAATTCCACATTTTTTGCCGTCGATGATGGACGAAAAACAGAGAGAGAAAGACTGGGAGAAAAGGGTCATGGTGGAGATGATGATGAAAACTGATACAGAGATAGTATATATCGATACTCGAGGGGCGTGGTAGATGGAGATTTGAAAGATAAAGTAAATGAAATAGTAATGATTACAAGCGCCGTACACTGTTGGTATTCTTCTTTTAGCCACCTAAAATTAATATACCGTGACCATTTGTCATAATTTGTCACGCAACCAATGTTTAATATGAGTGGCCATATCACAAGATAATCAAACATGATAAACATATATAACCATCATATATTCAATTATAACTACTAATATCATAACTAAAAATAAACATATAAAACATTGTTCTTAATTTGTTCATAATTAAACACAAACATCCATTAATTAATAATCCGGATCACTGCAATCTTCGGATATGTATGATCCTGATGAACTTGCATCGTCATCATCATGATCATCATCATCATCATCTTCTTCTTCTTCTTCTTCATCTGCTTCATCTGCTTCTTCATGATCTTCTTCATCATCTTCTTCATCTTCATCTTCTTCATCTTCTTCTTCATCTTCTTCTTCAGGTTCATTGAATTTTGTATCAAGGACACGAAATAATTTTGCTGTCTCAACATGGTAGGCAAAACAATCAGGAATCTTCTGCGCATATAGTTGCTTCAGGATGTTCTCATCGTTGTGTTTAATCACAGATTTGTGGGACTTGAAGGATCTTCTTCTCCTGTTACTGTAAACCAAAAAAATACGGTTATGCTTCACATACCAGTAATTAAGGGAGCGTTGATTATCGGCCATTTGATACAAGAATTGGTGTAAACGAATTGGTGTAGAGAATTTGAGAGAATTGGTGTAGAGAATTTGAGATCAAGAAAGGGATGGCGGTAAAAAGGAAAATAACAATGATGATGATATATAGGGTAGCAGATTTTAACCCGCTCGAATTAATGGTACAATTGAAAAAAGCGCGTTGTTTTAGAGGGAAACATATCTTCTATTTTTCGCCACGCATTTAATATTTTACCGTGACCATAAAATACATTTTTGTCACTCACAACCTACCATTTAGTCACGGTTAATATATGTGGCCATAGGTAATAGATTTTTGTCACTCACAACCTACCGTGACCATTAGTCATCTAATATTTAGTCACACAACCTAATAACAGTGGCCATATGTACTAGCTTTTAGCCACATAACTAAGTAAAAAGCGTGGCCATTGCTCACATTTAGCCACGCATAAATAGTTTTGTTTTCTTTTAATTTACTAAGTAATAAAATCTACTCTTCCGTCACACAACATTATTTAAGCGTGGCCATACATTCCTTTTTGGTCACACGAATAAAAAATCATAAAAATTCCGTGGCCGTTTGGTGCATTTCGCCACTCTTTTTTAAGTGTGACAAATAAGTGCCACATGTTTTTGTAAAACAGTGGCTAAAGCCACTGCACCTGATTGTTGTTGTCACATAAACAAAAAAATACGTGGCTAAAAGGGTCCACAGGCTATATATTTGGCCACGGGTACACAATATGTGTGGCTAAAACGAGAATTTCTTACCTTTGGCCACGCTTTTTTCAAAACAGTGGCTATGCGTTATCAAAAAAACCATGGCCAAAGCCACTTTTTGACGTAGTGTTGGGCGGTTATGGGTTCCCAATACTTGCGGAGTGAAGGAACTACTATTAGAGGAGGCTCATAAGTCTCGTTATTCAATTCATCCGGGAGCCACAAAAGCGTATCATGATTCGAAACGTGAATTTTGGTGGCTCGGTATGAAGCGGGACATTGTCAGATATGTGAGGAAATGTTTAATTTGCCTTCAAGTCAAAGCTGAACATCAAAAGCCTTATGGCAAGCTGCAACCCTTATAGATACCAGTGTGGAAGTGGGAGCATATTGCCATGGATTTACTCACCGGATTGGCAAGGACGATAAGGAGAGCTGATGCTATATGGATGATTGCGGATAGACTGACTAAAAGTGCTAACTTTATACCCATTATAGAATCTTATAACACGTAAATGATGACTAAAGTTTTTATTAAGCATATAGTGTCGCTTCATGGCATACTGGTGTCGATAACATCAGAAAGGGACACGCGGTTTACATCCCAATTCTGGCAGATTTTTAGAGGATTCTGCGTACTAGGTTGCATTTTAGTATCGCATACCATCCCCAGATGGACGGGCAAAGTAAGAGAACCATTTAGACGTTAAAAGACATGTTGTGGGAATGTGCCTTAGATTTTGGGGATAGCTGGGATAAGTATTTGCACCTCCTGAAATTTTCATACAATAATAGTTATCAGGCAAGCATTGGTATGCCTCCATATGAGATGTTGTATGGTAGAAAATGCCGAACCCATTTGTGTTAGGGTGAAGTGGGTCAAAGAGAATTGGCTCACAAGGATGTAGTTAAGGCTACCGCTGAAAAGATTAATATAGCTAGGGCGCGCTTAAAGGCTGCACATCATCGGCAGAAATTGTATGCAAATCGAAGGTGTAGGTCTATTGAATTTGAAAAGGGAGATCATGTGTTGTTAAAGGTATCTCCGTGGAAGGGGGTGATCAAATTTAGAAAGAAGGGTAAGTTAAGCCCAAGATTTATCGGGCCCTTTAAAATTATTTCCCGAGTGGGTCAAGTGGCCTATAGATTGGAGCTTCCTGAAGAGCTTAGTGGTATCCATGACACATTTCACGTGTCTAGCTTAAGGAAGTGCCTAGCGGATGAGACCGCCTATAAGCCATTGGATGATATTATGATAGATGATAAGCTGAATTATGTTGAAAGGTCGATTGCTATTCTTGACCGCAAAATTAAGCGGCTTAGGAATAAAGAGATAGAGCAAGTAAAAGTGAAGTGGGAGCACCGGAAAGGATCTAAAACCACGTGGGAGTCCGAGGAGGAAATGAGAAGATACTAACCCTACCTTTTCGGTATGTAATTTTAGTTTAGGGGATGAAACTCCCTTTAGGGGGGGGGGGGGAGGGGGGGTGGTTTGGAGTTATAACATCCCAAATTTCGTTATGTTTTGAGTATGTTATTTCATTTATGTTTTATTTTGGGTTTTCGGTTGAAAAAAGCGAGTTTAGAAATTTAGCCAAGTTTTATAGCGGAAAATATTTGATACTAAGTTAAATTTAGTAATTTATGGTTAAACTAGAGGAAAGTTGGAGGCTTTAAGGTGCAAATTAGAAATTGGGCCAAACTTTATAAAAGATGTAATCATGAGGGACCATAGTTGTAATTATGGGGATTAAAACAAGTATGGTGTTCCCTAGACTTGAAGATCACGACCAGGAGAGGAGGATGAGGAGACCAAGCCAATTTCTTGAACATATCACAAAATTGAGAGTGTTGGAATGTGAATTAAGAAGGGGGAAGCTAAATTCGGGTCTAGGAAGTTTCCTACATCTCGATTTCATCCTTGGTTCTTGAGTTCTTGGTCAAGTAAGTGATTTTATAGATTGGGTGATTTTATGGATTTAAGCCAAAGGCCAAATTGATGTAGGAAAGCTAAAATATGATTATGACTCTATATGATGCTAAATTTCTCCTTGCTATTGTTTATGTGTGATTTTGGTAGAGGTTGTGGTGGGGTTAAACCCCACCTTATAGAAATCGTTATCTATGGGGAGTGGGTGACTTGGTTTGGTTAACTGAGCTTCATGTATGCTAGTAGACTTGATAAAAGTGTTTCGGTGAGTATAAAAGTTGAAATTTGATGAGTTATGATGAATTATGGGTGGGATGAAAGCATGTAGGCTATTTATCATTAAGAACACAATGTATGCACCTAAGGTGTTTGTTGAAATGCTTGAATGGTATGCTAGTAGACTTGATAAAAGTGTTTTAGTGAGTATAAAAGTTGAAATTTGATAAGTTACGATGAATTATGGGTGGGATGAAAGCATGTAGGCTATTTATCATCAAGAACACAATGTATGCACCGGAGGTGTTTGTTGAAATGCTTGAATGAGGGTGATACCTTGTATATGTTGAATTCATGGAACTTAAATTGGTGATTGAATGTAAATTGTGTAAATTTCGAATGTGGAATAGAGAATTAAAATCAATGATGTGGTTATAGGTGAATTAAATGGACAAGCAGGTTATCAACGTGAAGGCAAGGCCTAATCCTAAACGTAACACGTAGCGGTTTAGTTACATACATATGCAATAGATTACGATGTGAAAATGGATAATAAATGCTACCGAAGTGTTAATATTAATAATGTTGGGAAAATGGGGAATTGATCATGATACATGATCGAGTTGAGTTGTAATAATGTATATGACCCGTGTGGGTTTAGCTGAAAATATGTGGCAACTTGAGGATCTATGAGTTTTATAGTCCTCAAGTTGTTTCTACAAGTAATTTAGCAGCTTGGCATAATGTATGTGTGCCAGGGACAGATGTATGATGAAAGAATAATAAGTGGAAGCATGATAAATTGCAGTTATGTGATTAAAATGTTAGCGGGTCAAATAGGTTGGGTAAGGTGTTATCGTTACCCGAATTGAGGGTTTAACATAAATCTTAATAAATTGAGTAAAATTTCCTTCAAGCAGGTAATAGTGAGTTCATAGCACTAATAAAAAAGTTTTGAAGGAAGGAACTTGAACCAAAGTGAGAAATGCAGGAATATTGCTAAGTATGAAGAAACCTGCCCTGATCCCTGGAAAAACGGCTCCAAGCATATCGCTTGGAGCATCCTTCAAAGCAAGCGACACACTTGGCTCTCCAAAAGGTACGCGTAGAATAAATCTAAATTCTAGGCGGTACGCTTGGAATGATTGTTCGTAAATTTTTGCTTGTTTCTTGCTTTAAAGAGTCGCGTTGTGTGCTAGCTGTTATAGGCCAATAATACTAATGTGTTACTAGTGTTTTTGGCAGGTAAACAATAGATAATGGGTCAAGATCGAATCGAAGGCTTAAGGAACCGAACATCGGGTGCTTTTGGAAACAAATGCTAAGTTTAACATGATGTATATCTTTTGTTAAGCTGATGGATGGTTTTTATTAATCAAACGATGAAATTTATCGGTTTTGTTTTCAAATGCCTAAACGAGTACATTAAACAGGTTGGTACCTTACACTAGCTCACTGAACTAAAGAAAAGAAAAGAATTAAGGAGAGAAAAGAAAGGAATGAAAATGAAAATCTTAATTTTTTTTTTTTTTGACCCAATATAATTATTTATAGTAACGTGTTTATATCCAAATATATCATAGCATACACGACTTAAGACAATACGCAGGGAAGGCGGGCAACAAGCTGCGCCGCCAACCCCTTTTGAATAGCAAACCCTAGCCGTATAAAAACAACATTCTTCAATCTAGATCCCGCACTATTCCCGCGCATGACTTTTTGGATCCGGTTCAACATGGCCACCGCCTCTGTCTCTAGATGGCCGAATGTATCGAAAGCGAAAGGAACAAACACATGTTGATTTTCAATGCACGCTTTCTCATGTTTGTTAACCTTTCCAGCAGCTGCTTTGGACACCGCCTGACCCGCTGTGAAGGTGCTGGCCCTCAGCCCCACAAGAGGGGAAACCCCTGTTAAATCAACACAAGCGTGTTTCCCATTCTGCCACCCAAAAACAAGTATGTCGGCCGGCCGGATTGTTGAGCGCCCATCCAGGGGGTCAGACAGGAAGTTAACAGGAGCTTCTTTCCTGGCCGAGATCCCAGCCCGCCTGAAGATGTCAAACAGAACGTCACGAACCACATCATGTCGATATTTAAACCCTGGGAGCTCTTTGCAGTGGACAGCATGCTCCCCGAACGAATCCAAACATGCCTTGTTGCACACGGGGCATTTTTCATCCACAGGGAACAGGGGAACCATGAGGCGATATTTGAGAATGGCCCGGTATTCGACAGGCGACATGTGTTGCCCCAACCCATCAATAGGGAGAGCATGGAGGAAATCTTGCGCATGTGGTTGTCGGAGGCATTCCCAAACGGCCTTTTGCCTGACTGTCATCTCAAAAGTTGCTTCCATCTCAAGCATGCTTTTACCAAAGAGGGCATTCGCCAAAACGTGTTGGGCTTTTGGTGGGGCGGTGTCCTTATTGGTGAAACCGCTCAGATCAAAGCCCGGAATAATGTCATGGAGACCAGCCAGCGCATTCTCGTAGTCGGGGCCCATACCACAACCCCCACACCCCCGTAGAATATGGTCTTGCAGAGTCAAAGTTTGGGCGCGCGAAGCCACAAAAGCGTACGACGTCGCCTCGACCGCCGAATAAACCCCCAGACCCCCATGCCGAGTCGGCAAAGAGGCAAGTCGCCATTGCAAGTCCCCAAAGAAGGGACCCCCACACACGACAATGTCCTCGACGGCCGCCCGCAAATCCTTATCAAAACCAACCGCTGCGGCCATCATATGAGTAGGGGGGCAAGTTCTTAGGCCAAAGAGAAGCTTGGCGAGCCCCATGCACGAACGAAGCAGAAGGAGTTCGCATTGTGGGTCGTCAAGCGTAGGGAGGAGGCGCATAAGATCAGCAGCATTAGAGGCCCTTCTCGCAGCCAGCCCCTGAATAAACTGGCCATCCAGACTAACAGCCCCACCAAGGAGCTTCACCCCCTTGGTGGGTCGGCTAATGTCAGCAGGGAAGAGGCCCGGCCGAATTTTCTCGCCATCACAGGATGGCCAAAAGAGTTCCGTCTTCCGAATATTAAGGGTCAATCCCAACGACGGCCCCCTCTCGTTGATGATCCCGAGGGCCTTAGCCACCTCCCCAGTATCCCCAATAATCGTTCCATCGTCAAGATACCAGGCATGGAGCAGCAGGTGACATTGGTCACGGATATGATGCACAAGCGGGTGAAGGACGAGGGCAAACAGGAGGGGGCCCAGTGGGTCACCCTGCTGAACCCCAGTAGTGGCCCATATATGATCATCCCCCAGGTATAGGCGGGCAGGCTGCCCGTATAAGAAGTCAACCCAAGGCGAAATGGACGGGCACCTAAGCCTGACCTCACGAAGAAGGGACGACCTATCGACCGGGTTGAATGCGTTGGAGAAATCGACCGTAAGCATAGCGAGCCCCCCATCATGATGTCGTTCCTCCACCAGACGGTTAACGCTATGGAGAATTGCTTCAGCGCCACCCGATACCCCAACCCCAAATTGGAAATCACCAAGGTATTTAGATATTTCTTTACAAACCCCTTGCATCGCAACCTTGGAGACCAGCCGCCTCCAGATAGTACCAACGGCAATAGGGCGAATCCCATTGTCAGGCTTAAGGAGCGGCGTTAGGGGGGCCGAAGCCACAAATTCCGCTAAGCCGACCGGACACCGCCCCTCCAGCCAAAGGTTAACGACCGTGGTAATGGCGTCCAGGAGGTCCCTAGCCGTAGCAGACCTTTCCCCGCACAAGCTGTCCATAAGGTGTTGGGCACGCAATCCATCCCTCCCACACGACGTCCCTTTAGGGAAGGATTGGATGCATTCAAGGACCCGCGCCCCACTCGTGACAAGCGGAGGCTCGGAGAAGGGAGCCGAGGGCATGGATGGCGACGGGAGGTGTGGGTGCTTGGCTTCAAGGGCACGCGTGGTTTCGTCGTTGTACGGCGCCACCCCAGATGAAGATAGCACCTTCACGGCCGCGGTGAAGTGACCGTCAGCGATTTTCCGGATGCATCGCTTGACGTTGGGCGTCACGTGGTCCCCCTTCTCATCAGAAACAGCGCCGGAAGACCCTTTAGCCCCTCCCCCAGGATTGTCAAGGATACCCTTAACCAACTGTTCAAAACCACCCTCACGCCCCCAAGTAGCCAAGGAAAGAAAAAAGAAAAGAATATTTTCTTTTTTATGTGTTTCATGTTCCAGAGTTCAAAGAAAGAAAAAAGAAAAGAATATTTTTATGTGTTTCCGAATTGAAGAGAAAGTAAATGAATGAAACAATTTTACAATTAAACCCTTAATATTAGCTATGTGGTGTTATAAGACCATGCAGTATATCTAGATATCACGGCGCCCCTTTCGCGAGAAGGGGGTGCGCGATAAACCCATACGAAAATTACAACGGGCGTGATGAGAGATTTGTAGCAGTTGAAGGGCTACTTTGTGTACCGTTGCCCCATTTGAAACAAAAAAAGAAACTTTCTTTTTGACCTTTTTCACCTATTTAAACCCCACTTTCACCCATTTTATTTACAAATCTTCTTTTACACTTCTCTTTATCTCTATATATATTTTTAAAAAAACTTCCAACAATCATGAACTCCAACCAAAACCCAAATAGCCAAAACATAAATCCGTGAAATATGCCCACATATGCGGGGCAACCAAACCCGTTGTGTACGGGTCAACGTCAAGCACCACCCCAACCTCTTTACAACCCTACCCGTCCTATGCCAACAACTATGCTCAATGGGGACAAATCCCACAATCTCAACTCCCACCATCGCATCCCCCCCCCCCCTTATATTCTCACAATCTCAACCCCAAACCCCACTTGTTAACGATGACGACATGGAAATGATTCCGGAAATGCAAAACCGAAAAATAAAGAACGGGTTAAGGGTAAATAAATCGTTGAGGGGACGCAAGAACGGTTGGAAAGATAAAGTGGAGCACGGAGGAAGAACTGCATTTGCTTTAAGCTTACATCGATGCCTCCGAAGACCCGGTTCACAGTACTTATAATTATTTATATATAAGTTTTTTTTTAAACCCAATCATCTAAAAGTTTTTTATTTATTTATTTTTTAAAATTTCAATCATCTAAAAGTTGTTCTTTTTTATTAAAATTCCAATCATCTAAAAGTTTTCATTCTTTTTAATTCCAATCATCTAAAAGTTTTTATTTTTTTACGTTCGAAGCATCTAAAACTTTTATATTTTTTTAGGCAACTCTCGAACAAAAAAAAACATTTTGGGGATCGTATTAGGGATAATTTTCACACGAATGTCAAAGCGAATGCAAGAACCGGTCAAGTTATAATTTTTCGTAACAACAAAAAACTTAGTGGCAAGTTGACTGATATCGAAAAGAAGATTGCCAAGTTCAATATCATAATGACGGGAGTCGAACGAAACCGTTAAAGTGAAGCAATCGCCACCAACTTGTTAAACATCGCCATTGGTTGTTATAGTGACGATGATAACAACGCACCTCTTGTTGAACTTTGGTAAATTATGAGTAGGTCTCTCAAATTTCAAGAAATATTGAAGGGTCCAAGAGCAAGCAAGAAACGGTCATCTTCGAAAATTGATAGTCCCATGAGATAGGCATTAACGAGACGTTGTGACATAAACCTTAACGATGAAGCGGTCGAGGTGGAAGGGGATGAGGATGCTGATGAGTTGCTGAGGCCGGTGGGAAAAAAGAAGGCCAAGCGACAAGATAAAGGAGAATGTTTAAGATGACATATTCATGTTCAAGACCGATTGTTTAACATACAACAAGCAGAAAGAACAAAATTGAGGAAGGATAAAATACAACTACAACAATTGCGCTTGCTCGACATGGATACCTCCGACATGATTGAAGACGAACGAGAAATGTTCGAGGCGGAGAAGGCTAAGATAAGAAAAAAAATTTGAGGGGCTAGTTTATTTATTTTATTTTTAGTAATTGTAATTTTTATTTTTTTTTATTTTCTACTTTTTCAAGTATATGCCATTTCTTTTTTATTTATTTATAGTATTTGTACTTTTTTCCCCAAATATTTGTAGTTTTATATAATATTCAATTAATTTTATTTTTAAAAAAGTAAAATAAACAATAAAATAATAAAACCACACAGGTATACCCCTTGTATGTGGTAATCCTGTGTGGTTCAGTCATCGCCTAGGTGACAAAAATCACAAAGAGTATACCTCATGTCCTAATAGATTAGATGGAAGAGTAAAATAGTAAATGAAAAACTTTTATATTATGTGTTGTTTTCTTTCGAAAGCTTTCTTCTGATTCCTTCCTTTTCCTTCATTAAAAAACTTGGGAACACAAATATTTTCCACTTTCTAATTCATTTCCTTTCCTTTCTCTTGTTAAATGAGACTTTTGGGAACCGATAAGGATGTTCAAAGGAAAGGTTTAGAAATTATGTTTAGAAGGTAAATTAAAAGTAGTCAATGTAGAATACGAATCTTTAATTGTTAATACAGAAGTAGAAAGATTAGGATTATACTAGTTGAGGAGTAAATCACAACTCTAATGCCTACAATTGCTTAGAAATGGAATTGAATGTAATAATATTTCCTCCATTTGGTAATGGTATGCTTGAATCCCTTTGGAATTCATCAAGTATGACTAAAACACTCCATACTTGTATTTAATTTCTTCTTCATTCCAGGGTGTTTTCTTTAAGAATCAAAAACCAAAATTTGTTTTCTTCCAGTCAAAATCTACAAAAAACCAGACCAACCAACCAATATCAAAATCAGGTTGTTCGAAGTCTGAATCCAGAACCCTACGTTAAAGATGTTTTCGATTTCACTTGAACACCAGAAACATAAGACCAACACACGTTGAAAAAATCTATTAACTATTACATTAACTCATAACATGATTACAGAAAACAATTATTTAGAAATAATTTATAACTTGATTACAACAGTTATTAGGCATCAAAACTTAATAAAAAAGTTCTCTACATATACATACATGTTGCCCAAAGTTGTCAAGTGAGTGTTTAAATTAGAGACAGAAAAACTTTTGTTATTGAGTTAATTTCTTTTTTAGTCTCTGTGGTTTGGGCGTTTTAATGATTTTAGTCCAAAATTTTTAAAAATCCAATTTTGGTCCAATTGTTTTCAATTTGATTCAATGTTAGTCTAGATTTCAACTCTGATAAATAGAGCCGTTTAAAATCCCCCACGTGAGACACGCATGAGGGGCAATTTTGTCCTTTCATCACCATTCCTTAAATATATATCCCTTTCTATCCAACCCTAAATTCTTATCAGAGTAATACAAAGACTTCTCTCCTACAAGCCTCCATAGCAGCCTCTTCCCATGGCTAGATGTCGCTGTGGATCTCCAACTATAGTTCGCACCTCTTGGACTAATCTCAATCCTAGACGGAGATTCTACTCATGCTCTAAAAAGGTAAGATGCTTCCACCTCCATCTTCTTCTTTTTTTACAGGGATCGTGAGATATAAATCTTTTTTACAGGGATCGATATGTGGGTTCGTTGGTTGGGTTGATCCTCCTATGTGTGAAAGATCGGTTCTTATAATACCTGGACTCTTGAGATCTATCAACAAGCATGGAGTTGCAAACCGAAGATTCATCATAGCATTAACTTCGTGAACCGAAAATTCATCAGAGTCAACCAAATCGATGTATGATACCTGTCCATTGATGTACTTTCTACCTGGAAGGGAAGATAAAATTCCGCCATGGTTGAACTTCAGAGAAAATATGATGGGATTATTACCTGCAAAAAAAAATAGAACATCGACTTGGAATTATTGACGAAATCGATGCCTGCGAACAAAATACAAGAACAGAAAGAAGACAGCGACTCACCATACACATCGTGAGGGTCGAAAGGCTCTCCGTGCCTGCAAACGTACCACATCCTAAGCACCGTGGGACGATGGTGCGGCTCGAAGTATTTTAGGGTTTTGACAGAAAGAAGACAGCGACAACGAAGGAAGGAATATTAGGGTTTGTGGAGAAAAGAAAAAGACGTTGGATCTATAGAAAGGTCTAATTTGTCGTGGTCTTGTGTTGGGATGGAAAGACGATATTGCCCCTCACGTGTGTCTCACGTGGGGGCTTTTAAACGGCTCTATTTAACAGAGTTGAAATCTGGACTAACATTGAATCAAATTGAAAACAATTGGACCAAAACTGGATTTTTAAAAATTTTGGACTAAAATCGTTAAAACGCCCAAACCACGGGGACTAAAAAAGAAATTAACTCTTTGTTATTTGTGTACTGGACCCATGTAATCAAGACCTTCAGCTAAGAAACTCACTCTTCTTGCTTATATTAATAATCCTAGAGAAAAAAGAAAGCTTACATACATAATATGCATGCTGATTCAAAACAAGTGATTGCTATTTGCCTCTGCAGTTGGTTTCATGTAAAATTAAGCCCTAGTTTCTTCTTCTCCTCCAGCTTGGATATCAAGTCCTCTTCCATTAATGCTCACCCACTTGTCAACGTTGTTCGCCACCAAGTTATGAGTTCATCCTGTAAAAGCAAACATTATGAACCAGGATTGTTGATACATGGTTCCTGATCGTCATGTGAAGTATCGAGAACAAGACGGATCGTGCAAGTTTAGGTCTGGCCGAACCTTGGCCGAACTCCAGGTTCGGAGCCGCCGAAGCTTGGCCGAACCTGAGGTTCGGCCAGTCGTGATTTCAGCCTATAAATATATTCGTCTTGTATAGAATTGGCAAGCTTCCGTGTTATAACTTTCTCTAAGTGTACTCTGTGGTCTCTGTGGTTAATACAAGTCTCATTTGTATTTACTCTTTGTGTCTCTACTCATATTACATTGATTTCTATACGACTAAGTAGAAGATCCTCACGCTCAGGTAATTTCAAGTGGTATCAGAGCTTTTGGTTTGTTCTACTAGTCGGAGATCAGTGTTTGTTCGTGTTTTCGAGTTCAAATTCACGTTTTTGAGTTTCAAAGCTCGTTTTTCATCTTCGTTTCAAACAATACTTAGTATTACCAAAAAGATAACTTTTACGTCAAGAAAATCACAGTTAGAGATGTATCGGCATTCAACCAAGCATTGTACACCTCCAATGTTCACACGGATAGGCTGACTGGACCCTTTTGATGAATTTTCATCTTCAACATCATCGTAAAAGATCCACATTATTACGATTCTAAGTCACAATAATTTGACGACCCCCCATTTACGTAGACAAAGATACTTTGAACCAAATTAAGGTACACCTATCATCTTTTCAGATACAAAAATTGATATGGAAATGTCTACAACCAACAACCACGGATTCGATTACTTAATCAGAATTTAAGCTTGTGATAACATAATTCTAAGACTTTTGGTGCAAATTTTTTTAAAAAATATTCTCGTATGAGGAAGTTATAGAGGTTTTAATATTTGTTTTCTTGTTTTCGCAATAACATCTTGTTTTTATTTGATCCTTCCCCTATATATATATATATATATATATATATATATATATATATATTCTAGAAACGATACAGATTCATATTATTTTGGACGTTGAAAATTTTTTTTGACCGCTGAAAAGTCAAACACTTTATACTATTTTATTCGGTATGCAGTATGAAGAACTTGAGCATGAGAATTGAGACCATACCAGCTATGCAAGCAACATAGTAACTTGCTGCCCCTACTCCCTCTTCCCATTTTGCAAGCCGCAGCCGTAAGAAATATCTGTCCAAACTTGGGACTGCTGAATGAGAATTCATCCATCTGAATATATAAAAGAAATCAACGACAAAGTATACCAGTGCCAACTATTTAATTTAGAAATTTTATACCAGCAAACGCACTGCATACATTATGTAGAGCTCATAAAAGTAAACCGTAAATGGAAAACTAGAAGTCTTACTTGAGGATGCCTGTTCGAGACAACCTAAGCCTCCTTATAGTGTGAAACATTTCTTTTGGTATTCTGAGGATCTTGCCTTGATTCAGCAACTTGTTGTTTTCAGAAGTTGAAGCAACTTGGTTAGAATTTGAGACGTTAACCTTCTTCTTGAGGAACACATTTTTATTTTCATTTATCTGTAAGCAATCATGTGATTCATGGCCCATTTTTCCACAAAAGAAACAAGTTCTCGTTTCCATTGGCATAGTGCATTTGAGAGCATCTATTTCATATGAGGAAGTTACTGCAACAGGTTTCTTGCAGCCAGCAGAAGCGGAAGCAGTGGGTTTGAGGTCTGAGTTGTTAATTGTAGCTAACAAGCCGGATACTACCCGCGCGTTGCGGCGGGTAGTTTGTTTTTTAAAATGTATTTTATTGTGTCATGGAAAATAATTTTATATACTAAAAAGCACATCATTTGTGATAAAATGTATTGTGATTACACTTTACTGCTGAAAATAAAGAAAAAGTAAATTGATAGAAGAACAACGATATGAGAAAAGGAATATCTACTGGCCTGTACCTGGAAATCAGTGGCAGAGTGCAACATGATAAAAGTGAACTAAAACACCATAACCATTTGGATATTAGCAACTTCTAAGATGTATTACAATTATCTGTGTTTCTGGGAATTTCACACAACATTTTGTATACTATTTCCTTCATTTCTGAACCCGTTATGCCCAGGGTACAGATGTTAAAACTGGTTTGAGATGAGGTACTGTTTCGGCTCAAATTGAATCATCACAGCCTAAATTGTAGCAAGTAGCAACTCATAGACACATTAAGTTGGACTTAGGCTCAGAATATCACAATCATCATAGCGATAAATGCTCAAATTGTATACGTCACTCAAGTACGGTAACGACTAAATTCACTTTGACAATGATGTTGTCAAATTCTCAGTGTAAAGGAAGTAAAGTAACTTTCTTTTCAATCTAGAACTGAAATAAAGAGTCGTTGCCAAAACCACTTGAATTTAAAACCGTAAAGTGAAAAATCATCATAGCCTAACAAATTATTATCAAATTTCGATCAGCACCAATTAGACAGAACCTAATACAGTGATCCTCCTCACATTGCAAGAATTCAAAATGTTATATATATGAATATAAAAACCACAAACACTCTGTAACAAAGAATTCAGATAAACAACAAAAAGAACGGCTCAAACCCTAATGGGTTTCATATCATTGCCGAATATACTATCTTTCAGCTCAAACCCTAACGGGTTTCATATCATCGCTGAATCTGGTAGAAATATTAGATCCATAACCCGACTTAAAACCTAATGAGTCTCATATCATTGCCGAATCTCGTGGCCATCAAAGGTGCACACATCCAGAAAGTAAATACTTACCCGCAGTTACTCAACATTGCAAATGGAGCAACAAAGAAGGCACGATGAGTCGATTTGCGGGAATTCAGATCTAACAGCGGCGAGTAGGAGACATATAGATGGCCTCTCCTGGTTGGAAAGAACCCACTACAAAAATCAACAAACAATAAAGTACAATAACAATTAAAAATCAAAAGCGAAGAAAAAGTAAATGAAAACATGTGACAAAAGACATAAATTTAACGCACCTCCAACACAGAGCATGAACATAGACAGCAAAACGAATCGTCACATGCAAAAATACAAACGATAGATCAAAATGAGAACAAACATGCATTTTTTTTAAGTGGTGCTCATTTTGATATGTAAAGCATTTTCATTGAGAATGAGTTTGAGGTACACAAGGTAACTCATCCTCAATGCAATGTAAGTGGTGGGCTGGGATGGTGAGCAATATGTATGAATGTTTATATATAACAAACTTTCAGAAAAAACACTACCTAAAACACAACTTAGGTGAAACATGTAAATTAAAGTGCATTAACATGTCAAAATTTTAAGGGTAAAGTACTATTTTATGAAGTAAAATTTGCAGTACATGGACATATCTTGAACTGATATATGTATTGGGTTTTCAAGGTTCCATTCAAGGAACTAACATGTGGCAGAGACAAAATTTCGATGACATGTATATTGGGTTTGTCAACTATCAATATATATGTTTCTAACGAATCTTAGTTGACATGTGGCAAAATTTCGAAATTGTTAGTTCCTTTTCGATGAAGAAAATAGTACAGTTAATGCTAGCTCCTTCAAATTTTCGATGACAAAATAGTACAGTTAACTTTTCTTGATAGTTGACAAACTAACACCACCATGTTTATTTAATGATACAAATGTCGACATTGCTATGAGATTAACCAAAAAATTGATATATCAATAGTACTAAGATTCGTTAAATTACAAAATTCATACAACAGAAACAAAATTAAAGGAAGGAAAGCCAAATTCATCAAACCTTCTACGGGAGTTGGAATCTACATAATGAAAATATCAACAATAGAAGAGGAAGAAATCAAAATCCCAAAATCTATACGCTATTATACCTCTGTTACATCTCTCTAGATCTTGGAGTTACTTTCTCGCCGCCCCTTCGTCATTGCGTTTTTATCGGCGATCTACACCGCCAATCCGCCATTGCCCGACGTCGCCGTCAATCGCAACAGCCTGCCGTCGCCAGCAAGCGTTCGTTTTGGAAGAGAAAGAGAGCACCGGAGTAGTGCCACCAGCTAGGGTTTCGTTTGAAAGAGAGAGAAACAACGGCGGAGTTTTTGGAAGAGAAAGAGAACGGCGGAGTTTATTAGGGGGAGTAAATAAAGATAGAAGTAAGAGACATATAGATGGCTTCTTCTTATTGGTTATAATTATAGTTGTAAAATTCTAATTGGAAAGAAGCAACTACAGTGATCCTCCTCACATGAAACTAATTATAAATGTTATATTATATAATAAAGTTGATTGTGGTTATCGAAAACAATGTAGAGACTGAAAACAATGATTTCTTTAGAGTTCTCCCTCTGTGTTTTTATTTCTTCAACTCGTTGTAAATATAGAGACTGAAAAACAGACCGAAATCCGAATATATTGTTCACTACATTATCTAAGGTTTTGTCGTCAACTGGATGATGATCCTCTTTTCCTGTTGACAAGGTTTCACCATGTTTGAAATCCAATTCATGAAAGAAGTATCTTATTTTTTTACCACATCACACTCTTGATTTTGTTTCTTGAGTCTTTTACTTGTAATGATTGTAGGAAAACCGTTCGCAAATTTAAATAAAATAAACACTTTTATTTAGTACGATTACAACAAATGAAATGAACCTATTCTATTACAATACAAGTGAAAGAAATTAGATCTACTCCTATTACAATTACAAGGAAATGAATTACGTTACAAGAAAAATAGAGAATTGCAATACAATGAAATGAATAAAAATTACACTGAAATGAAATTACATACAAATGAAATGAAATAACATTGATTTGAATGAAAGAAAAAGAGAGACAGAGAGTTCAAGAAAATGTTTTGAATGATAAAATACTAATTGAAAGTCAAAGAAAAAGGATTTGAGAAAAATCTTTTGATATTGTTAAGAAAACGAGAAAGGTTCCAAGGAACCTTGGCGAAGGCTTCGGTTCAAAACCCGGGTCCCTTAAAACAAATTCCGGGTCTACCGAAGATCCGTTTTGTTTCCCATGGTACAATCACCTAAACCGTATTGTACGGCCGGGATAACTCTAAGCTTGAAGTTTACCTTCGAGTTCTTGAAGATCCTGACGAACAGGACGAAGATTGGA
>JBCNJP010000017.1:75107554-75178205 GCA_039602395.1 Deinandra increscens subsp. villosa | reverse complement strand
TTTTCAAATACAAAGATAGTTTACGATTTCTGGTTTCTTGTGATTACGATCAGCTTCCTTTAGTAGCATTTATCATTCAAGACTTCATCTTTACACGAGATTTAGTCTATTCTTCTACTATTGTTCTTGAATCAAGCTTGTACGAGGTTTCCGCACTCGTATTAGTTTAGATATCGTGTTGTTTGGTTAATTTCAGGACCTACACACCTCGAGAAATATAAGTCCAACTTTGAGACTCGAGGCAATGAAGTTTTTATAAAACGAACGGTGTTTTAAAAATTTGTTTTAAGTTTGTCGGAAAACCGTTCGCAAATTTAAATAAAATAAACACTTTTATTTAGTACGATTACAACAAATGAAATGAACCTCTTCTATTACAATACAAGTGAAAGAAATTAGATCTACTCCTATTACAATTACAAGGAAATGAATTACGTTACAAGAAAAATAGAGAATTGCAATACACTGAAATGAATAAAAATTACACTGAAATGAAATTACATACAATTGAAATGAAATAACATTGATTTGAATGAAAGAAAAAGAGAGACAGAAAGTTCAAGAAAATGGTTTGAATGATAAAATACTAATTGAAAGTCAAAGAAAAAGGATTTGAGAAAAATCTTTTGATATTGTTAAGAACGAGAAAGGTTCCAAGGAACCTTGGCGAAGGCTTCGGGTCAAAACCCGGGTCCCTTAAAACAAATTTCGGGTCTACCGAAGATCTGTTTTGTTTCCCATGGTACAATCACCTAAACCGTATTGTACGGCAGGGATAACTCTAAGCTTGAAGTTTACCTTCGAGTTCTTGAAGATCCTGACGAACAGGACGAAGATTGGAAGAAAGTTTTGAGAAGAGGAGAGAGTTTAGAGAGAAGAAGAATTCTTGTGAATTCTAGTGTATTTTGCCTCAACTAATGAGGCTGTATATATAGTGGTGGGAATTCTTGTTGAGCACTCAAAAGTTAATTCGTAGTCAAACTTTGCATTAAACGTCTTTAATGCAAATTGATTTCTAATTAACACGGAATTACCTTAATTAGCTCAAAACGCGTTTACAGCTGTCATTCCGGAGGAATCTCCGCGTAACAACTGTTTTTCCGGAAGAACTGATCTTCCGGTTCAACTCCAAGCGGAGCTCCTTTTCCACTTGAACTTCAACCTGAACTCCAAGCGAAGCTCCTTTTCCACTTGAACTTCAACCTGAACTTTTTCCGGTTGAACCCAGTTCCGCTTGAACCTGTTTTCCGGTTCAACTCACGTTCTACTTGAACATATCCGCCTGGTCTTCAACCGGACCAACTTCCGGTTGAACTTAAAAACAATAAGGCGGCTCTCGGCGATGCGAAGTGAAAAGTGCGCCATCAAAGCGCCACATTGCGCCTCATACACCCACGCCGCGCGCGCGCGCGTGTGCGAGTGCGAGTGCGAGTTAGGGGTGCTTCGCACCCCTCAGGGTCCAAGGGATGTGTCATACTAAATGAAACAATAGTTGGTAAGGTTCCCACCTTATAAACCACTTTTGGTTTCAATCCCCAACCAATGTGGGATGAGTTAACATGCTATACTTAGCATTTTTCTCTCTAATTTTCGCAGCTTCACTAGTTGCGAGACCTCAACTTTGAGCTTCGATATCTCATTCATACGAGCTCGGATTTGGACGTGGTTTGATGCGTTGGAAAGCCCTCACAACGTACTTCACAAACCTATAAAATACAGAGGCAACAACCTATGTTATCTGTATTTTATTTTAGTCCAAAGTAGGTGAAAAACTCATTTTCACACTTAGTGAAAAAACCCATTTTTCACTAGTTTTTCTCCCAAAATTCCAACAATCCCCCAAATGAATGGGTATCGATCTATTCTTCAAGAATCAAAGGCAATTTCGGCAGTCCAGTATTGCAGGATAGGTAGGTGTCCCCTTTGAACCTTCCTTTGTGAAGTATACTTGGGTTACTGGTGTTTGGTAGACGCGATGTCTTTGAACCAACCGACCGTTTGTGTAACCGTTATTACACCCACACAACACTTTCCCTAACTTGGTTAGTCCTCATTGTCGTGTCCAATCAAGGTCCTGGAACACTTGCCTGGTTCTGCTAGAGCTCTAGGATTTGTGCCCAACAAATCCTTTCGAAGCGACCGCACTTCTCTCTTGCATAGGTGATTACGACAATCATTAAAAGCATTGGTATTATGATTTACTCAAAATCATCTATGACTTACACAAAGTCATTGACCATCGTATGCTTAACCTCACACATTTCACTGTTTGGTGATAGGAATGGACTAGGAAGTACACAACTCCCTTGTAAGATTTTAGGGTACTCCCCCACAGTGACCTTAGCCAATGCGATTAGGTTGTCCTATTGAACCTAGAGCCTGGGATCTCCATTTTCATAGGTTAGGTTTTCCTTCGCATCAGCTTTCAACCCAATGGGCTTTAGTCCCATTCCCCTTGACGACTTCAAAACTAACTCTTTGCTTAAGCCTTTTGTAAACGGATCCGCGGTGTTATCCTTTGACTTCACATAGTCAATTGAGATAACTCCGGTTGAGATTAGTTGTCGTACCATATTATGTCTACGTCTAATGTGCCTTGATTTTCCATTGTACATCATGGATTGGGCGCGCCCAATTGCCGACTTACTGTCACAATGTATGCAAATAGCCGTCATTGGCATAGGCCACCTTGGAATTTCTTCCACAAATTGACGTAACCATTCCGCCTCTTCACCAGATTTATCCAAGGCGATGAACTCAGATTCCATTGTGGACCGCGCTATAACAGTTTGCTTAGCCGATTTCCAAGCAATAGCCGCACCACCAAGCGTGAACACATACCCGCTTGTTGATTTGGAATCCTTTATATCCGAAATCCAATTCGCATCGCAGTATCCTTCGATAACTGCTCGATCTCGGGTATAATGCAGTCCATAGTCTCTCGTGTATCTTAAGTACCTTAGTAAATGAGTCATTGCTTTCCAATGTACCGCGCACGGATTACTCGTGTACCGGCTGTTTTGGTCAAAAATTCATTTAGGAGTCCTATATTCCAAACTTAGATTGTGAGGTAGTGTGCTTAATGATCAAATGAGCAAATAATCCAAGCTAGGATGATGACACAAGGATTTAGCGAGGAAAACTCCAGAATCCTTTGAGTTTCCTCTAGGAATCCTGGATAAAAACCTCGAGTGCCGGCCGAAAAACCGCCACCTAGTCAATATTATTGATAATCAAACAGTTCGTTACAACGGGTTGGAGGTTTGATCGATCAGGACTAAGTGGTACAATGATTTGAATTCGTACGTGAGCTAAAGTGCGTATATTGTGTGTGTTCCTATTGATCGAATCCTCGTTTATATAATAAACTAACTACTAACTAACTATCCGGGATTCTCGGGATCTCTTCTCCCCACTTCTCTTGACCGTTGAAGGAGGTTCGACCCACTCTACCACGTGCAAATTAGTTAAGACCGAGTCTTCAGGAGGTAGTTAAACTCTTTAACATTCCTGAAAAAAAATAAAACACATGGCAAAAATAAAGGTTAGTCGATAATAAATATTCGGGATACCTGACTGGACGGGATTCCCAAACTGTAGCGAGATTCCTGATCTTATGTCGCTTTTCTGTGAGCATCCTGAAATCGACCCCTAACAATTGCCCCCGAATCTCGGCTGCCTGTGGATAAGATTTACAGCTGGCGAGATTCGTTTAAACCTAGAAGTTCACGGCGTGATCACGGTAAAAGCAGTTATGATGGGACGTTTTTTACGGCGTCCGACTGATGGGATAGCCATAATTGCTTTTCTTTAAATACAAGATCTTGAGATCATAACTTCACCATCTTCTTCCAAATACCCTTTCGAGCTTCTTCGACATTCCAGGTCAGTTTCTTCTTTTCTTCTCCGGTTTCCTTTCGCTTTACTTAATTCCGGCAATGGCGAAGAAGAACACTCGTTCCGCTGCTCCTTCCTCCTCGTTGAACATCGAGGATTTCGTCGATCAGGGAATTCTTCCTTATAACGAGGAAGAAACCTGCAATTTCTCCGACAGCGACATCCGTCAGTTGAAGGAGTCCGGCCTTTTCCCGCAGTCGGCTGTCATTCGGGGTTTCGATTCCCGGCTGAAGGCCGATTGCATGTCCAAAACTTGGGTTTGCTTTCTCTACTACCCTTTTCTTCTCGGAATGTCTTATCCCTTTCCGGCCATTGTAAACGAGTTTTTCAAAATCACCGGCCTCTCCTACTCCCAAACAATACCGATGGTATGGAGGATCCTTTTCTCTCTTGATAACTTGAACAATTCCCGGAGGCTTAAGATGGGGATTCCTGAAGTTTGTGCTGCCTACAACTTGAGAACCCACGGGTTCAGTCGCTGCGTTCTTCAAGCCCGCTCTTCCTATTCCCAATTGATTCCTCGCGCGTCGCACAATGATCACAATTGGAAAAGAAAATTATTTTTTGTCAAACGTGAATCCATCGTTGGGGGTGATTTATTGCCGACGAACTGGGTTTTGAAGGGTAGGAAATTGATTCACACATTGTATTCGAGTTTCTCTGGCTTTTGCTAATGAGTTTTTAATGTTTCTTGCAGCTCCCAAATTTTCTGATCTTGTGGAAGTGACCGAGGAAGCTGTAGAGAGGACCGCCTCTTTCCTGGAAATCCCACCTGCTGATAGAACCTTCGCCATTGAGAGTGCCAACAGCGAGCAAAGCTTCTCAATCGATCATTCAGAAGTTGTCATGTCTGGTACGTATTTGAACTTCTCGAGTATATGCTTCGAATTAAGCTTCCTAATCCTGACTGCTTTCTTTATTTCATGCAGCAGCTCCCAAGCCTACAACTGGATTTTCCCTGGATGATCTGACCTCCTACCTGGATATGAAGGAGGAGAAGCCCGAGCCCCTGACCAGCATCCGGCCTCCCGCTACGAGGGCCAAAACAGCTTCCTCCAGCAAGAAGAGGAAGGGTTCGGAGGGTACCGTGTTCCTGGAGAGCTTTGATGGACTGAGCCCCGCAGAGACTGTCAACAAGCTTTTGAGCCTGCATACAACGACAAAACTGGTAACTGTAAACATAGGATTCTCATACCTTAGCGGCGTCCGGAAAATGGCTGAGATTCCTAATTAATTTCACTGTCTTTCTTTCACAGGGCATCGAGCAGCTTAGCGCTGCGTGCATTGAGGCTGAGACTAAGCTAGCAGTAGTCCAAAAGAAGCTTGATGAAGCAAGGGACACCATCCGCATCCAAGGTGAGATAGCTGAGGGCAAAACCCGTGATTATGAGCGCAAGATGAGGGAGCAGGAACTGAGGTTCCAGGTGGCCGCGCAGGTGGAGGTTGCCATCTCGAAGCAGTCGGCTGCTCGCAGCGTGCTTCAAGCAATGCTGAAGATGGCAGCAGAAGCTCATGCTGAGGGGGTTACTTGCTCAAAATGGACGGTGGACGCCTGGAAGCTATCTTTGGAGAAGCTGGAGAAGGCTGGAAAGCCGGCTAGTGAGGATAAGCCTCCTGTGATTGAAGCTGCTGGTGCTGATGCGGGTGAAAAGGGAAAGTCTGTGGAGAAGGCAGACGAAGAAGATGCTGGCGGGAAGCTGGAGTTTCCCGAGAAGGCGATGGGCGATGAAGATAATGCAATGGTCTGAGCCCTTTTTTTTAGTCTGTAGTTTGTTTTGGTGATGTGTATGTCTTCAAACAATTTCTTTTCCTTGTCTTTGCTGAAACAATACTAGAACAAGTAACAAACAACAATGGTAGGGATCCTGGTGGAGGGATCTTGTGTTTACAAGACGAAACCAGGATTCCTAAAAACAATCTTTTGACCTTCGAGCTTCTCAAGTGGAGGGATCCTGAGGTTTTCAGGACGAAGCTTGAGAAGCTCACAACCTTCCGTAATTATCAATAATATTAGTATCTTTTAGCTTCTCATGTTGTGCTTTGTATTGAAATTTCCATAGATAGGATTGCTTTACAAAAATTAGTAAGAATCTTAAAAATGACTTGTATGTTGGAAAACCATTCGAGGCTTAAATAATATAATAGGTTAGTCTTCAAGACTAAATAGTAAAAACTGACATTTGAATTTTACCTTTGTCGACTTTCTGATTTCAAACAATCATATCTTCTTTCACCTGATTTGGGATTCCTACAGGAATCCTGAATACACTTTTCTCGGCACTTGTCTCAATTTCCTCCAGAACCTGAAACAATCTTAAGAAGCTTCTTGGCCTCCGGCCGAAGCTAATGCTTCCGAGAGTAAGTTAGGTTTAAAAATAAGCTGGGGATAAACCCGGGATTCTTGGGACTAAGCCAAAACTGGGGACAAGCCCGATAAACTTGGGACTAAGCCAAAATTGGGGACAAGCCCGATAAACTTGGGACTAAGCCAAAACTGGGGACAAGCCCATACGTATGTGACATGAAAATGACAAAACCTTAGATAACATGTCAGTGTTATAAACCTTGAGAATCCTCCCAGCAGCCTCCAGTGACAAGATTGTCAGCCACCCCTGGAGTGGACTGGTCCGGCCACCTTTAGCATACTAGGGGACAACGTGCGCTACTGGCGAGGGTCGTGCGCTACTGGCGATTACCCAAACTTAGGAGAGGAGTCAGCCTCTCAAACCTTAGAAGGTGTGCGGGACACCTTAAACGTAGGAGAGGTGGCCAACCTCTAACTGGGGATATACCCAAAATTCTCTAAGATTCTCAAAATCTGCAAAACACTCAACGCTTGGTGAGGGGTGGGTGTTAGCTTAGCTAACACCACTCCGATGCTTAAGTCAGTAATATGTCGTAAAAATAATAAGAATAAATTGAAATAGGATTAGTATACATACCTTGGATTATTTACACAGTGAGGATCCCGGGGATTCCGTCTGAGATTCTCAATGGGATTCTCACATAAAATATGCTTTAAGATGAATGGCATTCCAAGCTCTTGGTAGAGGTTCTCCTTCCATATTCACCAAACGGTATGCCCCTTTTCCTTCTTCAGAATCTACAAGGTAAGGGCCCTCCCATTTCGGTGCTAACTTCCCGTCCGCAGGGTTGGTAGTATTCTGGAAAGCCTTCCTCAAGACCAAGTCACCTACTCGGAATCTTCTTAACCTGGTATTCTTGTTATAAGATTTCGCTATCCGCTGTTGATAAGATGTCATGCGGATTCTGGCCATATCTCTGAGCTCCTCAACTGTTTCGAGATCCTGAAGGAGATTCTGGCTATTGGTTTCAGGATGCTGGCAGTTGACTCTGGATGTCGGGAATACCATCTCTGTAGGGATCACAGCTTCTGCCCCAAACACTAACGAGAATGGTGTTTGGCCAGTAGCATTCTTAGGTGTAGTTCTGTCTGCCCAAAGGACAAACGGCAGCTCCTCAGCCCATTTACCTTTCTTGGAGCCCAACTTCTTCTTGAGATTGTTTATTATGATCTTATTGCTGGATTCTGCCTGCCCATTAGCCTGAGGGTGGACAGGTGTTGAAGTGATCATCTTGATGCCCTAGCTTTCACAAAAGTTTGTTGTTCTCTTGCCTATAAACTGGGAGCCATTATTGCATATGATCTCTGCCGGAATCCCAAATCTGGTGAGGATGTATCTTTTGATGAAGGATATCACTTCTTTCTCTCTTACTTGAACATAGGCTTCTGCTTCAATCCATTTGGAAAAGTAATCCGTCATGGCAAGCATAAACACTTTTCCTCCGGGAGCCTTTGGCAGCTTACCCACAATATCCATGCCCCACTTCATAAACGGCCATGGGGATACTATAGGATGCAGATGCTCAGCGGGTTGATAAAGGATATTGCCATGCCTTTGACAAGCACCGCATTTCTGTGAGAAGCTCGCAGCATCCTTTTTCATAGTTATATCCAAACCTGAGAACTTTAGAGAACAGTGCCCTGCCCCCGGTATGGTTCCCACAATCTCCACTGTGGATGTCTTCAAGCACCTCTAGAGCTTCTGACTTCTCTAAGCACCTTAAGTAGACACCTGCAAGAGATCTTCTATATAGGATATTATCAATTATAGTATAGGGTACTACCTTTGTGCGAAAAGCTCTGGGGTTTTCGTCCTTGGGAATCTCCCCATCTTTGAGATACTTCCGGATTGGGTAGGTCCAGGACTCTTGAGCATCTTCAGGATTCTCAACATCTGCACCTGCATTATCGTCAACAACCTGAGCTTCCTGTAGAGCTATCGCTGGCGTCAAGATGTGAGTTATTGGAATTTTGACATCCTCAGGGATCCTGAGCGATGAAGCCAAGTTTGCCAAGGCATCGGCTTCTACATTATCTTCTCTTGGTACCTGCGAAATGCTAAAATTTTCGAAAAATAGAGATAATTTTTTAACAATCTCAAGATATTTGATCAGGTTCTCCCCTCTTACTGCATAGGAGCCATTAAATTGGTTAGTTAATAAGAGAGAATCAACAAACACTTGTATATATAGGATTCCCATCCCTAGCCAGCTGTAATCCAGCAATTAAAGCTTCATATTCAGCTTCATTGTTGGTAGCCTGGAATTCGCAGGATATGGATAGAGGTATTATGTCCCCCTGTGGCGATTTTAGCAGGATTCCTAGCCATGTTCCTCTGACATTTGAGGATCCGTCAGTATAGAGGATCCAGTCTTCCTTGAGCTTCTCAAGCTGTTGGACTTCCTTTTCAACTTCTGGTTCAATGTCACTGCTGAAATCCGCCACAAAGTCAGCTAATGCTTGGGACTTGATTTCTCTTCTTGGTTCATACTTGATGTCATAGGCACTCAGCTTGACCGCCCACTTAGCCATCCTTCCTGACATTTCTGGCTTCCTGAGAACTGTCTTAATAGGATAGTTAGACATCAGAACTATAGTATGGGTTTCAAAATAATGTATGAGTTTAGTGGAAGCCATTATAAGAGATAAAATTAACTTTTCAAGGTGAGAATACCTGGATTCTGCGTCTATCAGAGTTTTACTTACATAATATACCGGATGCTGCTGATTTTGATAGTCTTTTACCAGGACTGCACTGATTGAGCTTCCGGAAACAGCGAGATATAAATACAGCGGCTCCCCATCTTCTGGTTTCATTAACAACGGGGCTGCTGACAGGTAGTCTTTTAGGCACTTCAGAGCTTCTTCATGCTTCTTAGTCCACTCGAATTTTTTATTTTTCCTCAGGATATCGTAGAAATCCTTGCTTTTTTCTGAGGATCTTGAAATAAACCTGTTGAGTGCTGCGATTCTCCCTGTCAACCTTTGTACTTCTTTAACATTCGATGGGGACTTCAAATTTAGGATCGCTTTGATCTGCTCTGGACTTGCTTCGATCCCTCTTTCGGTAACCATGTAACCTAGAATTTTCCAGCTCGCACCCCAAAGTGGCACTTAGAGGGGTTGAGCTTCATGTTATACTGATCAATGATATCAAAGGCCGTTTGGAGATCCCTGACATGATCTTCAGCTTTTTTGGATTTCACTACCATGTCATCTATGTAGACTTCCATCGTGTCCCCCAGTTGCTCTTTGAACATCATATTAACGAGCCTCTGGTAGGTAGCACCTGAATTTCTCAAACCAAAGGGCATAGCAGTGTAACAATATATACCTGTTGGAGTCATAAAAGCTGTATGCTCCTGATCGCATGGTTCCATCTGAATTTGTTGGAATCCTGCTGAAGCATCCATGAAGGTGAGCATCTCGTGGCCAGCCGTGGCATCTACCATTGCGTCGATATGGGGGAGTGGAAAAGGATCCTTAGGACATGCCTTATTCAAGTCTGTGTAATCGACACAAACTCTCCACTTTCCATTCTTCTTCTGGACCACCACCACATTTGCTAGCCACCTAGGATAGTTGACTTCTCTGATCATCTTCGTTTTGAGAAGCTTGTCAACTTCCTATTGGATGATTATATTCTTCTCTGGAGCGAACTTCCTCCTTTTTTGCTGTATAGGCCTGAAAGAAGGATCTAAACCCAGTTTATGAGTAATTACATGTTTAGGGATACCTGTCATATCTTCATGCTTCCAGGCGAAAGTTGAAGTTCTAGCTTTGAGAAGCTGGAATAGTTCCTGCTCAACATTTGTTGGGATTCTTGTTCCCACGAGCACCTTGATTTAAGGATTCCCAGGGTCTAGAGGCACTTCTTTGACTTCCAGCTCCCTGTCCTCCTGCACTTCAGGTGCCTTTTTCTGTAATTTCTATCCCTTCGTCACCTTAGTGGTGTTCTTCATCGAAGTTGAATAACAGTTCTTAGCTTCCTGCTGGTCGCTTTCAATTCTTACAACTCCCCAAGGCGTAGGAAGCTTGATACATTGGTGATAAGTTGAAGGGACTGCCTTCATCTCGTGAATCCATGGCCTGCCAAGAATAATATTGCAACAAGAGAGAGAATCTATAACACATAATTTTTGCATAGAGTTTACCCCCTCTATATATATACCGGCAGCCTGATATCCCCAACGGTGCTTTTAGTTTCACCTCTGAAGCCAACTAGGACTGAGGATCTTGCAACTATTTCAGTCTCTGGGATCCCCATCTTTTAGAGTACATCAAGACGGATTTTGTTTACTGAGCTTCCATTATCAATCAGGATCCTGTGAACAAAATGGTTAGCAATATATAAAGTAACCACAAGACTATCATGATGAGGATCCTGAACATGAGAACGGTCACTCTCATCAAAAGATATAAGTTTGTCCTGAGTTAGGGTGGACGTCCGGACATGTCTGTCACCCTGTTCAGATTTGGACTCCTTAGCATGCTTCTTGGCTGAGGAATACGAAGTGCCGCAGATGTCTGAGCCTCCCGAGATGAAGTTGATTATCTAGGCATCCTGGGGTGGAGAAGCTGCTCTCTGAGGCACCTTGTCGGCTTCCTAAGTCTTGATCTTCTTTCTGCCTATCAATTCTTTAAGATGCCCCTTGCTGAGTAGATAGCTGATTTCCTTTCGAAGTGCTATACATTCGTCTGTTAGGTGGCCAAAATCTTCATGGAAGGCACACCACTTGGTCTTGTCTTTCCAGGATCCTTGCTTGGTATCCTTCCTGGGCCATCTCGCTTTTTCACCTAGATCCTACATAGCACACATCAAACCACCAATATCAACGGAAAAACAGTATTCAGATACCTTAGGATACTCCTCATCGTCATCGTCTTGGTCAACAGCATTGACTTTGTGATTTTCCGGTTTGGAATACGGACGAGATCTATATGGCTTCCCGGGGGATTCCGCCTTTTTGCTGTTGGGATCATATTTAGGAACCTCCAATCTTTTGTGGATCCTCTTATCATCTTCCAAACGGATAAATCTCAACGCTCTACTGCGTACTTCGTCAAGGTTCCTGCAAGGATCCATGACAAGGTCATCATAAAAACGTGAATCTTTGGAGAGCCCCATTTTAAAGGCTTCCACGGCTGCTGCCATATCCAGATTAGGAATCTCAAGAGATTCTCGTCCAAATCTGGCAATGTATTCCCTGAGAGGCTCAGCTGGCTTCTGAATTATTCGGTATAGGTCACCCGTGAGCTTCTCAAAGGTCCTGCTGCAAGAAAATTGATTGTTAAACAAGTTAACTAAATGAGAGAATGATGTAATAGTGTTAGGAGGGATGCTCAGTAGCCATTTCATGGCTGGTCCTGTTAAGGTTGATCCAAAGCCTTTGCATAGACAGGCTTCTTTGATTTCTGTCGGAATGGGATTGATCTTCATACGCTCCCGGTAATGTGCCACGTGTTCCTCAGGATCTGTGGTTCCATCATAAAGCTTCATGCTTGGAGTCTGGAAACGCTTTGGGATCTCCACTTGGGATATTGGCCAAGCAAATCTAGAGATCTTGTGGCTTTCCAGAGGAACTTCAGGAATAGGTTTCAGGATCCCTGGAACATTTGATATCATTTCTTTCAACTTCTGGAGCTCCCTGGCGATACTTGGATGAATACCTGAATCATAAGGAGCACCCTGGTTAGAAACGATAGGAATTGAATTGGACATATTACCTGGTCCAGGATTCTGGACTGGAATCCTGGGACTGTATCCGTAGCCCGCTGGGAGGCTCGGCTCTGTAGTGGCTGCTGTTTGCATGGGGATGACGTCACCATCATGCATTTCTGAGGAGTTGGTCTTGAAGATTCCTACAGAAACAGAAGGGTTAGTGTATTGATATCCTTGGGGATTCTGGCTTGGATTCCCAGCAGAAAAAGGATATCCTTAGGAATCCTGTTTTGGTCAAAAATTCACTTAGGAATCCTGTATTCCAAACTTAGATTGTGAGGTAGTGTGCTTAATGATCAAATGAGCAAATAATCCAAGCTAGGATGATGACACAAGGAATTAGCGAGGAAAACTCCAGAATCGTTTGAGTTTCCTCTAGGAATCCTGGATAAAAACCTCGAGTGCCGGCCGAAAAACCGCCACCTAGTCAATATTATTGATAATCAAACAGTTCGTTACAACGGGTTGGAGGTTTGATCGATCAGGACTAAGTGGTACAATGATTTGAATTCGTAAGTGAGCTAAAGTGCGTATATTGTGTGTGTTCCTATTGATCGAATCCTCGTTTATATAATAAACTAACTACTAACTAACTATCCGGGATTCTCGGGATCTCTTCTCCCCACTTCTCTTGACCGTTGAAGGAGGTTCGACCCACTCTACCACGTGCAAGTTAGTTAAGACCGAGTCTTCAGGAGGTAGTTAAACTCTTTAACATTCCTGAAAACAAATAAAACACATGGCAAAAATAAAGGTTAGTCGATAATAAATATTCAGGATACCTGACTGGACGGGATTCCCAAACTGTAGCGAGATTCCTGATCTTATGTCGCTTTTCTGTGAGCATCCTGAAATCGAGCCCTAACACCGACTTAGTCTGCTCACAGCATAAGCCAAATCTGGTCTGGTACATGTCATAAGATACATGAGACTCCCAATCACCCTTGAGTACTCTAACTGAGCGACCCCTTTTCCTCTATTCTTAGCAAGATGAAGGGTAGTATCATCCGGAGTTTGAGACACACTCTTATCTCCTGCGTTGAACTTCTCAAGGATTTTGTCCACATAGTGATATTGACTTAAGACAATACCATTTGGGGTTCTGATGATTTTTACACCGAGTATCACATCTGCGAGCCCCATGTCTTTCATGTCAAATCTCGCTTTCAACATGTCTTTAGTAGCTTTGACCATCTTATCATCACTCCCGACGATAAGCATGTCATCTACATAGAGACACAAAATCACATAACCTCTAGGTGTGTCCTTCGCATAGACACACTTATCGCACTCATTTATTTTGAATCCATTGTCAAGCATGACACGGTCAAACTTCTGGTGCCATTGCTTAGGAGCTTGCTTCAATCCATACAAAGACTTGACGAGTCTACACACCTTGCCTTCTTGGCCAGGAGCGGTAAAACCCTCAGGTTGTTCCATGTAGATCTCTTCTTCTAAATCACCGTTTAGAAACGCGGTTTTTACATCCATTTGGTGAACCTCCAAATTTCGTAAAGCCGCTATAGCAAGCACCAACCTTATCGAGGTTATGCGTGTAACAGGTGAGTAAGTATCAAAGTAATCCAGACCCTCTTATTGTCTGTATCCTTTGATCACTAGCCTCGTCTTGTACTTGTCAATGGAGCCATAGGCCTTCAACTTCTTCTTGAATATCCACTGATATCCAAGTGGTTTGCAACCCTTAGGAAGATCGACAAGCTCCCAAGTGTGGTTCTGCAAGATAGACTCTATCTCACACTTGATGGCTTCTTTCCATTGAGGCCCAATTGGAGAGGTTACCTCCTCGCGGTAGGTATTGGGATCACCCTCAACCATGTAAGCCGTGAAGTCAGGTCCAAAGGATTTTCCAACCCTTTTTCGCTTACTTCTTCTAGGCTCACCCTCATCAGATGTGGGCTGTTTATGAACCTCATTACCATCATATGGTTTTTCATAAACCTCGTCACCAACAAATGGATCTTCACGAGTCTCATCACCAACTAATGGGGTCACAGAACTCGCGCGTTCTCGTGACAAACACGGGAATACATTTTCAAAGAATGAAGCATTCCTTGATTCCATGATAGTTGTTAGGGCTGATAATCCGGGATCCTGGCCGGAAGCTCAAATGGTTCAATATCCTTACGCAAGTTCAGGATCCTGGCAGGTTCGAGCATCTTGAATTACAGTTATCAACTAACCAGTTTGTTTTTCCCATGTGTCTTATTAATTGCAGGGTCAAAGAAACGTGTAGACAAGCCTAAAGACTCGGACAAATGATATAGAACGTGGACTAAGTGGTCCACAACGTTCATATTGGCTTAGTTGGGAGAATCCCTAAAATATAGGACAGTTGGTTATATTATTTCAGGATGCTCGCCAGAAGCTCAAAGGATCCTGAACTACAGTTATCGATTAACCGTTACAATTGTCCACGTGTCTTAATGATGGCTAAAGACTCGGTCAAGGCTTTATGGGACGTGTTATAACTGACTCCAACGTTCACAAAGACTTGAAGACTCAATCCCTAGTTTTTAGCCTAGTTAGTTAATGTATTTTTGACTATTTAAACGAGCTCTAGGTGATTCATTCAAGAGGACACACACAACACACGATACTCGCGATCAAAACTCTCTGTAACACTTAGAATACGAGCTCATTCCATCTGTACTAAAGACTTTCATCATATAAAAGTTTTAGGAGGTAGGTACTTTGAACCGGCCCCCGAGGTTTTTTGCTAGGCTCCTTGAGGATACTCAAGGATTCCTGGATTTTCCCTCGTTACATCCTCGTGTCAATCTTCGCAATTACACTCTCATCTTTATTTACATCAAACACGCTACCTCACATACGAAGTTTGATCAACTAATTGCTTAGGCAGTTTTTGACCAAAACAATTTGGCGCCCACCGTGGGGCAAACGGTGTTTGAATTCAGCTAAGAGCCTTGATCTTCTTCCCATAATCGATTCTTGAAAATGTCGAGCCAACAAAAGATTACTTCGAAATCTGTTTCATCCACTAAACCGGCTGTCGACACTGGTCTCCCCCCAATGATGAAGAAAGTGACCGGCACCGACGCTAAAAGAATGGAATATCCTACTTTTCAGGGATCTCAAGGTACGTCCACTGACTCTGCTATTTCTAATAATGATCTCTATGTTTTGATCAGGCAAATGAAGTCTCATGTGGATGAGCAAGCCAAAACCAACGAGAAAATGATGAAGGAGATCATGGAATTGAAGAAGTCAAAGAAACCAGTAGAGGAAATTAGCCCTTTGATGCCAAGATCATTCGGGTTCGACTCTCCGGAAATATCGGAGCAGCCAAAACAGAAAGCGAATCCCTCTACTGTTCCAAAGCCAGGTATTGCAACAACTACTACTGCAAGATTCTCAGGCTCTCAGCATCAGAAGACTTCCAGGGTGACAGATCTTGAATACTCTGGGTTCTACTCCGAGCAACCCCCAGAATCTTACTATAGTGGATATGGAAGTCAGCAGCTGCCGAGATGCTCGAGTCAGCAACCAGCCGGGTTTTTAAGCCATCAAATGCCAACGGTATCAATGCAACAACCTGTGTCTCAACCACAGCGGTTTGCTGCGACGAACCTTCATGAGCCTTGGAGCCAGCAGTCAGCAGCACCTATTTCTCAAATGCTTCAGGGATCTTCATCTCAGCCATTCCAAAAATACCGAAGCCGCTTCCTAGCTGCTCAGGATCCTTAAGGATCCTTATTTTCTTATCCTACTGTCTCTGCAGGCACAATCCTAGGTTCATCTCAAGAGATGCATGAGGGAGACTTCATCCCCATGTAAGTGGGAACTACAACTGAACCAACCGTCCTTAGAGATGCTGAATATGGACCCCAGATCCATCTCCAAACTTCCAGGGCTGGTAACAACTTTGATAATTTTTATGCTAACCCTAACCAAGGAATTGTGCAGGATGCAGGTATCAACCCGACTATCGCTAGGGAACTTCAGAGGTTAAAGGACATGATCTCAAGTGTTCCCGGTGTTATACGTCCAATTCCTGAAGTGCCAGCAGGCAGCCACAGGGTTTCTATATTTGCATGGCCCATTTGTGACGTAGAGATACCAAAAAGATTTCAGACCCCCAACATGAAACTCTATAATGGGACCACAGATCCTGAGGAGCACGTGGCACAATACAGGGAACGAATGGAAATCAACCCCATTCCTGCAAACATCAAAGAAGCTTGCTTATGCAAGGGATTTGGCTCAACATTGACAGGACAAGCCTTGAAATGGCTGCTCAGTATTCCTCCTAATACCATTACTTATTTTCCCCATTTAGTTAATTTGTTTAATAACCAGTTTTCTTGCAGCAGGAGCTTTGAGAAGCTCACTGGTGATTTGTACAGAATAGTTCAGAAGCCTAACGAATCCCTGAGGGATTATGTAGCCAGATTCGGTCGAGAAGCTTTGGATATTCCCAACCTAGATATGGCTGCCGCTGTAGAGGCTTTCAAAATGGGGATTAGAGGAGATTCCCGCTTTTATGATGATTTGGTTATGACTCCTTGCAGGAACCTTGATGAAGTTAGAACAAGGGCATTAAGGTTCATCAGACTAGAGGATGATAAGAAGATCCAAAAAAGAGGTGACGAACCATCAGGCAGAAGGACAGATTCTCCCGGAAAACAACAACGAAACAAACCCTATTATCGAAACGATAATCCTAGGGTCAACGAAGTTGAAGAAGAGGACGACGAAGAAAACTTCCCAAAGGTATCTGATTATTGCTTTTCAACTGATATGGGTGGTTTGTTATGTGCCTTGCAGGATCTAGGTGATAAAGCTAGGTGGCCAAGAAAATCAGAAAAACCAGGATCGTGGAAGGATAAGTCTAAGTGGTGTGCTTACCACGAAGACTTCGGGCACTTAACAGATGACTGCATAGCACTTCGGAAAGAAATCAGTTACCTGCTCAGCAAAGGGCACCTTAAAGAATTGTTTGGCAGGAAGAAAAGTAAAACTCAAGAAGCTGCTGAGCTGCCCAAAAGAGCTCAGTAGCCACCAGCAGATGCAAAAGTAATCAACTTCATCTCGAGAGGATCTGACATATGCGGAACCTCTTTCTCATCAGCAAAGAGACATGCTAAGGAGACCAAGATGGATCAAGGCAGTCGACCAAAGAAGAACGCGATATTGACTGAAGACAAAGTCATATCTTTTGACGAAACTGATAAGCTGGACATCCAGGATCCTCACCACGACAGTCTGGTAATTACATTATGTATTGCTAACCATTATGTTCGCAGGATTCTGATAGACAATGGCAGTTCGGTCAACATTATTCAATTGGACGTGCTTAAAAAGATGAGCATTCCAGAAGAAGAGATAATCCCAAGATCCTCGGTGTTAGTAAGATTCAGCGGAGAAACCAAGCATACGGTTGGAGACATCAGACTTCCTGTTTACATTGAAGGGGTCAACTCCATGTAGAAATTCTGCGTTATTGACTCCCTTTCGTGTTGCAATGTAATCTTGGGAAGGCCATGGATCCATGACATGAAAGCGGTTCCATCTACCTATCATCAATGTGTGAAGCTTCCCACACCTTGGGGAGTTGTAAGAATACTAAGTGATCAACAAGAAGCCAAAGACTGCTATACTTCTGCGATGAAGAACACCATCAAGTCCAAGCCAACATAGCAATTAAAGAAACCAGCACGAAGAATTCAGATGACAAAGGAGTTGGAAATCAAAGAAGTTCAACTTAATCCTGAAGATCCTGAAATCAAAGTGCTGGTAGGAACCAATATTCCTGAGGATACTGAGGAGCAGCTCGTAAGCCTCTTGAAGTCCCGAGTCACGACGTTTGCATGGAAACATGAAGACATGACAGGTATATCTAAAGATATTATTACTCATAAACTTGGTATAGATGATTCTTTCAGGCCAATACATCAGAAGAGAAGGAAGTTCGCTCCTGAGAGAAACATCATAATCCAAGAAGAAGTTGACAGGCTGCTCAAGTCAAAAATGATTAGAGAAGTTAAATACCCTCGATGGCTAGCTAATGTGGTGGTGGTCCAGAAGAAGAATGGTAAGTGGAGGGTGTGGGTAGATTACACATACCTAAACAAGGCTTGTCCAAAAGACCCATTCCCTCTACCACACATTGATTCTATGGTGGACGCGACTGCTGGACACGAGATGCTGACTTTTATGGATGCATCTTCGGGCTTCCAACAAATTCAAACGGAACCATCAGATCAGGAAGACACGGCCTTCATGACACCTACAGGTATTTACTGTTATATTGCAATGCCTTTTGGTTTACGAAATGCAGGTGCCACATACCAAAGGCTAGTCAACATGATGTTTAAAGTTAAACTGGGGGACACCATGGAAGTATACATAGATGATATTGTGGTGAAATCGAAAAAAGCAAAGGATCATCCTAGAGATCTTGAAGCTGCTTTTGATATATTGGACCAGTTCAATATGAAATTAAATCCTTCCAAGTGCCATTTTGGAGTAAAGGCCGGCAAGTTCCTGGGCTTCATGGTTACTGATAGAGGAATAGAAGCCAGCCCCGAACAGATTCAAGCGATTATAAATTTGAAATCTCCGACGAATGTCAAGGAAGTTCAAAGATTAACTGGAAGAGTAGCAGCACTTAACAGATTCATATCAAGATCATCGGAAAAGAGCAAAGAATTTTATGACATATTGAAGAAGAACAAAAAGTTCGAATGGGGTGAAAAACATGAAGCCCTGAGCTCCTTGAAAGAGTATTTATCATCTGCTCCGCTTCTAATGCAACCAGTCAAAGGTGAACCATTATCTCTCTACCTGGCAGTTTCAGGCAGCTAAGTGAGTGCTGTACTTGTGAAAGATCATAAGGGACAACAGCATCAGGTATACTATGTAAGCAAAACATTACTAGATGCTGAAACCAGGTATTCTTATCTAGAAATATTTGATTTTAGCTCTCGTAATGGCTTCTCAAAAATTAAGACATTACTTTGAAACCCATGTTATTTACGTAAAAACTAACTATCCTATTAAGTGTGTCTTAAGAAAGCCAGAAATGTCTGGAAGAATGGCGAAATGGGCAGTTAAATTAAGTGCCTATGACATCATATATGAGCCAAGAACAGCAATCAAGTCACAGGCCCTTGCAGACTTTGTGGCTGATTTCAGCAGCGATATGCTGCCAGAAGTTGAACTAGAGGTCAAGCAGCTCGAAGAAGCTTCAGGCAGCTGGGTCTTGTACACAGATGGAGCATCTAATGTTAGAGGAACAGGATTGGGTGCGCTACTGAAATTGCCACAGGGGGACATTATCCCTCTATCTATCCATTGTGAATTCAAGGCTACTAATAATGAAGCCGAATACGAAGCTTTAATTGCAGGATTACAACTCGCTAAAGATATGGGTATCCAACACATTCAAGTTTTTATTGACTCCTTGTTATTAACTAACCAATTTAATGGATCCTATGCAGTGAAAGGCGAAAGGCTAACCAAATATCTAGACCTTGTAAAACAGTTAGCATTATCCTTTGAAAATTGCAGCATATCACAGGTACCTAGAGAAGAAAACGCGGAAGCTGATGCTTTGGCAAATTTAGCATCATCCTTAAGGATCCCAGAAGGTGTCAAGATTCCCATAACTCACATCCTGACGCCAGCAATCGAAGAACAAGAAGTTAATGATGTCACAACAGATAAAGATCAAGAAATGATCGACCTCAGGATCCTCAGGAATCCTGGACTTACCCTATCAGGAGATTTATCCAAGAAGGAGAAATCCCCAAAAACGAGAACTCCAGACTCTTCCGAACAAAGGTAATCTCATATTCGATAATAAATGGTATCTTATACAAGAAATCTCTTGCAGGACCATACTTGAGATGCCTCGAGCAGCCTGAAGCACTTGCGGTACTCCAGGATATTCATGAAGGAGATTGTGGCAATCACACTGGGGGCAGATCACTATTTTTCAAAGTATTGAGAACAGGATACTACTGGCCTACTATGAAGAAGGATGCTATGGCCTTTGTTCAGAAGTGTGATGCATGTCAGCGGCACGGCAATATCCTCCATCAGCCTGCTGAGCCGCTCCATTCAATATCATCTCCATGGCCGTTTATGAAATGGGGGATGGATATAGTTGGTAAACTGCCTGTAGCACCTGGAGGAAAAGTCTTCATGCTGGCTATGACAGACTATTTTTCTAAGTGGATTGAAGCCGAAGCTTTTGTTCAAGTTAGAGAAAAGGAAGTGATTTCCTTCATCAAAAGGAATATCTTGACAAGATTTGGAATCCCATCAGAAATAGTGTGCGACAATGGGTCTCAATTTATTGGAAAAAGGACGACAAGTTTTTATGAAGCATGGGGATAAAGATGGTAACTTCAACTCCCATACATCCACAAGCTAATGGCCAAGCAGAATCGAGCAATAAAATCATCATCAATAATCTCAAGAAGAAGCTAGGAGACAAGAAAGGAAAATGGGCTGAAGAGCTACCTTTTGTATTGTGGGCTGACAGAACGACCTCCAAAAATGCTACTGTTCAAACACCATTTTCCTTAGTATTTGGATCCGAAGCTGTGATACCCCCTGAAATGGTGATGCCAACTGCAAGAACAAGCTGCCGGAATTTTGAAGCAAACAAGCAAGAGCTCCTTGAAGATCTTGAAACAATCGATGAAATTAGAAATCTCACAAAGTTTAGGATGGCAGCATACCAGCAAAGGATAGCCAAGTCTTACAATAGGAATCTAAGGGTCAGAAGATTTCGAGTAGGAGATCTGGTACTCAGGAAAGCTTTTCAAAACACTACCAATCCGGCACATGGGAAACTCGCACCTAAATGGGAAGGACCTTACCTAATAGATTCAGAAGCTGGAAAGGGAGCGTACAGGCTAGCTACTATGGAAGGTAAGTTGCTCCCAAGAGCTTGGAATGCAATTCATTTGAAGTTATATTTTATGTAAGCGCTCTCTAGATCCTCTGAGCATATCAAAAGAATTCTTGTTTAGACTTCGAAAACCTCAGGTATGATTTTTGACCCTTATTTCAATTTAATATTATTATATTTGTGGAATGATTACTGACTTAGGCATCGGAGGGGTGTTAGCCAAGCTAACACCCACCCCTCACCAAGCCTTGAAGTGTTTTGTAGGTGCTCCGAGCGTCCTACCTTAAGCTAGAGGCTGATCACCTCTTCTAAGTCTAAAGCATTCTGAATTATGTCAAAAGGTTTAGGAGGTTTTCACCTTCTCGTTCACTAATGGGAATCGCCAGGAGCGCAAGACCCTCCCCGGGAGCGCACGGTGGTGGCCTATGGTTCAAGGTGGTGCGACCAGTCCATCTGAGGGTAGCTGATAATTTCATCACTGTTGGCCATAGAGTGCACTTCAAAATGGGTGGCAGACGTGTCATCTCGAAAAGATTCTAAGGTTTTTGGCATTTTCATGTCAACCAAGGTTTAGGCACTTTCGTGTCTCTCAAGTTTATGGGCTTGACCCCAGTTGGCTTAGTCCCAAGTGTTTTTGAGCTTGTCCTCAGTTTAACAAAGGTTTCTAATGTTTTCGCATTAACTAAGGTATGGGCACTTTCGTGTCTCTCAAGTTTATGGGCTTGACCACAGTTGGCATAGACCCAAGATTTGTAAGGTACATCGCGCCTCAAAAGGCAGATTGGGCTTGACCCCTGTTTAACTCATTTTTAAGTGCTCAAGGTTTACTCTCAGTTCCGTCGAACCTGCCTTGAGGATCCTTAAGAGTCCGCAAGGATCTTGACTATTTTGGAGAGTGGAATCCACTTGAACAGGTGACATCAGTATTGTTATAAATTTTTTATTACTAACTGAGTATTGGCAAGCATCATGGTCTGTTAACATTGGTAAAGTTTTATAAACTTTTAAGTTTTTATACTAAACTATGTTATTGAGCATTTTGTAGGATCCTCGTTTGAGTATTTTTCCAAATAATTAAAACTTACACAACACACCATGATGATCAAGATACTACTAAGTCATATATATGCAGGAAATACAAAAAGAGCAATCGACAGGGTTCCGACTGATGTATGGGGAAGACAACAACTTGGAGTTATTTATGGGGAAATCACATGAGAATTTGCGATGCTATAAAATCAGGAGCTAACGAGTCACCTTCGTAATTATTTCAAGAGATGACGTTGAGTTTGAATTTTTACAATCGTCTTCTTGGTCGACAACTGTTAAAATTCAGGGGCAATTGTTAGGGCTGATAATCCGGGATCCTGGCCGGAAGCTCAAATGGTTCAATATCCTTACGCAAGTTCAGGATCCTGGCAGGTTCGAGCATCCTGAATTACAGTTATCAACTAACCAGTTTGTTTTTCCCATGTGTCTTATTAAATGCAGGGTCAAAGAAACGTGTAGACAAGCCTAAAGACTCGGACAAATGATATAGAACGTGGACTAAGTGGTCCACAACGTTCATATTGGCTTAGTTGGGAGAATCCCTAAAATATAGGACAGTTGGTTATATTATTTCAGGATGCTCGCCAGAAGCTCAAAGGATCCTGAACTACAGTTATCGATTAACCGTTACAATTGTCCACGTGTCTTAATTGATTGCAGGTATTAAGGGACGTGTAAATGATGGCTAAAGACTCGGTCAAGGCTTTATGGGACGTGTTGTAACTGACTCCAACGTTCACAAAGACTTGAAGACTCAATCCCTAGTTTTTAGCCTAGTTAGTTAAAGTATTTTTGACTATTTAAACGAGCTCTAGGTCATTCATTCAGGAGGACACACACAACACACGATACTCACGATCAAAACTCTCTGTAACACTTAGAATACGAGCTCATTCCATCTGTACTAAAGACTTTCATCATATAAAAGTTTTAGGAGGCAGGTACTTTGAACCGGCCCCCGAGGTTTTTTGCTAGGCTTCTTGAGGATACTCAAGGATTCCTGGATTTTCCCTCGTTACATCCTCGTGTCAATCTTCACAATTACATTCTCATCTTTATTTACATCAAACACGCTACCTCACATACGAAGTTTGATCAACTAATTGCTTAGGCAGTTTTTGACCAAAACAATAGTGTCTTCGAGTATATCGGGATTTTTCGAGTCATGGACAAGAAACCGATATGCACTACTGTTTTCTGCGTATCCAATGAACACACAGTCCACGGTTTTGGGTCCTAACCTTTGCACCTTAGGCAAAGGAGCTAATACCTTAGCTAGGCACCCCCACACTTTGAGGTATTTGTAGGATGGCGTTTTGCCCGTCCACAATTCATAAGGAGTCTTATCCTTATCTTTGCGGGGTATCTTATTCAAAAGATAGTTAGCCGTCAAGATGGCTTCCCCCCACATGTCTAGGTTCATCCCAGAACTATTCAACATGGCATTCATCATCTCTTTTAATGTACGGTTCTTTCGTTCCGCAATGCCATTGGATTGTGGAGAATAAGGTGCGGTGGTCTCATGGACAATTCCACTTTGTGCACATAAGTCCGCAAATGGTGAAACATATTCACCTCCTCTATCACTCCGCAAAACCTTGATTTTCTTGGTGAATTTATTCTCAACCAAGTTCTTAAACAAGAGAAACTTGTTTATTGCTTCACCCTTACTCTTAAGTAAGTATACATAGCAATATCTTGTACTATCATCAATAGACGTGATGAAGTACTTGTGTCCACCACGCGTGGGGACGACTTTCAAGTCACACACATCAGTGTGAATTAAGTCTAGGGGTTCGGTTATTCGTTCAACCGATTTAAATGGTTGTCTTGTAAGTTTGGATTCGACACACGTTTCACATTTTGATTTCGAGTCTATTTTAAAATTTAGTAAACATTTTAAATTCATTAAACGGCGAATTGAATTAAAATTGACGTGTCCTAATCTACCATGCCACATATTTGAATCGTAAAACTCAATCATATAAGTAGAAGAGGAGGCTTTCGCCATTTTATTAATAACCATGGTAGACAATTTAAACATGGAGTTTTGGGCATAGCCCTTGCCTACAAACATGCCGTTTTTGGTCAACACGACCTTATCAGACTCGATCACAATGCGAAATCCAAACTTGTTGAGCAGCCATCCAGAAACAAGATTCTTCCTGATTTCTGGCACGTACAGAACGTTGCTCAACATAAGTTCCTTCTTAGAAGTGAACTTTAAGACCACGTTACCTTCACCCATGATGTCGGCAGTAGCTTTATTCCCCATGTAAAGCTTCTCGGTCCCCTTCGCCTCTTTAAACGTACAAAAGAGGGACTTGTCGCCGCACACGTGGCGGGTGGCACCGGTGTCAACATACCATCCAGGGTTCTCCCCCACAATGTTGACTTCAGAAATGAAGACAGACGCCTCCGTGATCATGGCCACCAGTGGCATGTGGTCTTCCACCATGTGAGCGCGCTCACATTGTGGCTTCGGGCACTGATCCGCCCGATGACCATGCCTCCCACAGTTGTAGCACTTTCCTGAGAACTTCTGGGGCTTCTTTTTCACAACCCCTTTCTTCGGTGCCAAGTGCTCCACCGCTTTGCCTTTGCCTTTGGCTTTGGCCCCACCATTGCGCTTGCTTCCCTTGGAAGACTGACCAACCTCCACCATATTCACCTTAGCCGAAGGTTGCATGGTGGTGGCTTTTTGAGCCATCTTATTGTCCTCCTCGATACGAAGACGGACAATGAGATCCTTAACGGTCATCGCCTTTCTTTTGCGTTTAAGATAATTCTTAAACTCAAGCCACGAAGGCGGAAGCTTTTCGATCATAGCCGCCACTTGAAATGTCTCGCAAAGGGACATACCTTCTGCGTGGACCTCATGTAGTATAATTTGAAGTTCTTGGACTTGACTCATCACGGTTTTATTATCAACCATTTTGTAGTCCAAGAAACGGGCTACCACGAATTTCTTCGTGCCAGCATCCTCCGTTCTATACTTCTTGTCTAAAGACTCCCATAATTCTTTGGAAGTCTTAAACACCGAGTAGACATTATACAGTGAGTCCACTAGGCCGTTCAACACATAGTTCCGGCACAAGTAGTCCGAATGTTTCCAAGCTTCCACCGCACTAACGGTTTCAGCGTTGGCTTCCCCTTCACCGAGTTGGGGGGGGGGGGGGGCGGACTCTGTGAGACACCTTGCAAGGTTCAAGGTGGTTAGGTAGACCAACATCTTCTGTTTCCACCATTTGAAGTGCAAGCCCGAGAACTTCTCGGGTTTTTCGGCATGACTGGCGATGGTGTTGGCCGTTATGCCAGTGGAAGTACCAACCGATGGTGTTTCCTTAGGCTTTTCGGTCGTGTTAGTCATTTTTCTGAAATAGAAGACTACACAAGTTAATATTCAGAATTATTATTTAAACGCGCACGTTTAAAACGTAAGAAAAAAAAACCTCCAACTAATGGATGGTCTTCAAGGAGTAGAAGAGAGTTTTTTAATCTCTAAACACGCACGTTTTAAAGAGATTAAAGTCCAACAAATGGATGGATTTAGAGATGTAATAAATTTTATATAACTTCCAACTTATGGAGGTTAGGAGGTTTTAAAGCGAATTTGTAACGTCCAACTAATGGATGTTAAAGATATAAAGAAAATTTTAACGTCCAACAAATGGATGTTAAAGTTTTGTCGTAACCGACAACTCGTTTAACTCTAAGTCCAACTTTGAGCCAAAACGAGTTAAAAAATCTTTATTTTTAAAACACTAGATCACCTCGAGAAATCTAAGTCCAACTTTGAGACTCGAGGCAATGAAGTTTTTATAAAACGAACGTTGTTTTAAAAATTTGTTTTAAGTTTGTAGGAAAACCGTTCGCAAATTTAAATAAAATAAACACTTTTATTTAGTACGATTACAACAAATGAAATGAACCTATTCTATTACAATACAAGTGAAATAAATTAGATCTACTCCTATTACAATTACAAGGAAATGAATTACGTTACAAGAAAAATAGAGAATTGCAATAAAATAAAATGAATAAAAGTTACACTGAAATGAAATTACATACAAATGAAATGAAATAACATTGATTTGAATGAAAGAAAAAGAGAGACAGAGAGTTCAAGAAAATGTTTTGAATCATAAAATACTAATTGAAAGTCAAAGAAAAAGGATTTGAGAAAAATCTTTTGATATTGTTAAGAAAACGAGAAAGGTTCCAAGGAACCTTGGCGAAGGCTTCGGGTCAAAACCCGGGTCCCTTAAAACAAATTCCGGGTCTACCGAAGATCCGTTTTGTTTCCCAGGGTACAATCGCCTAAACCGTATTGTACGGCCGGGATAATTCTAAGCTTGAAGTTTACCTTCGAGTTCTTAAAGATCCTGACGAACAGGACGAAGATTGGAAGAAAGTTTTGAGAAGAGGAGAGAGTTTAGAGAGAAAAAGAATTCTTGTGAATTCTGGTGTGTTTTGCCTCAACTAATGAGACTGTATTTATAGTGGTGGGAATTCTTGTTGAGCACTCAAAAGTTAATTCGTAGTCAAACTTTGCATTAAACGTCTTTAATGCAAATTAATTTCTAATTAACACGGAATTACCTTAAAACGCGTTTACAGCTGTCATTCCGGAGGAATCTCCGCGTAACAGCTGTTTTTCCGGAAGAACTGATCTTCCGGTTCAACTTCCGCTTGAACTCCAAGCGGAGCTCCTTTTCCACTTGAACTTCTTCCGGTTGAACTTAAAAACAATAAGGCGGCTCGCGGCGATGCGAAGTGGAAAGTGCGCCATCAAAGCGCCACATTGCGCCTCATACGCCCACGCCACGCGCGCGCGTGTGCGAGTTAGGGGTGCTTGCACCCCTCAGGGTCCAAGGGATGTGTCCTACTAAAGGAAACAATAATTGGTAAGGTTCCCACCTTATAAACCACTTTTGGTTTCAATCCCCAACCAATGTGGGATGAGTTAACATGCTATACTTAGCATTTTTCTCTCTAATTTTCGCAGCTTCACTAGTTGCGAGACCTCAACTTTTTTGCTTTGATATCTCATTCATACGAGCTCGGATTTGGACGTGGTTTGATGCGTTGGAAAGCCCTCACAATGTACTACACAAACCTATAAAATACAGAGACAACAACCTATGTTATCTGTATTTTATTTTAGTCCAAAGTTGGTGAAAAACTCATTTTCACACTTAGTGAAAAAACCCATTTTTCACTAGTTTTTCTCCCAAAATTCCAACAATGATGAATTGGTGTTCAAAACCCTTTCTCTTATTCTTTTTGGGTGTACCATTGCAACTTTCCAAGCTCTCCCCTAATGACTCTTCACCTACATTCTTCGCTTCTTTAACAATCACATCATTTTCAGTCGTTTCTTCAACCTTTTCAATAAAAGGGGGCCCACACTTTGCTCTTGCTCTAATGTCTCACGTTAATCATGTATTTCCTAATATTTCAAAACCATTAGCTAAGAATAGGGGCCAGGGGTGGAACTAGGGGAGAGTCAAGAGGATCCATTGACCCCGGGTCATCAAAATTTGGCAATTTTTTCCATTTAAAAGATGGGTTTTTAAAAAAATCATGAGTTATAATCGGTACAGAAGAAAATTATATAATGACACTTTGACTAACAACTTATGGTTACGGTTTCGCCACTAGTAGTGGTGGTAAATAGATATCCGGTATAATAGACCAAATGTCAGGTCGTGCACTTTTAGAAATATTCTAATTGAATGTAATATTACATGAAGCTTTTATGCAAGAGACATTGTTGGATGTGCTTGAAATAGTAACAGGTCACTTAGGATTTCTGTTGAGAGCCTGGTTTTGAAACATTCATTATTTAACCGTTAAATAATCAGGAAACCATTAAGTAGAAGTAGGTTATCCAGACACTAGAAACTGATTATCGTGGAACACACGTAAACGTTAACAGTATAAGAAGTATTGAGAAACAACTAAAGTAGGAAAAATAAATTGTTATCGCACTTTCACTGGGTCTAGTCACATTGCCAATTGAAATGCTCATACACTCCTTTCCCTTGCCCTTATTTTGAGTCTCCATTTCAATGAAATGCACACACTTCACTTCCCCATCATTTTCAACCGTTTCAAGTTTCATCATCAAATTTTAGAAAGAAAAAAAACTTGTATCTTAATCATATATATTAAATGCAGTGCATGAAGAATTCATATAAATTTTGAAGTTGAAAAATAGTCAACTTAAACTCAAAATCTTGGTCAAGGAAGAATATGTACATGTGTGATCGACATAGAAAGGACCAAGAAGTGGATTGACCGAAAACATAGATTTTTGATCATGTCGAGATGGTAAAGCCCCAACATCACTCGACATACAAGGGTTCACGCCAGCAAAACAAGTGCTGCAGCCACAACACTTGATGCCTAAACCATTCTGAGTAGACCAAACTAACTCAGGTAAGGGATGATGTCGCAGATTGGTATCTGTTCTTGACCATGAGTTTGCATTTGTACCTGCACCACTGTTACTAAGTGGCTCCTCCTGTTTGTTTGTAATTGCAAGAGCAAGCCTTAGATCGATTTCATTGTCTTTCACATTCTCCATTATCCTATGTTTGATAGAAATCATAAATGAAATAATGAATACAAAGTCAGGCTTTCTCCATTACCCAACGATGACCATTTGTTACTTCGCCCTCAAGAATACAGAAGATAGGAAAACACACAGTATCAGAATAAAAATATGATCAAATTGCAGTAAATCTTTGGACAAAATGGATTATAATTGTCCAAATTGGGTGGAATATGAATCAAATGGAACCTTAACAGAAGTAACATAAAAAAACCTGTAATTTTTGTTTGACTTGAGAGAGTCAAACCACATCCTTATTTTCCTTTTCTTGATAGAACATCAATTTCTACAATTGGAATCTAGCAGCAATGGCAAATCTACAAATTTTGCTAGGTTTTATGGGTCGGGTAAAAAAAAACAGTGATAAAAAAATCATTTTTCCCACGATACAAACTATAAAATCTTCCAAATTACATAAGTTTAGTTCCATCATTTGTAACAATAACTTGTGTAAATATAAATGAAAATAAAAGTACTGTTCTCATCCAGTCATCCACCTTCCGTAAGCATGGTTTAGTTTTTAGTTGTGCCTTGTAGCCCCCAGAATCAATCAATCAAACACGACTCCTCCACTTGGTTTAAACTATTAAAAATATATATTATACGAATCTAGACTAAATGTTAGCCCTCGTTCCACTGCACTGAATCCGTCTCAGTGGTCAAATTAAGACAACTAGTTTATAGCTGAACGATAATCAACAAATTACTGGCACAAAAACAATCAATTAAATTTAAAATTTTTACTAGATAATTCTGATTTACATAACAAACCCTATTGCTCTTACTTCTATTGGGCATCAAACTATCCACAAAATTTATGAATTCTTTAGATAAGTTGGCATGTATGCATAAAATTGAGCAAGCATAAACATCCAAGTTCGTAACTTTACACTAATCAACTGAAACAGGGGGGAAAGACAAATAAAATTAACACAAAATCTCATCATTCCGAATTTAATAAACAAATACCCATTTGGGAATAAACATGAATATAAAAATCCAATTGCTTACCCAAAGTGGAATGATCCAACTGTTTCAAAATGCAATTTGTTTGTCAAAACTGGAATGCATACGTTTATGGAGTTTTACAAATAGAACAGGAGAGAGAGAATATTACTTTTGTCTTTTTAAGGCTATTCGTAGTGGGGCTTCATTGGGGCGCCATGGAGCCCATAACGCCCCTATAACGCCCCTCTCTCACCCCCCGGGGCGCCATGTTAGTAGATTTGGTCCCGGGCGTTACCTACATAACGCCTCATATTTGATTTTTTTTTTCTTTTTTTTTCTATTGGCTCTCTACTTAATATAACCCCCCACTACACCTTATATCTCATAACGCCCATAAATGCCACATGTCACATAACCCCACTCCACTTATTTTTACCACTACACACAGTCTAAGTCCCAATTGTACACAACTGCTTTTCCATTGTGGTTGGAGATCTACCACATGGAGGTTTTTGTATGGAATCTAATTTTTACAACATTCTCTCTCCCCCTCCCTACTATTTTTTACAACATAATCAATTAAAAGTGTTAAAAGAATGACTAATAGAAAGATAATGGAGGAATCCGCTTGCCATCTCCTTACGAGTTGTATCATCTTGTATTAAGTTTGTTCTCGAGTGGCTAGTTGGTGTCATCTCCTCTCTATCTTCGCGTTTTCCATTAAGGTTTTGTTGTCTTAGAAAGATTCTATAAACATGGGTAGCTATTAGACTAGGTTATTATATCATTGTGTGAAGGTCGTAAATGTAAATATTGTATGAATATATTCATTATGAATCAATGAGAAGGCAAACATTTACATCATACCAATTATCTTACATAGTATCATGAGACTAAATTGATCCTATCAGAAAAAAAGGAAAAAAAAAACCCTAAATTATTCAGCATTTACTAGTGTAACACCCATGCCCATTTTAGACTATCTCTTTAAACAACTTCTAATTGGTCCCAATAAAGTTAGTAGTAGAATTCATCATCATTGCATCAAAACGTTTCCATACACCCTTAGTTTAAGTGTAGTTTTGAAAAGCAACCAATTATTTAATTTAAAACATTGTACTACATATGGAAATCATTGACCAAAATACGCTCTCAATGACACAACTCGAATCTTTGGTTATTCAAAAGATGGCTGGATCACTTGCTTGAACTCCCTGGCTCATTACCTACCACAATACTAGTAACTCGTTAGTCTTTGTGGTACTTAAACACAATAATATTAGCAAATGAATTGCTTCAAATACTAAAAACAAGAGAAAACAACAAATTTGGACGAGACTACCCCACGCGTACCGCGACCTCTCCAGGCGTATCACTTGGAACTCACTTTGTTTCAAGCGACACGCTTGGAACGATTTTTCCAGGGCTCCAGCAAAATTTCCTAGGTTCCTGTACTTAGTCATATTTATGTAGTTTTTTTAGTTTTCACCAAAATTTCAACTTGCTCTCATTTTATTATAGTTTACAACAACCATTTTTCAACTAAATCATTTAAATAGATGATATCAATATGAATCTAACATTTCAACAAATCATCATGGCATTAGATTTCTAATTTCCGGGATCATCCCAACCCGTGATCCGTTAGGATCAACCCAAGGAAACCAAATCACTAGGATCTTTGGTAACACATCTTACCCGCAACTCTTACCTCATATTTTCAAGCCACCTACATATTAATGTTCCATCCAGGGGTATAGTTCTATAAAACAACCAAAATCAACTAAGCTTTCGATGCAAGATTCATTTCACTCTCTAACCCTAAAGTTGTTTAACTCAACTCATGGATCAAAGATCCCAACTTTTTACTAGGTGCAATATATGATGGTCATCATCATCATACCGTTTTTAACAACTCAATGGAGTCAATCCCAACTAATATCCATTCCATGACATATCATGTCCAATGAATGCATCTATTGAGATATGCCACCTTAATAAGCTTGAAGTCACTTATCTTAATGTCATTATCATAGCCGCAACTTACCACTAATGTTCATATGTAATGTCACACCCCCAAATTAACCACTAATGGAGTTTATACCGTTAAGGGGTGCGACTAGACCAGGACCACAACCATTAGTTACAAATACTAAACGAATCAGAGTAAAGTCCACATGTTCATAATCAAAACAGTTTTTAAAAGTACGCAGCGGAAAATAAACATAAGTATCTTAGCACTAACCACGTGCTTGAATTACAAAACATAAATTGTTATAAAATTCCAAGTTTGAGTTTAAAATAAGAAATCTTCAAGTGCCATGCCAACCTCCAGCGGATACTCCTTAGCAATCTGCAAAAGTTTAAACCACGCAAGTGTCAACCTAACGGTTGGTGAGTTCACGGTGGGCATGACATGCATTGGCCCGGTCTCATAATCGTATTCATCAACATGTAATAAGTATTAGTTTTATAAACATTGCCAAGTGATGTATTACCTAATATGCACTAGTTAAGTAAAGTTAAAGCGGTCAACCGATATCGCGGGTAGCTAATCCGTTGTTTCCATGCACTAAGGAAGTTTGTACCAAAGCTGACGATTAAGTATAGTAGAGGCAGAGCCTTCAGCCATTTTGTTTTGCGGACATTCGTCATCGCGGCTTTGCCTCCCCCGTGTCCTCTCGGGATCACGGTCAGATAGGCTGATATTGTACCTCCGTGCACCTCCAGTGTCACGAGGCGGAGTTTGTCAAACTCCAGTAGATCTACCCAACATCCCCTCGCTTTACAATTAATGGCACAATTAAGTTGAGGACTTTTTCAGTTAAAAAGGCAATCCTTAGAAATCATGTGATATCATGTGGTTTAGACTTTAACCTACACTAGTCATATTAAAACGGTTTACTTTGGGGTTCTTATGAATCCCGAAAACATTTTTCAGTTTCGTTTTAAAATTAGTTGTTTAAGTATTACACAAGTGCTTCCCATAAAACACTTCAAGTTCGTCAAGTGGGTGCCAAGCACTCCCGAATTCAAGTTCATCAAGTGGGTGCCAAGCACTCCCGAATTCAAGTTCATCAGAGAGGTGCATAGCTCTCATAAGGTTGTCGGCATCGTTCCTCATTAAGTTATTCAGTGTGTCCCAAACGGGCTCACAGTAAACGGGTTAGTGACACTCACCTTGGGTTGCACTGCTACACTTGCTATATAATCCAAGTATTGTTTGCTTATCGAAAACCTATGAACACGTTTAGGTCTTAAGTATTAGTTTTGTGTCTAATCTTTACTTAACGTCACTATGGCCCATAACATAGCACGTTGGAACTACGACACGACATAACGACACACGACACCGATGGTTGATCATAGACAAGGGTTCACATATTACAGAAATCATAGCATGTTTCATCATAGCATAACCATGTGAGTCATGGCATAACATTCAAGCAAATTTGCACAAGTTTGGATTCTGGTCTCAGTTTCGCTAGCAGTTTCGCTAGGCAGTTTCGCTGTGTGCACGGGCAGCACTTTCGCTAGGCAATACCCGATGACACAGTTTCGCTAGGCTAGTTTCGCTCGAAGCTGTTGACACAGTTTCGCTAGCCTAGTTTCGCCCGAAACTGGTTTGAACTTTCATTCAGGGAATTTCGCTCGGTAGATTCGCTCGAGCTGGTCTGGTTGGTTTACCCGGCGACACTGCAGTTTCGCTGCATAGTGTCGCTGGAAGGAGATATACATAGTTTCGCTACATAGTTTCGCCCAGAGAACAGTACAGTTTCGCTGGTCGCGAAAAACACATAAATTAGCCTAAAAATCAATCTAACAGCTTCCATATTACATGCAATTCATTATCTAGCATACATAACCATTTACCAACATAAATCAGTAAGCTTTAACACCTTAAACATGCATTTTCATCCTCAAATCACCAAAATACATTTAAAACCCTAAAATGACCTAAATAGCATAAATCTTTATCATGGATCAGTTTCACACGTAAAGTTATCAACTTTATGGTATATCTAGCATTCCTAAGCATTCCTACAGAAGATCTAACAATATCATGAAGGTTTAAGCATGCTTTATGAAGAAATACATAGAAAGCACATAGAAATGGCATAAAGGAAGGTTTAGGGACTCACGATTCGATCAGGGAATCGAATGGATGTTGTCTTGAGGCTGAGATCTTGGTTTTTCTTGATGGTTTTCAGCTGACCAGATCTCCAGAGAAGAGTGTGTGTGTTTTTGTGTAAATGAGGTAAAATGGGAGAACTAGGGTTTATTAAGATTATTTATATCAGAGGCTAGTTTCGCTGGCAGTTTCGCTGGCCTGGCGAAACTGGCTCTGATCACGAGTGAGCCATCAGACTGCCGGGCGACATTATAGTTTCGCCCGGTAGTTTCGCTGGTTACCCAAAAGTGGTCAGTTTCACATTTTAAGCAAGATAAACACGATTCATAAATTGTCATGCTATTCATAGTACTAAATCATGTATTTAAATCACTTTGCACATAATGACAATAAATAGTTAAACACATAACACATATGGACAGGTTCGGTGATCAACCAAAGGACGTGGACGTATTCGGCCTAGTTAAGCATTAGTTACTAAGTTAATACTTATAACGTAACTAACGGATTTGTCTAACCGAAGTAAACCTTGAAATTCTCGGATGTCACATCATCCCCTTGTAATTGGAATGTTCGTCCCGAAAATTATTCTTGTGTCGTAGCGTACGCAGCATCAGCTGTCGTTGCTGGGGAAAGAAAGCAAAAGTTTTAGGGTTGCCACATCCTCCTCCTGTTAAAGGAATTTTGGTCCCCAAAATTAAATCATACCTTGAGTTTCTGTGGACGTGTGCTCGAACAAGTGAGGATACTTCTTCTTCATCTGATCCTCTCGTTCCCAAGTATATTCTGGTCCACGTTTTGAGTTCCATCGAACCTTGACGATCGGAATCTTGCTACGTTTGAGGGCTTTCTCCTCGCGTCCCATGATTTCTACTGGTTGCTCAATGGATCTCAAGTGTTCATCAATTTCCAATTCTTCCAAAGGAATTATTTCGATGTCTTCAGCCAGACATTTCTTTAGGTTAGAAACGTGAAACACGTTGTGAACTCCATCGAGTTCTGCAGGGAGTTGTAATCGGTAGGCCACCGGCCCTACTTCTCCGATGATTTCAAAAGGACCGATGCAGCGAGGATTTAACTTTCCACGCTTTCCGAAGCGTATCACACCTTTCCAGGGAGATACCTTTAATAACACTTTGTCGCCTACCTCGAACTTCAAAGGTTTACGGCGTTTGTCGGCATAGCTCTTTTGTCTGTCACGTGCTGTGGCTATCCGCTTTCTTATCTGAATAATCCGTTCAGTTGTATCATGAATGAGCTCTGGTCCGGTGAATCCCTTCTCACCCGTTTTGGCCCATCATACGGGCGATCTGCATTTTCTGCCATAAAGAGCTTCAAAAGGCGCTGCACCGATACTTGAATGATAACTGTTGTTGTAGGAGAACTCCACCAACGGAAGGTGAGCTTCCCAGTCTTTACCGAAGTCGAGAACGCAAGCTCGTAGCATATCTTCTAAAGTCTGAATCGTTCGTTCCGTCTGACCATCGGTCTGCGGGTGATAGGCTGTACTCATATCCAGTCTGGTTCCCAGTGCTTCTTGCATAGATTGCCATAATCGGGAAGTAAATCGAGGATCTCGATCAGAGATAATAGTATTAGGCACTCCATGCCGTGCCACAATTCGGTCGATATACAGCTTAGTTAATTTATCCATATTGTCGTTTTCCTTCATCGGGATAAAATGTGCAGATTTGGTTAATCGATCAATGATAACCCAAATCGCATCTGGTCGATTCGATCGATGAGGTAATCCCGTTACAAAATCCATGGAGATATCCTCCCATTTCCATTATGGGATCTTTGGTTGCTGTAATAGCCCAGAAGGCTTTTGGTATTCAATCTTCACTCTTGAGCATGTTAAACACTTAGCCACATATCGCGCGATGTCGGCTTTCATGTTCGGCCACCAATACAAACCCTTCAAATCTTGGTACATTTTATCCGATCCAGGGTGCACCGAATACTTTGATTTGTGAGCCTCATCCATCACGAGCTCACGAAGATTTCCAAGTAAAGGAACCCAGATTCTGTCATTATAATACTTGAGTCCGTCGGACTTAACCTCAGAATTACCATCTACTCCTCGCAGTGCTTCAGCTGCGAAGTTTTCTTCCTTTAAAGCTTCTTGTTGGCATCGCGGATCCGATCCGGCAATCCCGTGTGGATGGTAAGTTGCAGCGCTCGTACCCGTCGAGGCTTTTCGTATTCTTTCCGACTTAAGGCATCAGCCACAACATTGGCTTTTCCCGGATGATACTTAATTGCTAAGTCATAATCATTGAGTAATTCGACCCACCGTCGTTGTCGCATGTTGAGATCCTTCTGATTAAAGATGTGCTGTAAGCTTTTGTGATCGGTAAATATTGTGCACTTTGTTCCGTAGAGGTAATGTCTCCAAATCTTGAGTGCATGAACAACGGCTCCCATTTCCAAATCATGCGTTGTATAATTCTTCTCAGTGTCCTTCAGTTGCCTGGACCCATAAGCAATCACTCTGTCCCGTTGCATCAACACACAACCGAGTCCTTGGATTGATGCATCACAGTAAACCACAAAGTCGTCAATCCCATCGGGTAACGCGAGAATTGGAGCCGAACATAACATATCTTTAAGAGTTTGAAACGCACGTTCTTCTTTTTCACCCCATCTGTATTGCACTCCTTTGTGCGTTAAAGCCGTTAAGGGTTGAGCCAACTGCGAGAAACCCTTGTTGAATCTTCGATAGTATCCGGCAAGTCCCAAAAATTGTCGGATTTCGGTCGGCGCTCTAGGAGTAGACCAATTCTTGATAGCTTCCACTTAGCTGGGTCGACATGAATTCCATTCTGATCAACAATGTGTCCAAGAAACTGGACTTCGCGAATCCAAAAATCGCATTTCGAAAACTTGGCGTAAAGCTGTTCCTTGCGGAGCAATTCCAAAATTAGTCGCAGATGCTCCTCGTGTTCTTCCTTTGTCTTGGAGTAGATCAAAATGTCATCGATGAAAACTATCACAAACTTATCGAGGTACGGCTTGCACACTCGATTCATCAGATCCATAAATACGGCCGATGCATTGGTTAGCCCAAACGGCATAACCAGGAATTCGTAGTGACCATGCCAAGTTCTGAAAGCAGTCTTGGGGACATCCTCATCTCGAACACGAAGTTGGTGATATCCAGACCGTAGATCAATCTTTGAGAAGTAACTTGAACCTCGTAGCTGGTCGAAGAGATCGTCGATTCGAGGAAGTGGATACCGATTCTTGATCGTAACTTTGTTAAGCTCTCGGTAGTCAATACACATTCGGAACGTTCCATCCTTCTTCTTAACAAACAATACCGGAGCTCCCCACGGAGACGAACTGGGACGGATAAATCCTTTGTCGAGTAGCTCTTGAAGTTGTGAGGAGAGTTCGTTGAGTTCACTTATCGCCAAACGGTAAGGTGCGCGTGCAATCGGAGCGGCTCCAGGAGTTAAGTCGATTCCAAACTCAACTTGTCGAAATGGAGGCAAACCAGGCAGATCTTCAGGAAATACATCGTGGAAGTCGCGGACTATCGGGTAGTCGTCGATTCTGCGCTCGGGAAGTGTCGAATCGGTGACGTTGGCAAGAATCGCGAAGTGACCTTTACGAAGGCACTTTTGAGCTTTGAGAAACGAAATAATACCAGTTACTGTCCCACCTTTTTCACCTTGGACCGTTAACACTTTACCTCCTTCGAGTGGAATACGAACCACTTTTTCTTGACATAAAATTTTCAGCTCGGTTTTCAGATAACCAATCCATTCCTACTATAACATCAAAACTACCAATCGGGAAGGGCATAAGGTTGATCCCTAATGTATGGCCAGCTAGTTCTAACTTACAGTCCTTAACTATCTGAGTTGTATCATGAAGTCTACCATTTGCTAGCTCTACCACATACTTAGCGTCTAGGGCAATAGGTTTAGCATTAATCAAATTAGCAAATTTAGTGGAAATAAAGCTTCTTTCAGCACCAGAATCAAACAATACAGTAGCAAAGAAACCATTAAGGATGAATTTACCGTTAATCACGTCGGCGTCGTTGCGAGCTTCTTCTTGACCCATGACGAAAGCTCTTCCTCTGTCGTTTCCATTTCCGTTACCATTTCCTCTGGGAGTTTCATTGTTGTTGTTACGGTTGTTGCTGTTGTTTCGCCTTGGGAGGTTTTGAGGCTTAGGTAACATCGCCCAACAGTCTTTTGCCTCATGGCCTTTCTTGCCACATCTCTCGCAGTTCAAACTCATTCTGCAGATACCGGTGTGATGCTTCCCACACTTGTTGCACCTGGGCAGTTTGCCCTTGTAGTTTCCATTCCCACCTTGGCGGTTGTTACCACTGCTGTTCCCAGGCCTATTGTTTCCAACACTCCGATTGTTCATTGAGTTTCCAGGAGTTTCTTCATCAGCCTTTCTCTTATTACTTAAGGCAATCTTCTCAGAGGCTCTTGCAGGAAGTGTACCTCCCTCATTCTCCTGTTTAGTAAGCTGATGAGCCAAATGAATGGCTTGCTGTGCGGCGATTGTAGCATGGACGGCTGCCACTGCGGCTTGTACGTGTGCGTTTATCATTGCCTGTAGTTCTGCAGGTGTTAGGGTAATGTTGTTTCTTCCATCTCCTCCCGACATTTTCTGGACAGTTAAAGTAGCCAGTGTTCAATCATAGTTATATTCTATACACATCCCATAATATGTGTATTAGCAATTTCCCGTTATCCCTCTATTAGTCCAGAAAAATTTTCGTGCACAATCGAGACGTCGTCGAGGGATGTCGTAAGTCGTAAATAGCTATCGTCGAAAGTCGGCTTCCCCATAAAAGTCACCGTCGGCGTAGTCATCGTAGTAGAAATCAGGACGTCGCGTGTAGCATCGTTTCGTTGTCGCTTTCCCCCATAGTGGTGCGTGTATTATCGCTCGCATTTCGTATTCGTGTGTGAAAATTTTCCTAAGGTTTTCCGTTAGACTTCCTAGACACGGTCCATATATATATTTATACCTATATATATATATATATATATATATATATATATACATACGTACTAAGCTTTTACTTACACAGCAGAGCGAGTATCCCAGGTTGGCACGTAATTATTTTGGTTTTGAGAATTTGTTTGTTCGTTTGTAACTAAGGTTTTTCAAGTTGCAGTTTCCAAATCGTTTTCATAATGATTCCAGTTCTCTGCAACTTATGGCTCAGATACCAATCTGTCACACCCCCAAATTAACCACTAACGGAGTTTATACCGTTAAGGGGTGCGACTAGACCAGGACCACAACCATTAGTTACAAATACTAAACGAATCAGAGTAAAGTCCACATGTTCATAATGAAAACAGTTTTTAAAAGTACGCAGCGGAAAATAAACATAAGTATCTTAGCACTAACCACGTGCTTGAATTACAAAACATAAATTGTTATAAAATTCCAAGTTTGAGTTTAAAATAAGAAATCTTCAAGTGCCATGCCAACCTCCAGCGGATACTCCTTAGCAATCTGCAAAAGTTTAAACCACGCAAGTGTCAACCTAACGGTTGGTGAGTTCACGGTGGGCATGACATGCATTGGCCCGGTCTCATAATCGTATTCATCAACATGTAATAAGTATTAGTTTTATAAACATTGCCAAGTGATGTATTACCTAATATGCACTAGTTAAGTAAAGTTAAAGCGGTCAACCGATATCGCGGGTAGCTAATCCGTTGTTTCCATGCACTAAGGAAGTTTGTACCAAAGTTGACGATTAAGTATAGTAGAGGCAGAGCCTTCAGCCATTTTGTTTTGCGGACATTCGTCATCGCGGCTTTGCCTCCCCCGTGTCCTCTCGGGATCACGGTCAGATAGGCTGATATTGTACCTCTGTGCACCTCCAGTGTCACGAGGCGGAGTTTGTCAAACTCCAGTAGATCTACCCAACATCCCCTCGCTTTACAATTAATGGCACAATTAAGTTGAGGACTTTTTCAGTTAAAAAGGCAATCCTTAGAAATCATGTGATATCATGTGGTTTAGACTTTAACCTACACTAGTCATATTAAAACGGTTTACTTTGGGGTTCTTATGAATCCCGAAAACATTTTTCAGTTTCGTTTTAAAATTAGTTGTTTAAGTATTACACAAGTGCTTCCCATAAAACACTTCAAGTTCGTCAAGTGGGTGCCAAGCACTCCCGAATTCAAGTTCATCAAGTGGGTGCCAAGCACTCCCGAATTCAAGTTCATCAGAGAGGTGCATAGCTCTCATAAGGTTGTCGGCATCGTTCCTCATTAAGTTATTCAGTGTGTCCCAAACGGGCTCACAGTAAACGGGTTAGTGACACTCACCTTGGGTTGCACTGCTACACTTGCTATATAATCCAAGTATTGTTTGCTTATCGAAAACCTATGAACACGTTTAGGTCTTAAGTATTAGTTTTGTGTCTAATCTTTACTTAACGTCACTATGGCCCATAACATAGCACGTTGGAACTACGACACGACATAACGACACACGACACCGATGGTTGATCATAGACAAGGGTTCACATATTACAGAAATCATAGCATGTTTCATCATAGCATAACCATGTGAGTCATGGCATAACATTCAAGCAAATTTGCACAAGTTTGGATTCTGGTCTCAGTTTCGCTAGCAGTTTCGCTAGGCAGTTTCGCTGTGTGCACGGGCAGCACTTTCGCTAGGCAATACCCGATGACACAGTTTCGCTAGGCTAGTTTCGCTCGAAACTGTTGACACAGTTTCGCTAGCCTAGTTTCGCCCGAAACTGGTTTGAACTTTCGTTCAGGGAATTTCGCTCGGTAGATTCGCTCGAGCTGGTCTGGTTGGTTTACCCGGTGACACTGCAGTTTTGCTGCATAGTGTCGCTGGAAGGAGATATACATAGTTTCGCTACATAGTTTCGCCCAGAGAACAGTACAGTTTCGCTGGTCGCGAAAAACACACAAATTAGCCTAAAAATCAATCTAACAGCTTCCATATTACATGCAATTCATTATCTAGCATACATAACCATTTACCAACATAAATCAGTAAGCTTTAACACCTTAAACATGCATTTTCATCCTCAAATCACCAAAATACATTTAAAACCCTAAAATGACCTAAATAGCATAAATCTTTATCATGGATCAGTTTCACACGTAAAGTTATCAACTTTATGGTAGATCTAGCATTCCTAAGCATTCCTACAGAAGATCTAACAATATCATGAAGGTTTAAGCATGCTTTATGAAGAAATACATAGAAAGCACATAGAAATGGCATAAAGGAAGGTTTTGGGACTCACGATTCGATCAGGGAATCGAATGGATGTTGTCTTGAGGCTGAGATCTTGGTTTTTCTTGATGGTTTTCAGCTGACCAGATCTCCAGAGAAGAGTGTGTGTGTTTTTGTGTAAATGAGGCAAAATGGGAGAACTAGGGTTTATTAAGATTATTTATATCAGAGGCTAGTTTTGCTGGCAGTTTCGCTGGCCTGGCGAAACTGGCTCTGATCACGAGTGAGCCATCAGACTGCCGGGCGACATTATAGTTTCGCCCGGTAGTTTCGCTGGTTACCCAAAAGTGGCCAGTTTCACAATTTAAGCAAGATAAACACGATTCATAAATTGTCATGCTATTCATAGTACTAAATCATGTATTTAAATCACTTTGCACATAATGACAATAAATAGTTAAACACATAACACATATGGACAGGTTCGGTGATCAACCAAAGGACGTGGACGTATTCGGCCTAGTTAAGCATTAGTTACTAAGTTAATACTTATAACGTAACTAACGGATTTGTCTAACGGAAGTAAACCTTGAAATTCTCGGATGTCACATGTAACAAAACAACTAATCATCAACTATGTCTTACCTTGCTAGGCCTTAGCTTTGCCCTTGCTTGCTTGCTTGACTTGAACCTTCACCTTCCTTACCTATAGGTTGATGACAAGTTTAGCATAACACATCATTTATATATAAATTTCACACTTTCACTCCAACACTTAGCAATTAGAAACCAAATCATCCAACACTTTACATTTTATTTCTAATTGGCATTTCATCGAACACCTGGTGTGTATTATACACATCAACAAACTCCACATTTGTTTAACACATAAATCATCCCATTAAGGATTTTCCTACACCACATAGTTATATCCACTCAATAATCAAGCATCCATAACACAATTTAGTACCCAGTATGAGTTCAATTGATCAAAGTTACTAATCCCAACCCATCATCATCATCCATACATTTATGATTTTAGGAGTTGGGTGTCAACCCCCACTTCCATTCTTTCAACAAAACTCAATCTACTAGCATGAAACCTAAATATGATGTTCCTATGGGGGATTTAAATCATATTTGACAACCAACTTGGATTAATTTCAGATTTGGGACTACTCATCAAAATCTAAGAATCTCATGAAGCACTTACTTGACACAATTGACACAATTATATGAAATAAAGAAGGATTTCGAGCTTTAGTGGCCTGCTGACTCCGAATTTGCCTTCCTTTAAGAGAATTTCTCCTTAAAATTACTGAATTTGGGTAACAAGACCTTAAGACTATGGATTCCTCCTCTTCTACTTGCCTTATGATCGTGAAATAAGTTTGGGTTTTGCCAGACTTGTTTTATTCCATCAAGTTCCAATGTAGTCCTCCAACTTAGGTTACTTATTTAGTTTCTGCCCCAGTTAAATCTTTAACTATAACCCCTTCCATTTCTATAATATTTTGCCTTCCTTTAAGAGAATTTCTCCTTAAAATTACTGAATTTGGGCAACAAGACCTTAGGGCTATGGATTCCTCCTCTTCCACTTGCCTTGCGATCGTGAAATAAGTTTGGGTTTTGCCAGACTTGTTTTATTCCATCAAGTTCCAATTTAGTCCTCCAACTTAGGTTACTTATTTAGTTTCTGCCCCAGTTAAATTTTTCACTATAACCCCTTCCATTTCTATAATATTTTCAATTGTCAACCTAATATTTGGTTAACTTATCATTTACTCAAGACAACTAGAAATATACGGGCATAAAATTAATATATCAGCCAACAACCACGTTTATAAATATACAAAAATATATCAACTGAACTTGGGATGTTACAACTCCACCCCCTTAAGGAGTTTCATCCCCGAAACTAAACACATACCCGAATAAGTGGGGATAGAATCTTCTCATCTCCTTCTCGGGTTCCCAGGTAGTGTCTGAGCCTTTTTGATGCTCCCATTTCACCATTACTTGCTTCACTTCTCTACCACTTCCGAGCCGTTTAATCTTTTGGTCCAATATTGCAATGGTCCTTTCCACATAATTCAACTTATCATCGACTACGATATCGGCTTAAGGTACATAAGAGCTCTCATCGGATAAACATGTAAAACCAATATGGATCTTACTATTGCGTGATATGATCGTGTAAGGATCGAGAAGTCCCTCACACGATATCAAAGTCTACTAATCACCATGCGGAATCCGGTGATTATAGATGATTCAAGTATGATTGAATAAAACAATAAAGAAACGATGAAAATAAGATGAAAACAAAAACCAGATGAATAACACTTGATGAAATCCGGTTGTCAAACACCTTTGAACCAATCGAAATTCTCTTGGAGAATTTCGATAATCACCCTTGTCAAACACACAATTAACCCCTAAACATGTCACCTACCTATTCCTTATATAGTGGTGACCTAAACTTGTTAACCAAGTTACAAAATTCAGCCCATAGACCCTACATACGACCGGACCTATTTAACCCACTAACAACCCATACAATTTAGCCCAATCACATTATAAACTAGCCCAAAAATATCTAATGCAAAAGCCTCATATTTTTAAGGTCACTACAATCTTCCCCTAGGCTTTAGTATTAGACAGTTTTCACATTCTGAACTTCTTGGAAATCTACACAGTAGATGGATCATACCACAGCTTCTCTTCAACAATCTTTGCCACTGCTCGAGTATAGCACTTGGCATATTCTTCATTCTCTGAAGAGCTTTCAATTTGATTCTTGTACAGTACCAGTATGTCCATCTCATAAAACCTCAGCAAGTCATGAACTTCCATTACACTCATTGTCTTTGATTTGCAGATGATTTTTGTTCCACTAGTATAATCACTGTAAGCCCATATCTGGAAATCATCCAAACATCCTTTAAGATGTCTCATTGGTAGAGGGATGGTTTTAGTTTTCTCTGTTGGTGGATACAACGTGTTAGAGAAATTCTTCTTTGAGTCAAACTTGAATACATCCCTGTACTTTTTGGTATACGACTTCTTGTGAGGAAAATCATCAAAGTTCTTAAATTTGCTGAGCACCGCATTCCTCAGTTTCTTGTAGAAGTGAGTTGCATAATCATTCCTCGATGGATTGAAGAAAGGTGCCTTATAAAGCATAGTCAGATCCACAGTCGTCTAAGAATAAAATTGCGTCCACCACTTGTAATACTCCAATGAACACTGTCCTTTCCTCCGGACCACAAACATATGTTTTTCTCCATCGAACATCCAGGACTTTACATCAGAAGTAATTCCTCTTTTGTCATGATAGTGTTCACCAAGCTGAATCAGGCACCTCTCAGGGGGATAAGCAAAAGTCTGAGCATCCCAACTTCCGTCAAACTCAGAAGCAGGTACTGTTATGTAATCTCTATCTCGTGTATCCTTTTCGTCATCTGTAACATCAGGCATCACACGACCGGGTGCATCTGGGATGTCGGCTTCAAAGTCAAAAACTGGTGAATGTGAGGAACCACTTGCTCCTGAACCACTCTCTTTATTACCTGGATCTTCTTTATCATCTTTCTTTGGGTTAGACCTAGCTGAATTAAGCTGTCTGATCAACTTGTGTAAATCTCTAAACTGCCTTGAAAATTCTCTGTTGATCTTTTTCTGATTTTCCAGCTCTGTATTGTGCACCTTCTATATGTCAAGTAAATCAACAATTATTTCATTCTGTGCAGCATTCTGGGCTTTTCTGCTATCTCCGCCATGAGTTATCTTTTAAGTCTGTATTCTGCTGTCTCTACAGCTTTTCCTTTATCTTGGGCAGTGGTTTGTGAAGAGGATGATTGGCTGGGTCCAGTACCAGTAGACACAGGCACTCTAGGGTCTAAGCGTCTTCTTCTTGGGTCATTTAAGATCTATAAGGTGTTGTGTGGCAATCTTCACCTTTTCAGTGAAATTATCTGTAACAAAAGTACTGAGGGGAGGATCCTTTGTAGCTTTCTGTTTTCTTATCAATGGAGTCTCTGTCTCTTCTTCTTCCTCAACTTCAATGTCATTAAGATACGAATCATAGTTGATATTGTCACTATCATCAAAATGCAATGCTCCAGTGACCGGGTTTAGAAGATGTGCAAACTGGAGCATTGCATTTTGGGGTTTATCATTGGAAAGACCTCAATCCCCATAGGTTTAGTATCATGTGTATCACTCGACTTCCTCAAATTTGGATATCAGGAATCCAGAGCCAGCTGTATAAACCTCGGAACAACAGCAAACTTCTTATCCCTTGTCACAACAGCCTTTATGTCTTCAAATACTACTCTGGACCAGTTGAACCTCAAACCTCTAACTAGTGACACCATTGCATGAGTGTGCACCAGGTTTAGCTAATCAGTTGAGCTCTTCTTGGAAATGATACATTTCTGCAAATAATGAGCCAACATTCTCCAGTAGGGTGGAATAAGAGCCTTCATGGTGGGTGGAGACACTGTGTGATAACCCATCTCCTTCAAACACTGGGTAACAACCTCCTTCTCCAAAGCAATAGGATCTGAAGCAACATCCTTCAACCTGAGAGCTTGTCTAAAGTTTTCTTCAGTCAATACATTGCGTGTGCCCTGAATGTTTGTTATGATCTATTTCCCATCATCTGACACGAAGGCAGTCTTCCAAAACTCTTGATGCATCCTCTTGCAGATAACTGGATTGGCAGTGTGAGCATAATGCAGACATCATCTCTTTAAACCTTCAATCATGGACTTGTACTTTTCTTTATACTCAGCAGGCGGATCCAACAAGTATGCAACAGTATTGTGATCCTTGATAAACTCTAAGTCCCTGCAATAAAAAATACAGATAAAATCCAAAACAAACAGAAATTCATTAGCCATAAGAATTCTCTCGAAAAACGGGCAACATAACAGCTTAAAATTGGAGAAAAACCATTTGAAACATCATCAGGTACCTTTTTGATCGAAAAACAAGGTTTTCGATCGAAAAGCCTCCTTCTGATCGAAAATCCATTGGTTACCGAGAGCCTTGATCGAAAAATACAAGTTACCGAGGGCACCGATCGAAAAGTATAGGTCCCGATCCAAAAGTCTAAGCTCCAATCGAAAAGCATAACTTTCTATCGGAAAGTCCAGATTTCGACCGAGAAGCCCCTAGATCTCGATAAGCCTTGATCGAAAAGGTCCACGGCCGATCGAACAGCTTCACAGCCTGATCGAAAAGCCCCTTGTCCGATCGAAAAGTATTGTCTTCCTCGTGCCAGACCTGCAACTCGATTAAACAGTCCATATACGAGTGTTTTGACACTCCATTTCAATCCTAAACACCTCCAAACACGATTTCGCACAGAATCCAAGAGAAAACAATCCCTAAAATTCACTTACCCAACGACGTCTATAGCGGGTCTAGCGGATCGTTTTAATCAAGGCACCCTTCACTATAGAACTCAAAATCAACACAATGGGAGTGCTTGTAGTTGAAATCCGACAGCTCTGGTGGCGTCAGGTGGTTGGAATCGGTGGCGGACGGAGGTGTATGGCTGGTGGTAGCGGCGGCGATGTCGGGGGGAGAGGGGTGTTCTGGTGGTGGTTTGTGTCGAGGATGGTGGTGTTGAGGTTGCGAGGTAGTGGCGATGAATGTGGTGGCAGCATTTGGTGGTGAATGGTGGTGAAAGTGGTGAGGGGGATTAGGGTTTGTCGAGAGGAGGAAGAAAGAAGAAAAGTGAGGGGAGGGAGGAACCGATCAGTTCTTTACCTCCCTTCCTCCTTTTTTTTTTTTAATTTTTTTTACACATTACCCCTTGAACTTTGAAAGATTATCACTTTGACACAAAACTTTAACAAACAGATAACTTTTTTTTTAAAAAAAATCTCCACTTTGTCAAGTTTTAAACCCATTTCTTTTAGAAACTTCCCCTGAACTCAAACCCGAGAGGTTTACGTCTGACAACTTAAAATAACATAAGCATAAAAATAAAAATAAACTAAGGTGAATAATAAATAAAAAAATAAAATAAAACAAAATAAATATCTAAAAAATACCCAATACAAGACAGACTGGTCTTTGAGTGAGAAGGCATATAAGGGATCATACCAGATAATTTATGACTGAGGAACCCTTTTCAGCTTCAGTTACTTTGTGTGTTCAGGCGATTGCCGGTATTTTGATCCAACTTTAAACTCGTACTGCTTTCGCTTACTCAGGCAGTTTCATCACATAATTTATATTTTAGGGTTTATTAATTATGAACATCTATCCACGTTGCACACATAAGTCCTATGTATAATTTGTACATTCTATCAAGTACACCTGGTTTCCGTACAACATTTTTCACGACACCTTTCCTTAAGCCTAACGCCATGCTCCATATTCGGTTGAGAAAAGAAAGAATACATCACGGAGATTTTTTGGGATAATGTACAACGTCAGCTGAATTTTTGAAACATTTTTAATAATGTTCTCATCAGTGACAAGGCTAAGGGTTTTAGACACTTGAGGGTCTCTTTTGGTTGTGCACATTGGCATCTTTTGGGTTTATTATGTATGTACACTGTGATCTTAGATGTACGTGGATCAGGGAGGTTCCAGGTCTCTGCTACCGTAGAACAGAGGAGTCCTGACTCACGTATAACATTCCCAGGTCATTGCTCACGCAAAGCAGAGGGAATGGGATTTTTGAGCATGACATCAACACTCAGAAGCGGACGTGTGTCTCAGGATTCCTGGTACACAGTCAAATAGAGATTGTACTAACCTAAGTGTGTGTTTCCTATCAAGCATCATACGTTATCTTCAAGTGTTGTGATAAACCATACCTTTTGATTGATTGACAGCAGAGCCTACCAAGCATATCAGCCATGAATCACAGCTTTTCACATCCACCTTACACGTGTTAGCCAACAAACGCCTGGAAATTTATATCACTCCCAACCTGGTCAATCAAAACCAGTAAAAAATTTAAAAGCACACAAAATATTGGGGAAACATCAAGATGTTTATTTTATATCTTCCCCTTGCTTTTAGATTTTTTCAGAACACAAACTGAGAATAAAAACACTATTTTTTGATTTTTTTTTTATTTTTTAATTTTTTTGAATTTTTTTTTTGATTGATTTTTTTTAAATAAACAGATAGAAGTTGTCAGACTACTCATCAAAGGCTATCATCCTAAGGCCTTTGAGACACATTTCAAAGTTAGCACTAGGGAGGGGTTTGGTGAACATGTCCGCCACATTGTCATCCGATTGCACCCTTTCTAAGTGAATGAGCCTGCGTTCATAGCAGTCCCGAATGAAGTGCGTTTTAATATCAATGTGCTTGGTTTTTGAATGCTGCACATTATTCTTAACAATTTGCAAAGCAACATTATTATCACAATAGATAGGAGTGTCAAAGAAATTCAAACTGTAATCTCCCAGTTGATGCTGAAACCATACTACCTGTGAGCAACATGCAGATGTAGCCACGTATTCTGCTTCAGCTGTAGATTGAGACACCGTGTGCTGCTTCTTGCTCTGCTAAGCTACCAACCTGTCTCCTAAGAACTGATCTTCAGCAGATGTAGATTTATTGTCAAGCTCATTGCCACCATAATCACTATCAGTAAACGCATACAGATTAAACCCAGACTCTTTAGGGTATCAGAGGCCCAACCTTGCCCTACCCTTTAAATATTTGAAAATACATTTAACTGCAGATAAATGAGATAGTTTAGGATTAGCCTGATATCGTGCGCATTGGCACACTGCAAGCATGATGTTTGGTCGGCTGGCTGTCAAATACATCAGTGACCCGATCATTGACCAATACATGTGCTCGCTCACTGATTCACCATCTGGATCTTTGGTAAGTGCTGGCCTGGCCGCAATGGGTGTGGAGACAGGCTTCGAATCTGCCATCTTGTACTTCTCCAGAATCTCTGTGACATATTTGGCTTGATGAATAAGGATTCCACTGTCACTTTGCTTCACTTATAATGCCAGGATGAATTCCATTTCGCCCATCTGACTCATCTCAAACTTTGTCCGCATAACCTTTTCAAACTCTTTGCATAAATCCTCATTCGTGGACCCGAAGATGACGTCGTCCACATAAACTTGCACCATAATTATGTCATATTAAACCTCTTTCCTGAACAGTGTCTGGTCCACTATTCCCCTTGTGTAGCTGTGTGCTAGAATATGACCAGTTAACGTTTTGTACCACGACCGTGAGGCCTGATGCAAGCCATACAGTGCTTTGTCTAGCTTGTACACATGGTAGGGGTGTTCTTCATCAGTGAACCCAGGGGGTTGAGTAACATACACCTCTTCATCCATTTCAGCATAGAGGAACGCAGTTTTCACGTCCAATTGGTAGACAGTGAAATTCATGTAGGATGCGTAGGCCAAAAAAGACTCGTATTGCCTCTAAACGAGCAACCGGTGCATATACTTCATCATAGTCGATTCCTGCGACCTTCTTGTGCCCTTGAACCACCAACCATGCCTTGTTTTTGACAATAATACCGTTATCATCCTTTTTATTCTAATAAAGCCATCGAGTTGTGATGAACTTTTTGTTAGCAGGCTTCTCCACTAACCTCCATACCTGAAGCTTTGAAAATTGGTTCAGCTCTTCATGCATGACTTCCACCCAGCTAGGATCTGTTAGAGCCATTGTAATGTTTGGTGGCTCAATCTCAGAGATAAAGCAAGAGTACATGCAGTGATTGATGTCTCCTGATTGGCTTCTAGTTATCACCCCAGACGTTAAAGGACCAATGACATTACTCAAGGGATGATATTTGTGGATCCTTGTTTCAGCAACGGCTTGAATTGGGATTTCTGGAGGTAGATTTGTCTGAACTGGTTATTCATTAGTTTCAGCATCCGCCTCTGCAGCAGCTGCCTGTGTTTGAATAGTGTCTGTGCCGGGCTTATTCTCTGCCTCATCATCAACTCCAGCATCAGCAATTTCATGTGCTGGTGTTGTATCTACGTCAGAGGTAGTAACCGGAGATTTTGAAATGGTATGAGTCATTGATGGTCCAGATATAGCATCGTCATATAGTTCCTCAGCAATGACCGGATCCTATCCAAATGAAACGAAAAATTAATTATAGTCGAAAGCTTGCGCGGGACCTACTCCACCATCTGAGGGATTTTCTTCAAGCCAATCCACATTGGTAGAATCCATCACAACACCTATTGTTTTGTTGTACACATTGTAGGCAGAACTGGCAGAGTAACCTGCAAACTAACACTCATCAGATATAGCAGCAAATTTTGGCAAATCAGTGTTTAATAAAACAGTGCAAAGACATCCAAAAGCCTGGAGATGCCCAATTCTGGGTTTGTCATGATAAATGAATTCGTAAGGGGTCTTCTGATGTCGCTTGTTGATAAGAACTATGTTCTGGACATAACAGGCGGTGTTGACTGCCTCTGCCCAAAACATGGTGGGCAGTTTGGAGTCATATAACATTGTACGGGCAACTTCAATCAGAATTCTGTTGCGACGTTCTGCCACACCATTCTACTGTGGAGTATAGGGTGCACTGTACTGATGTTCATTTCCTCTCTCTGAACATAATTCGACGATTTTTAAATTCTGTCCTATTGTCACTTCTGATGGACTTCACTTTCAAGTTTAGCTTGTTTTCAATGAGCTTGATGAAGGCTATCAACATTCCTGCAACATCACTCTTCCTTGGCAAAAAGAATACCCACGTGAAACGAGAAAAATCATCAGTAATAACAAGACAAAATGCACAACGGTTAAGGTTTAACATACTGACTGGACCAAAAAGGTCTATGTGAAGCAGCTCCACTACTGAGGAGATTCTGTTGAACACCTTTGGCTTGTGTGGGCGTTTGTGCTGCTTCCCCTTAGCATATGCCACACATTTCTGCTTGATCACGAATTCTTTGATTGGAAGGTCTTTGACAAGTCCCCCTCTTGCAAGCCGATTCAAATTCTTCAGATTCATGTGCCCCAAACGTTTGTGCCACAACTGAGCATGATTCTCAACTGTTTTAGAGAGAAGGCATGCCACCTCATTTGTGGGGGGTTTCTGCATATTGAGAACATATGAGTTGTCATATCTTGGTGTTCGCATTAACACCCAATCATCAGGGATGGAGTATCCAGGTTTGAGAATTAGACATTCTTTGTTGTTGAAAAGTACCGGATACTCCTTATCACAGATTTGTGAAACACTTAACAGACTGTGTTTCAACTGCTCGATAAAGTTGACTTCATGGAAGCTGAGACATCCATTTCTGACTGTTCCTTTCTGACTGATATAACCTCCAACTCCTCCAGCGAACGACACATATCCTCCATCAAATTGCTCAAGTCTTGCAATAGAAATATGTCGCCCGTCATATGCCTGGAACAACCACTGTCAACATACCAAAAGTTATTAACAGTCCTCCTTGGCTATTCCTGCATTCAAAGGAGACCAGTTAGTTTTAGGTACCTAGGACTTAATGGGTCTGGGTGAAGGTGGGTTTGTGTTGGTTGGACTGAGTATGTCCTTTGTGTTGACATTCTGGGACAGTGATTTTCTTTCCCAAGTTCCTGAGGTTTTTTCGGTGGATTTTTATTTTTACTTTGATTTTGAAAATTCACCTCTTAGAATTGTTTGGAGTGTTTTTTGTACACTCTAGTGGGCTTGAAAGACAGATTTACCACCTTTGGAACATTCCACCTGTCATCCTTCCGCCAGCCAGTTAATTTTGACAAGCCAACTGATTTTGGATGGACTAGTGGTTTAGAAAAACTGGCCTGTTTTGAAGGTGAAACAGATTTTGAGGATCCAACAGATTTTGGAATCCAAACTTGTTTAACAGGACTGACAACCTTTACTGATTTCTGAAAAATGCCCATTTTGCTTTTCGTGAAATCATTTTTAGGTTTCTGCTTAGGTAACTTGGGCATTTGATGCACTTTGTATCCATGTGCCTTCTGAGGTGCTGAGTTCTGCACCTTGGATTTTGATGAATCAGACCTTATAGCCGGGTCACTTTGTATTTGGCCCTTAGGGACAAACTTCTGATGAACCTTCTTGGGATAGAAGGGTTCGTATAGTCGATGTAAGCAGTTTCTTGCCAAGTGTCCAGTTTTACCACACACATGGCAAGACTGCTTCTTAGGATACGCGGGAGCCTGTGGTTGGTTCCGCCCAGTGGATATCCAAGTCGGTTTTGAACAATTTTTGTGTATCCAATGGGTTTTGCCATTTGGCTTAGTGGTCAAGATGTACTCCCGCTGTATCGGCTTAAAATGGTTATGCAGAATTAACTTCTAGGTACGGGATAAAGTCATGAGGTTTGGCGTCCCATACTTTCTGCACATTTTGGACAACATTATCAATCTTATTTTCACAATCTTTCACACCCAACAAACCATCACTTGTGGGTTTGGGACCAGAAACATGTGGTCCCTTACCCCTTCTTAAAATCTTAACAGTTCTTAAGAGTTTCATGGGCTTTGCATCACATTTACCAAAGTTAAACACACCACACTTAGAAGTTTTATCAAACAAAACAGACTCCGAAGTTTTTGACTCAGACTGAATAGACGATTCAAGTTTTTCAAAATCAAAGTTTTTGTAGAAGTCATTATAATTGGAACTTTTAGGAGACTCCTTGCTATCCACTACCCCTGCTTCTTTATTACCTTTATCTACACAATAAGTAGAATTGTTAGAAGTGTTAGAAACAGGAGCAAAAATCTTAATTGGACAAGCAGCAAGTTTTCTATCAATTTCTGCCTTAAATTCTAGAGTGGTCTTAGAGACTTCATGATCTGAGATCATTTCATGCATCAAAGGCATCGGTACCGAGTGCGTGGATTTTTCATCCTTTTCATCAGTACCAAGACCCAAACCAGAGTTGCCTTTATGATGCCGCATTCTGACATCAGTGTTGTAGAATAGGGAACTAGCCTTCAACATTTCAGATACAATCTTGTCATTACGTTTAATTTTGTTTTGTGATGTTCCTAATTTGGCTTTAAGTTCCTCTACCTCCTTGGTTAAAGTTTCAACTTTTGAGTTAGCAATCCTAAGATATGTACTTTTATCACTAACTTGAGTTTGACGATTCTTAATATCTAACTTTGCGTCTTCTAGTTTCTCTCTAAATATTCTACTCTTATCTTTATACTCCCTAAGGGCCCTAGGAGTAGATTCGTGATTTAGCGTTACATTAGTGAACTTACGTTCCCAGTCTTTACATCTTTAAACATCGTTTGGCATTTAGAATTTAAGCATACCTCATGACTGCTTGAGCTGGCTTCAGAACCTGGGATGATGTTTGCCATGAAAGCATGGTGACAGATTTCAGCAGCTTCCTTCTCTGCTTCCTCTTCAGCAAGGAGGGCCACATGATCAAGTCTTAGACTCAGATCTTCCACTTGAGCAGTCGAATCATATCCTGGTGTATGCTGAACAACCAGTGCCCTTTCATTCTTCCCAGCATCCTTTCTTATACCTTCATTCCTATCATCAGTAGCTCTGACATCTCTTTCAACCTTCGGCTTGGTGCATTCTCTGGCATAGTGTCCATACTCATTATAATTGTAGCACCGTAGGTTCGCCTTGTTGAAACTGAGCTTGATCACTTTTTCTCCATTCCAATCTGATAAGAAATTTCCATGTGCTCCAGATCTTCAGGGTTGACATTGATTGACATCATTAGGCGTCAAGTCGGTGGGTAGAAGAGAACCTGTAACGAGTGCCTGATAGAAACTCATGATACCTACACCAAGGGCAAAACTAGGATCTCTGGTTAGATTGTTTATATCTAAGGAAATAAGGTTAGATGATTCAGATGAGCCAGGCCCAGGGGTTTGTGAGACAAATGTCATCTGATTAGTGAGAGAGTTGCTTGGACATGTAGCTTGTTGTGAGATGAAGGCTTGGTTGAATTGGTTCATCAAAGCACCATTTCCTAATTTTCTAGCTCTCTTCTGCTTCTTCTCTTCGTAGGCTCTAATAGTTTACATGAGCTCACTCAATGGTGATGTAGTCATTTCCACCATCTTCTCGATCAGCACGATTGTGCTATCCCAATTTGGTGGAAGAGAGTTCACCAACTTCTTGTTATCCTCGGCCTGAGTGTAGGTAACACCTGCATCCTTCATAGCTGTCACGATCTTGATGAACCGCTGTAGTTGAGTCTCCATATTTTCCCCAGGCACATAGTTAAATTCATTGAGCTTCTCTCTGATATTTTCTCACTAAGATTCTTTCATGTTGTCATTGCCTTCATATGCGGATACAAGATCATCCCAATATTCTTTAGCGGATGTGTATTCCTTAAAAGCTTCAGCTACCTCGGGGGATAAAGCCATAGTCAATGCAGCCAGAGCCTTCCTGTCGCGTTCTACCTTTTCCCAGTCTTCTTTAGTCCATTCTGACTTTACTTTGGGTTGAGCTTCCTGACCAGCTGCAGGAGTTGTCTTAGGAACATAGTCCCCCACCTCAACCGATCTCATGATCTTGGGATCATTATAGTTCACATAATTCACAAACCGATATTTCTAGCTCATGAAATCTTTCCCAGAAATCAAACGAGGAGGTCTGGCATTAGTTTTGATCTTTGCGTCCATCTCCAGAGTTGCACTGGACAAGCTTCACATATCGAATGCCATTGATGAACAACTGATGAGTCGAAAAGAGGTTTACGGTCAAAAAAAGGTTGGATCGGAAAGTACTTTTGATCAAACAAGAGTCAATCGAAAATCATGCTTCTCGATCGGGCAGAAATGCACCTCGATCGAAAAGTGTATGCTGATCGAAAAGTCACAGAAGGGACTTTCCGATCGAAAAGGGGGAGCTGATCGAAAAGTCACTAAGGGACTTTCCGATCAAAACAGAGCTGATTGAAAAGTCACGAAGGGACTTTCCGATCGAACGACGGAGCTGATCAAAATGTCACGAAGGGACTTTCTGATAGAAACGGAGCTGATCGAAAAGTCACGAAGGGACTTTCCGATCGGAAAGTCACGAAGGGACTTTCTGATCGAAAAGTGGGGAAACGGGAAGTACTCTTCAATCGAGAAGCACTACGTCAAAAAGTGGCTTTGGCCACGGTTTTTTTTACGCATAGCCACTGTTTTGTAAAAAACATGGCCAAAGGTAAGAAATACTAGTTTTAGCCACACATATTTTGTACCCGTGGCCAATAATATAGCCTTTGGACCCTTTTAGCCACGTATTTTTTTGTTTATGTGACAACAACAATCAGGTTCAGTGGCTTTAGCCACTGTTTTACAAAAACATGTGGCACTTATTTGTCACGCTTAAAAAAGAGTGGCGAAATGCACCAAACGGCCACAAAATTTTTATGATTTTTAATTCGTGTGACCAAAAAGGAATGTATGGCCACACTTAAATAATGTTGTGTGACGGAAGAGTAGATTTTATTACTTAGTAAATTAAAAGAAAACAAAACTATTAAGTATATATTATGCGTGGCTAAATGTGAGCAATGGCCACGGTTTTTACTTAGTTATGTGGCTAAAAGCTAGTACATATGGCCACTGTAATTAGGTTGTGTGACTAAATAGTAGGTTGTGAGTGACAAAAATCTATTACCTATGGCCACATATATTAACCGTGACTAAATGGTAGGTTGTGAGTGACAAAAATCAATATTATGGTCACGGTAAAATATTAAACGCGTGGCGAAAAAGAGACGATTTGTTTCCCTCTAAAACAACGTGCTTTTTTTAATTTACCCAATTCGAGCGGGTTAAAATCTGCTACCCTATATATCATCATCATTGTTATTTTCCTTTACCACCATCCCTTTCTTGATCTCAAATTCTCTACACCAATTCGTTTACACCAATTCTGGTATCAAATGGTCGATAATCAACGCTCCCTTAATTGCTGGTATGTGAAGAATAACCGTATTTTTTTGGTTTACAGTAACAGGAGAAGAAGATCCTTCAAGTCCCACAAATCTGTGATTAAACACAACGATGAGAACATCCTGAGGCAACTCCATGCGCAGAAGATTCCTGATTGTTTTGCCTACTTTGTTGAGGCAACGAAATTATTCTGTGTCCTTGATACAATTGAATCCGAAGAAGATGATCAAGAAGATGAAGAAGATGAAGAAGATGAAGAAGATGAAGAAGATGATGATGATGATCATGATGATGACGATGCAAGTTCAGGATCATACATATCCGAAGATTGCAGTGATCCGGATTATTAATTAATGGATGTTTATGTTTAATTATGAACAAATTAAGAACAATATTTTATATGTTTATTTAGTTATGATATTAGTAGTCATAATTGAATATATTATGGTTATATATGTTTATCATGTTTGATTATCTTGTGATATGGCCACTGATGCATAGCATCTTGATTATGATTTTTTATGAATAAATGTCCCATTTTCATTATATTTTGGTTATGCTTTGGTTGGATTCGATGCTTAATTGATATATATGTGGATTTTAGGTGTTGGCTGGGGTCGTGTAGACATTTTGGATGGAAACGAGGCACTTTAAAGTTGGATTGGTATCCGGAGGTGAAGATAGAAAAAAATAGAGATTTTTGTGATCCTGATAGACATGCGGGCCATCTACCCATTTCTTATGTTCTTCAGATGGGCCGCACGGTCTGGTCAAAGCTGCAGTCAACAGGGCCATGCAGGCAGCATGCCTACTACACAGACACTCAGATGGCCCGCATGCAGGTTGGGCGGATTTTTTAAGGAACACCTTATGCAGGCCACTTGCACCATTTATTCACACCCAGATGGCCCACATCGACCATCAGGCGTGAAAAACCCTTGAAATCCCCTATAAAAAGATTGGAGGCCGTCTTTCTCCACACACTCTCCCCCATTTCGACTAGTCTACATATTTTGAGGGTTCTGAGATTGATTTTAGAGAGATCAAGGCCAAAGGAGCAAGGATTTTGGGAGGAAAAGCTTGGAAAAGTGAAGATTTCGATTTGGGTTTCATCATTCTTCCTTGATTTCTTCCTAGATCTTGTTTGTATTGACATGTTTAGATCAGATCTGAGTTGCTTCATGTTTTGATTCATGATGTTAGGCTAGATTTCCTTTTATCAATTGGATTTGATGATTTAAGCATGTTTTGACTTTTCGGTTTGACTTTTCATTATGACTTGATGAAATTGCCTATTAATTCTGAATTGGATGCTTTGAATGATCATATATACATTGTTAGCTTCTATTTGAATCATATGATGTGTAATTTGATGTGGATTAAAGAACTTCAACCAAATTGTTAAATTCCTAATTGTTAATCTTAGACTTTTATAGTTTTAGGTTAATGCATGATCCGATGACCATCTACATGATTGTATGATTTAGATTTGGGGCTGATCTTGTATGTATTTGTGTTGAAGTTGAGTTGACCAATTCGTTTTGCACATTAGGTGGTTGCTAGATATTGATTGGTTGGTTAGAACGCTTATGACCGTAAGGTTTTGACTTGTCATTTCGTGTTTAGCATTGCCTAAGTTATTAGGGTCTTGATTCAGATTTATTCAAGTTATAGGGCCTACTTAGGAAGACCTTCCTTGTGTGATCCTTGTTTCGTGTGTGTTTGGTTTGCTTTGACCGAAGTACTAGGCAATTAGGCAGTTTCATTCAGTTTTCTACCTGGACTTTTATTTGTGATTGCCTTGGTAACTAGGATGTGTCTATAGTCTAGGTTGCCTTGGTAGTTATCATTTGCAGGGTAGTTGTCATATTGATTAGTCAGACTGGAGGTCAAAGTCATGCTTAGAGGATTCTTATCCGAGTGATATCTGTCTCATTACTGATTTTCATTTTTAGATTCAGTTGCTTTGTTCCTTATTTGTTTCTAGTTATTTGCTTATCTGTTTCTTTGTTTATCTGAAAACCCAAATTATTTTAGGTTAAATATTAGCAAAGTTCGCATATCGAGAGCCTGCATTGCGTCCTTGGATTTGACATCTGGGTATTTGCCGATACTATTCTGCATACGATGGGTACACTGCCGTACGTGTGTGTTTAGTCACTCGGGATTTTCCCTTTTTGACTTGACCGATTTTTGATAGACACTTCAGCACACGTCATGTTTTTAGCGCCGTTTCCGGGGACGTGCAGATTCCGAGAAAGTTCGGAGCTAGTAGTTTAGCCATTTACTTGCTTTCGTTACTTGTTTATTTGCATGTTTCTAGTATGTTTGCTTATTTCTGTGTTTACCTACACGTTAGTTAGTTTATTAGCTTAGTCTAGATTCTTTATGTTCTGTTTCTGTTTTCTTTTTCATTTTTTTCTGTTTATGCGCATTCGTCGGAGGAGGAGTCACTTTTCACCGTTGTCCGAGCCTGAGAGGGTTTTTCATAGACTTCGACGTTTGGAGGCATTACCAGTTCCAGTTCCGATGGCACTTTCACCGAGACGCACGCTCGCTGACTACGCTCGTCCCGACATCGCGGGGGCGCAGCCCAGTGTCATACGACCACCCATGGAAGCTAACAACTTCAAGATCCAGCCACAGACCATTTCCATGATCTTAAAATCTGTTCAGTTCGATGGATTTCCGAACGATGACCCGATGGCTCATATTTCAAATTTCCTTGAGGTTTGCGACACGTTCAAACTCAATGGAGTCACATCAGAGGCTGTTAAGTTGAGACTCTTCCCATTTTCCCTTCGCGGCGCAGCGAAGGCGTGGCTTCAGTCCCACCCGCCTGGTTCGATTACTACTTGGTATTCTTTGACTCAGAAATTCGTTTCCAAGTACTTTCCTCCGTCCAAAGCCGCAATGTTCCGAAACAAGATTTATTCATTCGTGCAGGAGGACACCAAGAGTTTGTATGAGGCATGGGAGAGATTTAAGGAGTTTTTGAGGAAATGTCCATCTCATGGCATCGAGTTGCATCAGCAGGTGCAGATTTTCTATGGCGGTCTGAACGCCCTCACGCGACCTACTGTTGGTAGTTCCGCCAGTGGATCTCTGAGCAGCAAAACGACAGAGGAGGCACGTGATTTACTCGAGGAGATTGCACTGAACGGCTACCAATGGTCTACCACGCGTACGACTAGACAGCCCCAGACAAGAGGGGTTCATCAGGTAGATCCCGTTACAGCTCTCTAGGCGCAGGTTGATGCGCTCTCGCAGATGATGAAAGAGATGCAGACGAGTCAGAAACAGATGAACCAGCCACATGAGACTCAACAGCAAGTTAAATTTTGTCACTTGTGTGCTGGTCCCTATGATATTACGAGTTGTCCCGTTGTTGGTAGCACCAAGCTACCTGAGCAGGTCGATTATATGGCTAGCAAGGCCCGCCCACCGCCCAAACCAGTATAGCTACAATCAGGCTTGGAGACCAAACCAGAATTGTGGGTGGAGGCAGGACCCGAGCAGTTCGAACCCACCGGGGTTTCAGCCACGACCGCCACAGAGACAGCATGGTTTCTACAATCCTAACCATGAGAGCACTAGACAGATCCCGATTCAGTCTAAGGATACGGGCATGAAGAATCTTACTAACATGATGGCTCATATGATGCAACAGAATCAGAAATCAGCCTTGGATATTAAGAAAGTTGCTCAGTAGAATGAATTACGTTTTTCTAAAAACGAGCAGGACATCTCCACTGTTGTGAAACAAATGGGAAACATGGGCACTCATATGCAGAATCTTGAGAGACAGATGGGCCAGCTTGCCAAATTTATGTCAGAGCGCCAACAGGGAGGTTTGCCGGGTAATACCGAGACAAATCCGCGCCAAACAGTAAAGGCGATTACCACTCGGAATGGCAAGACCACTCAGGATCCAGTACCGCCAGCCACTGCTAAGCCGGTTGTAGTTGAGAGTGATGAGGTGATTAAGACTGAGGTTCCTGGGCAGGTGCACCCTACTAGGCTACGCCCAGCAAGTACAGCACGCCCCAAGGAGCACGCGAGAGTCTACACACCTCCTGTTCCATATCCCGCGCGTTTGAGACAGGATAGAGCCGAGGAGAATTACAGCTAATTTCTTGCCCTTTTTAAACAGGTTCACATAAATCTCCCGTTTGTTGAGGCATTAGCACAAATGGCTAAGTATGCCAGGTTTCTTAAGGATTTATTGAGTAACAAAAAGAAACTTGAGGAGTTGTCGACCGTTTCACTGAACGAGGAGTATTTAGCAGTTCTTCAGAACAAGCTGCCACAGAAGATGAAGGATCCTGGGAGTTTTACGATTCCATGTTTGATTGGTAGCTTGTCCGTCAGCAATGCTCTTGCTGATCTAGGTGCTAGTATAAACTTAATGCCATATTCTGTTTTTGCGAGACTAGACCTAGGTGAGCCGACACCCACGCGCATGAGCATTCAGCTTGCTGACCGTTCGGTCAAATAACCGAGGGGTATTATTGAGAACATGTTGGTTAAAGTGGATAAATTTGTGTTCCCGGTCGATTTTGTGATCCTTGATATGGATGAGGACGAGCATGTGCCTCTTATCTTAGGTCGCCCGTTTTTAGCTGCCACACGCGCTTTAGTTGATGATTTCAGCGGTACGCTTATTTTACGCATCGAGGACGAGACGGTGACCTTTGACATCCGTGACTCGATGAGGCATCCTCAGGGTCAGGATGATACACTCTACTTTGTTGACACCATTACGCCACACGTGAGTGATTAGTTCGAGGACATCTGTGATTCTGGTGTTTCAGACACACAGCTTTGGGGTGGAGTTGAGCCGCAGCTTGTGTGTATGCTGCTGTTGCGTGTTAGGTGACTAGTGAGGAGACTAGTGCATCAGATTTGAGCCCAGAGGTTTTTGAGGTCATTGACACCATGAGGGCCAAATCTAGACCGTCTGTTGAGGATCCACCGACATTAGAGCTTATGGAGTTACCATCTCACTTAGAGTATGCATTTCTAGAGACGGATTCGAGACTTCCTGTGATCATTGCATCAGATTTGACGATTGATGAGAAATCTAGGTTGTTAGATGTGTTGCGAGAGCACAAACAGGCTATTGCGTGGAAGATTATGGATATTAAGGGGATTAGCCCTTCTTTCTGCACGCATAAGATTCTGATGGAGGATGAATTTAAGCCTGTTGTGCAGAGGCAGAGACGACTGAACCCATACATGCAAGATGTGGTGAAGAAAGAGGTTTTGAAGCTTTTGGATGCTGGATTGATTTATCCTATCTCTGATTCACCATGGGTCAGTCCGGTTCAGGTTGTGCCCAAGAAAGGGGGCATGACAGTTGTAGTAAATGAGAGGAATGAGATGATTCCTATGCGCACGGTTACGGGGTGGAGAGTTTGCATTAATTATCACAAACTCAACGATGCTATGAGGAAAGATCATTTTCCCCTACCGTTCATTGATCAGATGTTGGAGCGTTTAGCCGGTCCCCGTTATTATTATTTCCTTGACGACTTTTCAGGTTATTTCCAGATCCCCATCGCACTAGAGGATTAGGAGAAAACCACATTTACATGTCCCTATGGCACATTCGCGTACCGACGCATGCCGTTTGGATTATGTAACGCTCCAACGATATTTCAGCGTTGTATGGTCGCGATTTTCCATGATATGATCGAGGACTCCATGGAGGTTTTCATGGATGATTTTTCTATTTTCGGGAGTTCCTTCGATTAGTGTTTGACGAGCTTATCGCGGATGCTAGCTCGATGTGAGGAGACGAACCTGGTGCTTAATTGGGAGAAGTGCCATTTCATGGTTCGTGAGGGTATTGTGCTTGGGCACAAGATTTCACATGCGGGGCTTGAGGTTGATCGAGCCAAAGTTGATACTATTTCTAGACTTCCGCCTCCCACTTCTGTTAGAGTGATTAGGAGTTTCTTAGGCCACGCGAGATTTTATCGCCGATTCATATGCGATTTTTCGAAAATCACGAGGCCGATGACACAACTCCTAGAGAAGGATGCCCTATTTGTGTTTTCTGAGGAGTGTTTGACAGCGTTCAACTTGATTAAAGACAAGTTGGTGAACGCCCCGATTATGGTTGCACCCGATTGGTCGCAACCGTTTGAGTTGATGTGTGATGTGAGCGATTTCGCAGTGGGGGCAGTCTTGGGACAGAGGAGGGACAAACACTTCCATCCGATTTACTATGCGAGTCAAACTCTTAATGATGCACAGGAGAATTACACTACTACCGAGAAAGAGTTGCTTGCTGTTTTGTTTGCCTTTGACAAATTCAGATCGTATCTTGTCCTGTCCAAGACCATTGTGTATACGGATCATTTGGCTATTAAGTATATGTTCAGCAAACAGGATGCTAAGCCAAGACTCATTCGATGGATCCTGCTGTTGCAGGAATTTGATATTGAGATCCGTGAGAAGAAAGGAGCCGAGAATGTGGCGGCTGATCACCTCTCGCGTTTGGAGAACACGGATGATGAGAAACTGGAGGGGATGCCCATAAATGACTATTTCCCCCATGAGTTACTCGACTATGTACGCGCGATAGATGACGATGAGAGTCCATGGCGGGTTTCAGTAGAAGAAGAAGTTCTTTTCTGACTTGAAACATTACATTTGGAAGGATCCTTATCTTTATAGGATCGGTGCTGATTCTGTGATTCGGACCAGATTTTGAGACATTGTCATGAGGGTCCGACTGGTGGACACTACGCAACCCTCTTCATCGCGAAAAAGGTGTTCGAGTCGGGATTTTACTGGCCGACTATTTTCAGGGATGCGTTTAAGATGATTAGCAAATGTGACAATTGTCAGCGCGCAGGTAATTTTTCGCGGAGAGATGAGATGCCCCAATCTAAGATTCAGGTTTGCGAGATTTTCGATATTTGGGATATCGACTTTATGGGTCCGTTTCTGCGATCTCGCGGGAACAAGTACATTCTGGTTGCTGTTGTTTATGTTTCGAAGTGGGTTGAGGCACAAGCCCTCCCCACTAATGATGCGAGAGTTGTCGTGAGGTTTTTGAGGAAACTTTTCGTGAGGTTTGGAGTGCCGAAGGCACTGATTAGCGATCGTGGCACCCACTTTTGCAACACGCAGATGGAGAAAGCGTTGCAGCGTTATGGGGTTACGCATAGATTGGCTACACCATATCATCCCCAGACGAGTGGGCAGGTTGAGGTCACGAATCGCGGAATTAAGCGGATTTTGGAGAAAACGGTTGGTAAGAACTGTAAGGATTGGTCAGAGAAACTGGATGACGCATTATGGGCCTTCCGCACAGCTTACAAGACACCTACGGGTACGACACCGTTTAGGATGATTTACGGAAAGGCGTGTCATTTACCAGTTGAGGTTGAGCATCGCGTGTATTGGGCCATGAAGGCCGTCAATCTAGATCTGGATGAGGCGACTAGAGGACGGTTCTTTCAGTTGCATGAGTTAGAGAAGTTGCGCGACCACGCGTACGAGAGTTCGGGTTTGTACAAAGAGAGGACCGGGAGGATTCATGATAGTCACATCAAGAGGAAAGACTTCAAACCGGGAGATCGAGTGCTTATCTTTAATTCGAGGTTGAAATTGTTTCCGGGTAAGTTGAAGTCTAGATGGTCCGGTCCCCATGTTGTGAAACATGTATATCCGTACAGGACAGTTGAGATTGAAGGTGAGAATGGTAGCTCGTTTAAGGTTAACGGACATAGGTTGAAGCATTATCTTGTGGAACCGGTTAACGTGAACGAGGAGGTTGTTATGTGTCTGGAAGCCCCCGCGCGTTGATCGCGGGGCCGAGTCTGGCTGACGACTCGTAAATAACTTCAGCACTTGCGGGAGGCAACCCGATTAGGTTTTTAGTTTACTTAGTTCTATTATGGTTATTTTGGTAATTTTTAGCTTAGTTTGACTTTTTGCTAGTCAACTTTGACTTTTAGTTGATTTTTAGTCAAATTAGTTTCATTTATGCTTCCTTTTTCCATTTTACGCTTGGTTTTAAGTTTTGCAGGTTTGATATAACATCCGGGATAGAATTCAGATTCATTTGGATGTAATTTGCATAGAAATGCTTGCCAAGTTAAAAGACTTTGATCAAATATGCAATTTCTTAGCATCTTCGACTTATTTCGGGTAAGATTGAGGCAAAACAGGTTTGTGACATTGTTGGTAAGTCCTAAACAGTCCCGGGTTTGTGTTTTTACTGTTTGATGATTATCGGAATCGAGAGAATCGGATTTGGGTAGAAGTTAGGCATTTTAAAGATAATAGTTTGCTGATGCACAGGTCATGCGGGCCGCATGCCTGTTCTATATGTTCCCAGATGCCCCGCATGTGCATTTAAATCAAGTTTTCTTTTAAATCCCCCCAAATCCATTTTAGCCCTAATTTTTCCCCCACTTCTATTTTTCCCTCCAGCCGTCACCCCCATCTCCTCCCACCTGCGATTCACCCTTCATCACCGCCCTCTCATCAGCCGCCCCCTCCGTCGCGTACAAGAACCACAGCCACACCATCCCTCTCGCCAGCCGCCCTTAATTCCAGCACCCGTCGCCACCTGCCCTCACCCACAGCATCCATCAGCCTCACTATCATTCTGCCCGCCGACCACCACCTAACTCCCGTCCTTCTTCTCTCCCGGCGAGACCGCAACAGCGCCTAACAACCATCTTCACCTGTCCGCTGCCACTGCCTCTCTCTCCTACTACCGCCAAACCCCCCATCCCTCTGCCTCTCCGGTCACCACCACAGCGCCGCCGGCTGTCCACTTCACAGCCATCCACAGCCGCTACACCATCTTCTCTAGCTGCCACTATCTCCCATCCCTCTTCCTTCTCCGACACAGCCACCAACCACCACCTACCTCCTGTCCCCGACCACCACATCCACCACTCCCACTTTTTATTTTCCATTGATTAAGAAATTCAGGTACATGTTTCATATTTGTATTATTAAAATTCATAGTTTGAATAGTATTTCAGTTTTGTTTTAATGCAGTTGGTAATACTAAATGAGATGTTCATGCTATATGTGATGACATTTGGTTTTGTGATATTGATTTGAGATAACCATTTGAATTGAGATAACTGTTTGGTGTGTTCTGCCCTTTAACTGAATATAAAAACTTATGCCACAGATTAATGGTTTCCTTTTAGTTATTGATTTTGCATTTTAGAGTTTATTTTGCTTGTAGATGTTCTTAGTTTTCATGGTTACTTGTTCCATTGTTTAGTTTAGGTTCATGGCATTTGAATATAGGTATCTTCTTAGTTACTATCGCTTTAGGTTTAGTTTAGGCTTAGTTTTATTGTTAACCTTCAAAAATTGTGTCACTTAGGGTCATTGCTAGATTTAGGTTTAGTTTCATTGTCTTGTTAGCATTGCTTATTCCAAATTGAGTAGCTTTAGTGTTCAATTTCCGTTTTTGTAATTTCTTTTCTAATTGTTTTTTTATGCACATCTAACTGGTCTTCATTTGAGTTTGTCCTATTTAGGTAAGTTTTTTTCTATTTAGGTTCTTATTTTCAAAAAAAAAAAGGAAAAGAAAGTGTTTAATTTTTTTTAGGGTTTTTAAGCATTTAAATCAAGTTGTTTTGTTCATCGTTTCGGTTTATGGTTATATTTAATTTAGTTAAGTTTCTTTGCTTAGTTCCTTAGTTTAGAATTTCTTTCTTTTTGCATAATTCTTGTTTATTTCCGAACATTTAGGTTTTATTTAGTTATTAGTTTTCTCATTATTTTTCGCCCGTTGATGCCTTTCTGATTGTTATCGTCTGTTGTGTTTGATTGAAACACTCGAGATGAGTGTTGGTTTAGTCCGATTTACGAACGGGTCATGGCCATTTTTCGGGAGATTTGTGTCGTAATGCGGACCATTGGTACTCAATCTCCATTCCAATGGTCCGTAGAGATCGGGTGCTACAAACGTTCGCACACCGGTTTTCTAAACTGTTGTGATCACTTAGAGCACGAACCGTTCTCTTCATAAACAACAAATGGGCGGTTCGTGTACGGGTTCCATTCGGGTTGGTTGGTTTTGGTAATGCGGGCCGTTGGTACTCAATCTCTATTCCCATAATTTGCATTCGACCAAATTTCATTGATTTGCCATATTTTTTTAGCCTTAACCCATATGAAGCCCGATTTACTTGTTATTTCTCTTGCCTTTCATTATTCTAACTCTTATTTGTTGAGAAATGTGCAGGTATGGCTAAGGGAGACTCTTCTCAGACTGGGAAAACGCCTAGGAAGCGCAAAATTCAGGATGCGGCTGCAAGCCAGCCGCCACCACCGATGATGGAGCCATTGCCAGTTCCAGGTGAGGCACCCGCACCCGAAGCAACCTATATTCCACTATACGCACACGAGTGGTTGCGTTTCCATCGTGATTCAACGGCATATCAGAGTTTACGCCGTTTGCTTCGTCTTCCGTTCCGTCCAGTGAAGACTATTGACTGGCCATTCCTTGACATAGTGGGATCCACGGAGAGAGCAAAGCAGCTTATTACGGGCGCGTGGAGGGGTATATTTGATATCAACCGCCCAGTCTACCGTGAACTATCATTGGAGTTTTTCTCCACTATCCATTATGCGGGCCTCCTGTCGGACTATTCGTACGACCGAGCAATTACATTCCGACTTGGAGGAGTGGAGAGGCGATTGTCATTGGTAGAGTTTGCTTGGAGAGTTGGGTTATACACGGAGGCTGAGATGACACTGCCTATCTTCACAAAGGCACGTACAGATTTCTCATCCCTCGAGCTATCTTTATGGTGGCCTTCCATTGCTGATGGTGTATTAAAGGAAGGCACGAAGGCCCATTGGATTAGAGACCTATTTCAACGCTACTTCCACAGAACCCTCGCTCACACGATTGCGGCGAGGAAAGAGAGCACAGAGAAGATGACACTTATTGATGCTACGTTGCTCCATTCTCTGCTGCAGGGTATTCCTTTTCAGCTAGCGCATACTCTTGCTGCTTTACTGACCCGACAACGTTCTTCACGAGGTGGTATCTGCGGTGCTGCATATGTCACACGACTAGCCAAGAGCCTTGGTGTGTTGCCTGATGAGCGTCCAAAGATCCCTGCCGGGCAGGCATTGACACAGGCTATGGTGGCACGGTCCGCCACATTATCCGCCGTCGCCATCCGATCGATGAGTATGATTCTCGCACCTCCGGGAGGCCCCATCACCTGGATACCGATGGGAGCCGTTTCTGACCCTCCGGAGGGTGCCGTTGGAGGTTCGGGCGACAAGCAGCCCGCACTAGATGAGGATGACGCGCATGTACAGGAGGGGCCTGTCCAGTTCCCAGTCCGCCCGCCACCTCCCCCGATTGTTATGCAGAGAGCACCCGGCCAACATATTTTTGTTCGGGCTACATTGGAGAGATATCAGGCTGATCAGAGGCCAGCGGGTCTAGTCCCTCGACTCCGCCCTCCATCCACTCAGGCCCATCTTCGTCAGTTAGTTCAGCTCGTTCAGGCTCAGACACAGACCATTGATGCGATGGGCGCTCAGATAGCCCAACTGACTCAACTAGTACCAGCCATGACTTGGATGACACAGGTGCTTACACATATTGCCTCCAGAGATCCAGAGATCCAGTTGCCTTCGTTTCCAGGTGTTACACCAGCCGATCAGCAGCCGTGATGTTTGTTTGTACTCCTTTCCGAGTTGTATTCTTATTCTACTATATTATGTCATACACTTTGATTTACAAACTCGGGTATTTTTGTATATGGGTTGGGCGTACATTGTGGTTGACTCTATGATCTTATTATCTATATTTGCTGGTTGATGTTTTTGCCATGTTTTTGCTTGATAGTGACATGATGAGGTAGTTCTGGCACCTGTTTGTCGAGATCTGTTTCTATACATTCTTGGCTTTCGAGCATTCGAGACCCATTTCTGGCACTTACGGTCGAGATTTGTGGTTCTTGCCGATTCAGATATGTTTGGTCCCTCGTGACTCATTCTCGCAGTTCTGGCATTCGTCGAGAGCTGCATATCTTTGATCAGGGGAGTTTTCAGTTTCCTTCACCCTTGTTCTTATTTTTGTCATGCACGTACATCCGGGACGATGCATGATTCAAGTGTGGGGAGAGAAACGGTTGAAGAAAACATGAAATTGTTTAATTTGCGCTTAAATCTCAAAATTTTCAAAAATGCCCTAAAAATTATCTGCAACAAAATGAGAAATGACAGGTAAGACCGGAGTTTTGATTCTTTTTGTAAATATAAATAATGAATAAAGTTGAAAGCGCGCCTAATTTGTGATGTGCTGGTAGGCCCAGCTGATTTCTAAAAGCTTAAAAATCCTGATTTTGCTACTTAAATAAACCTTAATAAATAAATATTGTGGGTTCCCGCCTTTAGCGTGGTAGCAAAGCCGAAACTGTCGAATATGCTGATAGGTACCTCAATTGAATAAAATGTTTATGTTTTAGAGATAACCTGGCACACTATGATCTTTTTATGAAAATAAATCCGAGAAATAGTGGCGCCCCATTCATCCATCTATCTTGAGCTTGTTTTGAATTTTATTTATGAAAAAAAATCGAATAAAGTGCATAAAATTCGCTGATCCTACGTTCTACCTCTAGGGATAGTGACTTCGGAGATGATCTATTGGGGTGATGTGGTTTTGTGTGCGAGGGTCAAAGCCTGCTTACTACCTCTCGGGATAGGGACTCAGGAGATGTAATGTCAGGTGGAGACTCGCCCTAGTTTTAGGATCAAATAAATAAATTTAATTCAAGCTCACCCATCATTCCATCCATTCACTTTCTATAATCTCCAAATCATAAATATTGTATTCAATTGCGGTGGGAAAAGCCATAATCCAGTTTGACCCGTGCTGATTCGTGCTTTGAGACGAGATTAGGCCTAGCTGCAAAAATGATAGTGTGGGACCCATATTTGGTAAATATTCTAAATAAAGCATGTTCAAGGGCTTTGGTTTTCGGCAGTTGGGTTTAGTCGGACCGAAATACCAGTAATCATTTTTATCGCGTGAGTATCTAGTTTAGAATAAAGTGGAAGGTCAATTCTTCGGTTATGATCTCATTGCGGACTTTTTCAGGGGCGAAAAAGGTTCAAGTGTGGGGATATTTGATGCATAGCATTTTGATTATGATTTTTGATGAATAAATGTCCCATTTTCATTATATTTTGGTTATGCTTTGGTTGGATTCGATGCTTAATTGATATATATGTGGATTTTAGGTGTTGGCTGGGGTCGTGTAGACATTTTGGATGGAAACGAGGCACTTTAGAGTTGGATTGGCACCCGGAGGTGAAGATAGAAGAAAATAGAGATTTTTGTGATCCTGATAGACATGCAGGCCATCTGCCCATTTCTTATGTTCTTCAGATGGGCCGCATGGTCTGGTCAAAGTTGTAGTCAACAGGGCCATGTAGGCAGCATGCTTGCTACACAGACACTCAGATGGCCCGCATACCGGCTGGGCGGATTTTTTCAGGAACACCTTATGCGGGCCACTTGCACCATTTATTCACACCCAGATGGCCCGCATCGACCATACAGACGTGAAAAACCCTTGAAAAACCCTATAAAAAGATTGGAGGCCGTCTTTCTCCACACACTCTCCCCCATTTCGACTAGTCTACATATTTTGAGGGTTCTAAGATTGATTTTAGAGAGATCAAGGCCAAAGGAGCAAGGATTTTGGGAGGAAAAGTTTGAAAAAGTGAAAATTTCGGTTTGGGTTTCATCATTCTTCCTTGATTTCTTCTTAGATCTTGTTTGTATTGACATGTTTACATCAGATCTGAGTTGCTTCATGTTTAGATTCATGATGTTAGGCTAGATTTCCTTTTATCACTTGGATTTGATGATTTTAAGCATGTTTTGACTTTTTGGTTTGACTTTTCATTATGACTTGATGAAATTGTCTATTAATTCTGAATTGGATGCTTTGAATGATCATATATACATTGTTAGCTTCTATTTGAATCATATGATGTGGGTAATTTGATGTGGATTGAAGAACTTTAACCAAATTGTTAAATTCCTCATTGTTAATCTTAGACTTTTATAGTTTTAGGTTAATGCATGATCCGATGACCATCTACATGATTGTATAATTTAGATTTGGGGCTGATCTTGTATGTATTTGTGTTGAAATTGAGTTGACCAATTTGTTTTGCACATTAGGTGGTTGCTAGATATTGATTGGTTGGTTAGAACGCTTATGACCGTAAGGTTTTGACTTGTCATTTCGTGTTTAGCATTGCCTAAGTTCTTAGGGTCTTGATTCAGATTTATTCACGTTATAGGGCCTACTTAGGAAGACCTTCCTTGTGTGATCCCTGTTTCGTGTGTGTTTGGTTGGCTTTGATCGAAGCAACTAGGCAATTAGGCAGTTTCATTCAGTTTTCTACCTGGACTTTTATTTGGGATTGCCTTGGTAACTAGGATGTGTCTATAGTGTAGGTTGCCTTGGTAGTTATCATTTGCAGGGTAGTTGTCATATTGATTAGTCAGATTGGAGGTCAAAGTCATGCTTAGAGGATTCTTATCCGAGTGATATCTGTCTCATTACTGATTTTCATTTTTAGATTCAGTTGCTTTGTTCCTTAGTTGTTTCTAGTTATTTGCTTATCTGTTTCTTTGTTTATTTGAAAACCCAAAATATTTTAGGTTAAATATTAGCAAAGTTCGTATATCGAGAGCCTGCATTGCGTCCTTGGATTTGACATCCGGGTCTTTGCCGATACTATTCCGCATTCGATGGGTACACTGCCCTACGTGTGTGTTTAGTCACTCGGGATTTTCCCTTTTTGACTTGACCGATTTTTGATAGACACTTCAGCACACGTCAGCCACTCATATTAAACATTGGTTGCGT
>JBCNJP010000017.1:75088798-75107054 GCA_039602395.1 Deinandra increscens subsp. villosa | reverse complement strand
AAAGATCACTAGTAGAGTTATCTCTCCCATCGGATGTACCACTTCTCCAGAAAAGCCAATAAGAGTGGAATTATGAGGCTTCAACCTTTGTTGCACATCTAATCCCATTTTCCGGAAGCAAGACTCATACATAATTTCCGATGCACTTCCAGTATCGAGATAGGTCCGTTTCACTAGAAACCCAGCAATACTGATAGTCACAATTACTAGATCCTCCCTGGATTCTTTTCTGATCAATGGTGGAAACGTAATCTCTTGACTTTTCCATTTTTCTTCTTCAAATTTTGTTTTAACACTATGATGCCAAACGTTCGATCCTCTTCGTATCATTGCAATCACAGGTTGTTTAACAGCTGGAGGGCGTCCCTCCTTAATATTTTTGACCAGATGCGATAATTTTCCAGATTTGATGGCTTTTTCAATCTCACTTCGCAAGTGTCTACAATTTTTTGTGTCATGACCACGATCCTTGTGATAATCACAAATTAAAACCCATGTCACTTCCCAAAGTATTACAAGTCCTTTGAGGTTTTGAAAATTGGACATTCTATGTTGCTAAGATTTCACTTGGGGTTTTTATAAGTGATGAGAAATCATTGGATCTGGGCTCCCAAGCCTTTTTGTAACCTCCGTAATTACTCTCCCCCCTACGATCATAAGGTTGAGGTCTAAATTTTTTCCAAGATTGATTTCTTGTTGGTGCAACATAGACACTTGCATTTGCACTTCGGTAACTACCACTTTTTTGAGATGGTTTCTGGGTATTGACACCTTGAATGTTTCCAGAAGCGCTTCTTCCCTTTACATAGGTCCTAACATGATCCATAAGCACTTCCATTGTCTGAGGTAGATCCTCGTGCAATTTTTCCACCAGGTGTGTATGTCGAACACCATGGTAAAAGCCAGATATACGTAATTGATCCTGTGCGCAAGATATTTTCATAATTTCATTGTTAAAGCGCATAACAAAGCTTTCAAGGCTTTCATCATTCCTTCTTCGGATGTTATGCACTTCCGTCACTTCCTTTGTGCACTTCCGTTGTTGGCTAAAATGCCTTAGGAATTTCGTCCTTAGGTCTTCAAAGCCACTTATTTGTGCATTTGGAAGTGCATCGAACCATACTCTTGCAGGTCTAGTAAAGGTCTGTACCAACATGTGACACCATGTTTCTTCTGACCATCGTTCAAGCCTCCCAGCAGTGATAAAATCAAATATATGATCATCAGGATCTGTTCATCCACCATACTTTTTTATGGAAGTTGGCATTTTCAGCTTTGCTAGGAACTTAGCATTTGCGATCCAATTTTGAAACTTAGAATGCTCTTGCATTGAAGCAATAAAGTAAGGGACAAATATATCCTTGGTTCCTGATATCATAAAATCCATAGGTCAGAATATGATCAATGCCTTTTTTCGAGAAATAAGGTCTTAATGTTATAATTCAATCATAGCAATTACAGCTTATTCAAAATTGATCCGCCTCTTATATGAGGTTTTTCAGGGTGACACTTCCAACGCAAGTGTAATTTGTTCGGAAGTGTTCACATAGTATCTACTTTTCAAGAGATCACATTGTGTTACTTCCGATGCGCGTACGTCTTACTCGGAAGTCTTTAATTTAGTATCCACTTTTGAGAGACCATATTGATATCACTTCCAATGCACGTGTGTCTTACTCGGAAGTGTATGCCCGTATCTCTTTTTTTTTTTTACAACTCATCATGTGAGTGTGCATCTGAAGTATCGAAGATTCAAATTTGAAGAAAATCTTTTCCTGCCTTAATTTTTGTTCTTATAGTTTTCCAGATTTTATAGGCAATCTTCATAGAATCCTCTTTGAATCTTCAAATCTTCATCCGGTATTCATTCAATGAATTTCCAGATTACACGTTTTATCAAACCATCCTCAATTGTTTATCCATTCATAAGGATTTCGCACAATCATTAAATCATTACCATTTCATAGAGATCAAAATACGTCAAATTATCAAAATCAACAATTGATCATGAATTATTGAATTAAACAAATTCAAATTAGTCTTACCGATCCAAAATATACTTATCGGTTTAATGTTTTTCAAAAGCGAATTCCTTCACGTATTCAATATTTTAAATTAATACCTGGTGATTTTGTCTGTTTTACAGTTGTACGATCTACATTTAGAAGATCATCTAGATCCTTTTGAGCATTAGTTTTTCCAGAATCCTTTTCCGGAGTAAATTTTAGAGTTGCGCGGACTTCCTGCAACCATTGCTCACGTTTTTCCTTATCCTGTAACTGTTTCAAAACCTGCAAATTTCTTATCAGAAAATCACGATCAAAGCCTCGTAAGGCAACTAAAGAATCATTCGGATCGACACTATCATCAGCATCATCATGATCTGAATACGGATTATAATCAGATTGATTCAGTAATGGAAACACCGAAGCTTTCGCACTAATTTTTCCAGCTGATCCTTTCGAGCTATGAATGTTTTTCGGTGATTCTCCTAGATCAAAAATTGACTTTTTCTTCACGGACTCATCCGATTGCTTCTCCATTTTCACCAATTCCTGAGAATACGGATGACGCCAATTGATGAATAACAAAATCACACCGTACGCTGATATGAGATTATAATTCAACTAGGAACGAGCTAACTAATGAAGAATAATAAATGAATCGATTGTTTTATTGATATTGTTCTATTTGAGTACAATTGGAGAAAACACACAGTGAATGTGTGATTTTCTGGAACTGAAAGTTACATTGTTAATGAACAAATGAACTATTTATAGAGTTGCTAGAGTCGCATCTTCGCAGGTTGATTGGATGCACTTGCGTCTTGTCCATCCGCAACTGCATCACTTCTGACTTGTTCTTTATACGACACTTGCTCTTGAGGTCTTTATCATCGGAAATGTAGCTGCTAGGCCATTTGCATGTCTGATCTTGACCTATCCGCATCATGCAGGGTGCTCGAAAGCAGCTATCAACAACTTCTGGGTGATTGATAATGGAGCATCCAGGCACATGACTGGTAATATTTCCCTGTTATCTGATGTTAAACCAATTAATGGCGGGAATGTTACCTTTACTGGAAATAAAGGAGGAAAAATAAACGGTGAAGGCAAAAAGGGTAACGAGAAAGTCACATTCGATGAAGTTCAATTTGTGGAAGAATTGCAACATAACCTGCTTAGTGCCTCACAAATTTGTGACAAGTAGTACACTACTGCTTTCACAAGTTCTGAATGCTTAATTCTGAAACTCGGAATCCAGATTCCTGAATAATGGATCGTGATGCATGCACCAAGATTTCGAGATCTGTATGTGTTGAATATGAATCATACTTCATCTGCTATATCGGCTACATGTTTCATCTCAAAAGCCACGGAAAAGCGATTTTGTGGCATCGCCGTATGGGACACATCAACTACCGGAAGATGAATTATTTAGTAAAACATAATCTGGTAGATGGCATTTCTATGAATCGTTTCTCGATTAATGATGTGTGTGTTTCTTGCAAGAAGGGCAAACAACGGAAAAAGTCTCATCCTTTCAAACGAATTAACACGATAGTTACACCGTTGGAGCTACTTCATATGGATCTCTTCGGTCCTATGAATGTTCGTAGCGTTGATGGTTGTTTTTATTGTTTGGTGATCACGGATGGCTTTTCACGTTTCTCATGGGTGGCGTCTATGCATTCGAAAGATGAAACTCCGGCTATCATTCAGAAATTGTTATCCGAATTCAGATCTATGTACAAGTACAAAATCTGTCGCATTCGGACTGATAATCGTACGAATTCAAAAATACAAAAATGACAGCATTTTGTGATTCTCTTGGTATTGTTCAAGAGTTTAGTGCATCGTGTACTCCACAAAAAAACGGAGATGCTGAAAGGAAGAATCTAACATTGATTGAGACAGCGCGAACAATGTTGTCTGATGCACATATACCAATTACTTTTTGGTCTGAAGCGGTTCATACTGCTTGTCATGTGCTAAATCATTTTCTAATTGTCAAATGATTGAACAAGACGAGTTATCACTTGCTTAAAGGTCATAAGCCGAATTTAAGCTTTTTAAAGTTGTTTGGATGTAAGTGCATTGTTCTCAAGGAAGGTGGAAAGTTTGATGAAAAAGTTGTTGAAGGCGTTTTTGTTGGATATCAGAATCCAATGAAAAGGGTTTACTTTCCTCCTTCAAAGAAAATTGAGTGTCACTTGAATGTTGATTGTCAAAGATATACTCTTCTAACACCCAAGACGGAGGAAATTCCTACTTTTGACTACAATCATTTATTTGATTCTTTCTCGGTTGCATGTACTGACTCTACTGATGAGACTTCTAAAGAACTCATAGTTGCTGCTATATTACATTCAATGAATAATCGTGGTTCAAATATTCCAAAGCTTCCTCATGTGTCTACTACTGCTTCATCAAGTCAGAATCTTTGCTTATTTGAAGGGTTGTCCAGATCTTGGTATCTGGTATCCTAATGATAATAAGTTCGAGTTATCAGCTTACTCAAACTCGGATTATGGCGGATGTAAAATCAATTTCAAATCTACTACCGTCGGGTGCCAATTTCTGGGGGAGAGGCTCATCTCGTGGCAATGCAAGAAACAAACTTCGGTCGCAATGTCTACTGCAGAGGGGGAGTATGTTGATGCTTCCAATTGTTGTTCACAGGTTCTCTGGATTCAACAGCAGTTGCGTGATTACGGTTTGAAATTTCTGGCTACTCCTATCTATATCGATAACTCGGCTGCTATATCAATCAGGAAAAACTCCGTGCAAAATTCAAGCACATTGACATTAGAAACCACTTTATTCGTGATTGTTATGAAAAGAAATTGATTGATTTACAGAAAATTCACACTGATTTTCAAAGAGCTGATTTGTTTACAAAAGCGTTTGATAAAACTCGCTTTCAATTTCTTTTAAAGATCAATGGAGTTACTCGTTTCACTGCCACATAATCTGTTTCAGTTGATCATTATTTTATTTCTTTTTATTTCTTTTATGTTTTCCTTTGTTTTTCTACTTTTTAGGGGAGATATATGGAAAATACAAAAATAGTGTAATTTCTTGTATTCAATATGAAAAAAGCATTAAAAAAATGAAAAATGCAAAAATTAAAAAATTGGAAAAATTTAAAATTGAGAAATGTGATCCAACCTTGTGAGAAATGATGGTACATCAGAGTATGATACTGACCATGGATAAAATAGGAAGAAAGGTTGTAGGTACTTGTATGTGTTTCTGAATGTGTTAATCAAATATGATATATGCAAGTATGATATAAAGATAAAGCTAGCCTGAAATTTGTGGTGAAACATGATTCTCGTTTTTGAGTAATTCTGATCTTAGATGAAAATACAAAAATAGAATAAGAGAATGTTCTAGTGTATGCATGCTTTATTTTGAAAGGTTTAAACTTGTTTGATTTTCTTTATTTTGTCAAACGATCGGACTTTCTCTGCGTATCGAAAAATCGGCCTGATCGTTGTTTGTTTGACGTTCTGCTTTATTTTTCTTGGTGTTTCGTATAATTCATCGGGCTTTCTCCGCGTATACAGGAGTATCGACCTGATTGCTGTTGAATTATACAATTTCAACTTGTTTTCTATTTCTTATTTTGTTAAATCTGAGGCCTTATCTGCGTATCAAAAGATCGACCTTAAGGTAGACGATTTAACATCATGCTTTCTTTTTGCATGACACACTATGAACTAATAATCACTATATATAAAATCTATGGTGAATAAGAGAAAAATAAAAAAATTAATAAGTCAGATTATCAATTACTTGAATATGTGGGTTCCATGATTTCTGTGCTTGATAAAATTGTTACCTAACGCATATCAGAAAGCTATAGAAATTGATTTGATTTAACTGAAACAAACATGAAAGTGTTGTATTCATACACAACTTGGCTTGCATGCTGATTATTCTGAAATTGAAATGTGTGTGGTACACATATTTGATATGATCTCACGTTGCGATCTTTCTCACAAAAACATAACTTATCGCATTTAATTTTTTTTTTGTTGATTTGGTACTTTTTAGAAAATTTCAAAAAGATTTTAGGTGTGCTTTAGCATAATTTCAAAAAATCAAAAAGATTTTGGTGTGTTTTGATATACAATTGCTCAAATTCAAAAAGATTTTGTTTTTGTGTTATTTTTTGATCAACTGATTACGGAAAACGGCAATTTCTTGTTGTTTGAGCCACAATCGAAGCATGAATCAGCTCATCAATGTTAAAATGTGCAAAATTGAAAACTTATAATTTTTGGGTGAACAATGACAAATATGAAAACTTATAATTTTTGGGTGAACAATGACAAATTTGAAAAGTTGGAGGGTTAAAATTGTAAGTTGTCACTGATACGCACGTACCAAAGTGATACGCGTGGTGGTACACCCGTACTAAGTTGTATGCTGGGCCGGACCACCAGGGGTATATAAGGGTTCATCTGGTACGCATTCCTCATTCTCAACGTACCACTCTCAAAACACTCTGTGAAACCCTAAGTCCTCCGTACCCGTTTTTCTTCGATTTCTCGATCGATAACGAACTTTTGACTGTGATTTTTGTTGCTACAGGTAGTTACTTCAATTTCGCACATGTTGGTTGTATTGATTTACGATTTGGTTGTCTAAATCTCGTGATTTGCGAGATCAAAGTTTCGTTTTTCATAAAACTTGAAATTTATCTGGTTCAGTCGTTTATCAAGCATCTCTATTGTTGTTAAGCACATGTTTAGACTCGGTTTTTGATGTAGAACAAAACCTCGGTGCTTAATTTCATAACCCGTACACTTTTTGGACTAAAAAAAAGGAGATTGACCATTCGGTGTCTGTTCTACCGCTGTACTAGATGGTACGCAGGCCCGTACCAACATGGTATGCATGAGGGCACGTACCAGCGTGGTATGTTTGACTTTTCTGGTACGGTCAATGGTCTTCGTGGAAACTGGTACGCCCAGACCAAAGTGGTCCGGATGACCAATGTGGTACGGGATGTGGTTTTTGTCAAAGTTAAGAGTTTAAGCGTTTCATGTCAAATTAGAGTCAATTGTTAGCGTTTTTTATTATTCATTACAAATTTAACATTACTTGCTTTTGTGAATTTTCAGAAATGGCTATTGTATTACCATCAAATGACGAGCACAACATTTGTGTGTATCTCGGTGCTCCTAATAAGTGGAGATCTCATTTTGGGAGTATTTTCGAGTTCATGCAATGTTCAAGAATTTATTATGCAGCAACTCATGAGTGTACGCCATATAAAGATATTTTAAATACTTTCTGGATTAAAGCTTAGGTTGACTGTTCTTTAGTTCCACCGGTGATTAGATCGAGGGTTCATGAGACTAAGATTGTCATTTTAGAGGATGATGTTCGTCAAGTGTTACAATTTAACGATAATGCTGATTTTCCTGTTGAATTTAACGAGCCAGATTTGGTAGGATTGCTTTGAAGAATCAAATATGATGGAAATATCACAGCAAAGTGGTTCGTCAAGGCAAATCTTTCTCCTCCATACAAATACCTGCTGCATGTAATCATAAGGTGTTTTGGAAATAAGCTTAGAGGTCACGAAGAGTTTGATATGAAGATTCTGTCATTCTTCACAGCTCTAGTGATGAACAGAGAGTTCAATTTATCTGATGGGTATTTGCTTACATGAAAGAAAATATATTGGTGAAGCAAAAGAAGAGCCTTATGTATCCAAGATTTATTCAGATGAGTCTTGATGATAAGCATCCACAACTTCCAAAGAATCCAGATTTTGTGTTGATTCTCAAGCACATGAATCAAGCAGCTTTCGAAAAATTACTGGTTTATCAAAAACAAAAAGGGGCTAACATACCCCCACCGGTTAACAGATTGATAGGTCACCTTGCAAAGCGAGACTATGTGGCTCCTGCTAATGGTGCATCCCGACATGTTGATAGTTCGGAGGATGAATTAGAATATGATAATAATGGTAATCCAATAGAAGATGCTGAAAATCTAGATGAAGATGAACCAGTGAATCAAGAACCGAATGTGCAAGAACAAGTAATCCAAGAACCTGTTCAGCAACAACATCAAGATCAAATTGTTCAAGATCCTGTTATTGAAAATGTGAGGGTTGAGCCTGAAGCTGTTAATGCTCAGGATGATGAGTTGATGTCTGATGCTGATGTTTCTAATGATGGTGATGCGAGTTCGTCCGATAATGAGTCAGATTCTAATGGTTATGTTGAGATTTTGCATAACACTAGAAGAATTCCAGTTAAAAAAGGCTCCAAAGATCATATTGCTTACTTGAAGTCCAGGAATGAAGATACTTCTAAGTACGAGATTAGAACCAAAACGTCTGCTGAGAGAGATTCTGATGATGATCCATTATATACTCCTACTATGGAGGAATCAGTGAAAAAGACTATGACTGGTGACAATAGGAAAAACCCCAATGCAAGATACTGGCAAGAGAGTTAAGACAGTTTCAAGGTACAAGATGTTGGTTAAAGGGGGATCGTTACTTGCTGATGCGAGAAAATCTTATACTAGTAGTCCGCCGTCTAAGAAGCAAAAAGTTGCTGATAAACATCCTTCAATTCCTAAACAGCCAACCACAACCACTGCTGGTGTTCAAAGTTCTGGTGTTCCACCAGTGAGAAAGATAATTCTCAAATCTTTATCAAGTTATGCTTCTACTACTTCTACTGTTGCTCCTGCTTCGTCTACAATCACTGCTGTTGATCTGAAACTTGCATTGCATAATTCTAGGCTTGATGCTTTAGAAACTACTAATCGTCAACAAGCTGAAGAAATTAATTAATTAAAAGATGTTGTGAAAGAATTGAGATAACGGGATAAAGTAAAAGACCGTGAGATTGCTCGATTGCAGCAGATTTCTCTTTCGCTGGGTGAGCAACTAAATCTTTTGTTAAAACCATTACCTGCTCAGGGGGAGATAAGACCAAATCCAGAAGATACTAGCAACGATGATGATGATGTTTCCAAATATTTGAATGATAAGGATGATGAGGATGCGGAAGGAGGAATAGGCGGAGATGGTTCCGGTACTGCTGATACTTCAAAATTTGCTGGTACATCTGCTGCGGGTGGTTCTACATCTCAAGGGGAGACAACAGGTAAAGACCTATATGATGTGACCCTATTACCAGAGTAGTTATTGAAGAAGGGGAGTATATACATCAGTACTCAAAAGAGCAACTTGCTGCAATATATGCTCTAAATGTTGAAGATGTAGATAAAGTTCATGTCGCTGAACCTTACAAAGAAAATGATTCTAGTGAAGATGTTGAATATGAAGAGGAACATGTGGAAGTGGAAGATATGACAGCAGAAGTATATCCAGATGATCCTAAGGTCTATGCTAATTTCACTGATGATGATCATTCTGGTGGATTCAATTTCTTTGGTAAGGATGATGAGGAAAAGATTGAGAAGGAATTGAAAAAGAAAGAATCTGAGAAACAGACTGAAACAACTAAGTCTGATAGTTTCTTGGAAGAACAAGAGAAGAGAAAATTATTTGATGAATGGATGAAAGAGCAAAGGGCTAAGAAAGTACCTTTGGTGAAACCTACAAAATCTGTTAATCAGAAGTGTTTCTTTGAAAACAGAGGTAAAGCCGTTAGGAATATTATCAGTTGGATGTAAGATTCGCAGCTCAAGTGTTATGCTATAAAGAAAGAATTTGGGATTATATATCTGAAAAGTGCATTAAGGTCCAATACTTTGCCGGTCTGTGATGTTAGAGATTTGACCAGAAAACAATTTCTGAATTATGGTGAAAATGTTTTAGCTGAATTCTTCAAGAATAAGTTGCACGAAGAATGTCAAGGGAGGTTCAGATTTTTAGCTCCTCAAAGTCCGAAGTATACAGATCATCCAACGAAGATTCATCCGAGAACTGGAAAAGTTGTAGTAGTGTTGAAATACAAGAAGCCGATTCAATTAAAGAAGATAACTTTGAAGAGGCTTGAACAAGATTTCATAAAGACGTTAAAGTGGTGGTATTATGACGAGCGAATAGGAGAAGCAGTGATCGTGGTGAAAGAAGAGAACAAAGTGGTAAGGATTTTTGATCTGATGTGGTTGATCAATTTATCCGAATCACAACATGTTAGGACAAGTTTTTGTGTGTGGCCGTTATTGTGCGAATATATTAGAAGATTGTGTTTAACATAGTTGTAATGATGTCAACGTACCAACCACCGTACCAATTGGTACGGCCGTACCAAAGTGGTACGCAGGGTGGTTCACCTATAAATAGGTGTTGGTATGTTGGTCATTTTCAAGTTTGGTCATTTACTCTTTGTGAGTGTTAGAGAGAGAGGAGGTTCTGTCCAAACCTCCTCCAGAGCTTCAATGATGTATACTCTCTCGGTATTGTAATCATTCGACATTAATTGAATGACAAACTTCCGTCTCTATCATTCTATGATCTATAAACAATCGATATATGGTTTTACACAACAATATACTATATCAAGCTTAAGATGTTGATTAAGCCTTACAATTTCAAAAGGTGATTAGAGTTTGTTATACTTTTGGGATTCACGCTGACAACAACAGAAATCATTTTTGGATTGGACTGAGACAAAAGCTTCTGAAGACTAGCATAAGACAAAGGGGTTTGTTAGAACAAGTTACTGTGTTTGATGCTAGGTCTAGGCATTTTGGGAATGTAAAGTTTGTTTTGTAAAGTTTATGTTCCAGTGTACCAGTGGGCGGACCAGTTGGTACGCAGCTCCGGACCAACTGGTACGTTGGTTAAGTTGGTACGTTGGACAGGTTACTATAAATAGTTTTGAGTTCTTTATTTAGAATAGAAGAGTGAGTGCATCCAGTCTTAAGTTTGTGTTTTCATAGTTGTTCTCTCTCTGTTTCTCTCTGTAACCATTTTCTATTGAAATCAATCAAAGAAACTTTTATTTACCTTGTTGTTCATCGAATCGATCTGTAGAGACCTTAAAAATATGAGGCTTTTGCATTAGATATATTTGGGCTAGTTTATAATGTGATTGGGCTAAATTGTATAGGTTGTTAGTGGGTTAACTAGGTCCGGTCATATATAGGATCTACGGGCCAAATTTTGTAACTTGGTTAACAAGTTTAGGTCACCACTATATAAGGAATAGGTAAGTGACATGTTTAGGGGTTAATTGTGTGTTTTTGACAAGGGTGATCATCGAAATTCTCCAAGAATTTCGATTGGTTCAAAGGTGTTTGGCAATCAGATTTCATCAAGTGTTATTCATCTGGTTTGTGTTTTCATTTTATTTTCATCGTTTCTTTATTGTTTTATTCGATCATACTTGAATCATCTATAATCACCGGATTCCGCACGGTGATTAGTAGACTTTGATATCGTGTGAGGGACTTCTCGATCCTTACAATTGGTATCAGAGCCAAGAACGCAAGTTATGGCTCTCGCGATATCAGATTCAAGTTTTTGCTGACTAACGACTCGAGTTTCTTGGTGATTTTCAGCATTTAGCACGAAACGGGAAGTGTTTTTGCAGGTTTCGCACAGGACAGAAGCAGGCTGCTAGGATTTCATAAGTTTTTCGACCCTTTTGGATACTTTTTGATCGACTTCACTACGTCAAAATGCACCTTTGGCCATGGAAAAAAAACCGTGACCAAAGGTGTTTGGTCACGTTTTTTTTTTCCATTCCAATCGACACCAAAGGTCCCGTCACCTTATGTACCCTACGGCCACGTTACAATATCAATGGCTGAAGCCACCTATAAGCGTGGCTAAAGGGTACCAATATTTATTGTTGTAATCAAAAAATTCTTCTGGAAAGCGTGGCCAAAGGGTCCCAACGGCCACATGTGTTTGTTTAACGTGGCCTTAGGTATTATATGGTCACATATATTTGTGTTTTAGCCACATACATTATAAAAATACGTGGCCAAAGGGTTGCTGAAATCATAAATTTGTCACAATACGCGTGGCCACACGCGTGGCCAAAGGGTGGCAACGACCACGTTAAAATTTTAAAAGTGTGGCCTTTGGTATTATATGGTCACGTATATTTGTGTTTTAGCCACATATGTTATAAAAATAAGTGGCCAAATGGGTTGCTGAAATTAAAATTTTTGTCCCAATACGCGTTGCCAAAGGGTGGCAACCGCCACGTTAAAATATGAATAGCGTGGCTTTTCGTATTATATGGTCACGTATATTTGTGTTTTAGCCACATATGATATGAAAAAAACGTGGCCAAAGGGTAGTTGAAATCAGATATTTTGTCCCAATACGCGTGGCCAAAGGGTGGCAATGGCCACGTTAAAATATCAAAAGTGTGACTTTTGGTATTATATATTTTCTTAATTACAAATAATTAAACTGCATATTAATTAATATAGAGAAACCTTAAAATCATATTATAATTAAAAATTAATGTATATACACTAATCAAATGCCGTTCAAAAAATAACATACACTAATCAAAGTTTCATTTGTATAATAATTAATTATAATTTCTTTTCCATGCTCATCAGTTGCTTCTGCTGGATCCGTGTACTATGTATTCTGTTTATCAGATCTTGAGTCAGCTGGTTTGGTGTTAAGTACACTTTCGGCATCTTTTTCCGATCATTATTTACCTGGAAATGACAAATAAAACTGATCAGATATATATATATATATATATATATATATATATATATATATCTATTACTATATATAATACATATTGCCCTAAAGGGCATTTTCGTCATGAAATTTCCTTAATCCTTAAGACGCGTACAAGAGTTTATGCTGTGTGTACAAGGGTTTAAAGCATGAAAAATAAAGCACCATCAAACTGCTTTACAAAGGTTAATCCCGTTCAACAAAAGTGAGGTTAAATTAGTAATTATCCTAACTGACTTTTTCTGCATTTAATCTCCTATCACGCTTCCATCGAACAACCACAACCATCAGAGCGCGCCGCCTTCGTGAACAACGCTTCTCCACCATCTCTCCTCCCTTCAATTGGCCATCGCTGGTAACTCTCATCGTCTTCGTTAATTAGCTATGATTACTGATCGGAAGGCCAGGATTGAGGATCGTTAGGGCTTCTGCTCGGCTATAAAATCAGAAGCAATCCTCCGTTTCGAAATCCGATTTCAGGTAATTATGCTCCTCCATCGTTCTTCTATGTAGCGCCCAAACTGATTCTGCTCCTCCATCGTTCTTTTATGTGAGTCCATTTAATTTTCTGTTTTTTTATCTTAATTCTTGTTGTTGTAGAATCTGATTGAGGTTCCCTCACTGTGGACGATTTGGTTTTTGTAGAATCTGGGTTTGGTATAATTAGATTTTGAGGTAAATTGTTTAATCTCAACTACTCTTTATTTACAGTTTTAGTTTTATTTGATATCTGTTGTACCTGCATTTTGTTTTCTGTTGTGAGTGACTTTTACAATTGCTTATTTATCGTTGTTTAAGTCTCATTTTCTTTTGATTTGATTTCTTTGGTTTGTGTATTCATTATGATTATATTGTTTAATTTTATTTGCCTTTCTTCTTTCATTATAGGTTTTGGGTGATTCAGATTTTGGATTAGTTGTTCATGGGGTGTGGTTCAGATTTTGGACTTGGTTTTCTGATTTTGTTCTGATGGTAATTTGTTTTTGGCATGATTGCAGACTTGGAGTAATGCAATTGGGATTTGGGATATTGATGCAATGTGAGATGGGCTATGTTGACCAGCAGTAGTTGGACACAAATCCTTATGGTTTGAATACTGTTAGTTTTCTAGATTACTACCTCATTATAGAAATCCTCATGTAATCAAGGCTGTGAGTTTGCTTCACTTGCAGCTTTATACTCAACTAATCATAGAAAACAGAATGGGGAAGATTCAAATAATACAACCATTAGTAATTTGTTTCAATACAAGATCTCAGATTCTTTTTAGTAAAATATCTCACAAGTTTGAGAGTTTTGATTGCAGATTTTAGTGGCTGCTGCATGTAAACAACTAGAACTAGAGATGAATGTTGGTGTTGGCAATTATGAGTATCCAACTTTGGTGGCCTTTTTGGTAATATCATGTCCTTGACTCTTTCCAATTGGTTTTAAATCTTTGAAACGAACATGTTAACCATTTATGAAGTATGTCAAACAAAATGTGTTATCTAAATTTGTTATCTTTGTTTGGAATATTTCAAAGATCTTCAAGTATGCTAAAGGTTTCCAAGTTGTGAGCATGTGCTTAGTAGCCATTGCATTGACCAATTTCTAGGGATGCTATTGTTCACTAGATTCATGTTGTTTTTTTTATTGAGTTTTGGTTTTGTTTTGTGATTATGAATGTTCATCCTTTTATTATCTGCTAATACACAATTACATAAGAAGTTAGTTCATGGTAGATGTGTTTTGAATCAAATAGTCTGGGTATATTCTGATTTTTTTTGTATGTATTTATGTGGGAAATTATTGATAGTTTATGTGGGCAACTACACAGAACCTTGCCCCCGCTTCTCTAATCCAAGGACTCTGAAGGAAAAGAAGACTCAAAGGTCAATTTATTGGCTTTTAGTTCAACTTATAGTGTTTGTTTTCACTCTACTGTTCTTTAAGGCTCCTAAACTGTACCTATTTAATCCATCAAATCCTCATTATTAGGATTGAATCCTCACCCCTTAGGGGTCAATGTTCTTTGGTAGCAATATATAGAGATATTATTATGGTTTTTCTTTTGCTTTTGGAAACTTTATAGTTTTTTATATGAACTCCCGTATGTATTGAAATATTTGTAATCCCTTGGACAGTCTGCTGTAAAAAATTTGTATTGCTACTTTCATAATTGTTGTAGAAAATTTGTATTACTGCTGTTATAAATAAAATGTTATAATCATACCTAATATACAAGATTTTACAAATGTGATAGAGTTGTGATGGTGTACACGTTCACATTAAATTTTATTTATATTTTATTAACTCTTAAAGATAAATTTCTATCAACCCAAAAGTAGGTTTAGAGAAAGAAATCATACGGTGTAAGGATATGAACACATAAACTATGAACTTTGGTATTCAGAAGCGTGGGTAAGTGGCATCAAAAATGGATGTTAGTTAAAGTAATTGTTGTAATTATAGGTATTGGGTATTTGAAAGATGGATTGCTAATTTTAGAACCCCTAGAATGCTTTGATAGAGGTCTTTTGCTGATGTAGATGCAGAACAAGATGACATATATTGAGCTAAAATAATATACGGTAAGCAATTAATTAAACGGTCTTCTCTTTTAACTTTACATGGTTAATTTAACTATTTCTACAATCTGCCTATAATTTTTTTGCGTCTCATTATAAAAAGATTGTTTATTGTTGCAGTTAATAAGGAAAAAGAATGGTGCCTCCATAGCAACATTAGCATGCAGCAGATCCTAAATTGTATCCTCTGGTCAAACCCATAAGTGAAACACAGCTCAATACACAACTTTATAGTTCAAATGCACCATAAAAAATATACATGCTTAATATTCCTATTCACTAATGTCAAAAAAGGATAGCATTTGTCCCTTAGCTTACTAATGCGGACATGGCAAGGTAATTGAGTATGAGTATTTACATATTGCCCCTTTTAATCCGTTGTGTTTCTTGAATTTAGTAACATTTTGGTGTATTTTTAGGTACTTTGGGTTATCTTGATGACATCCACGGGTTCCTACAATGATCTTTATTGTGTATTGGGGAACGGCTTCATAATCACTCAGTTCTTGACAACATTACTGGTATGCATTCTAAGGGTATTTAAGATTGTTTCCCTATGCTTATTGTTAACTCACCTATTACAAATGAATTAATAGGAAAGGAATGACAATATTTTTAAATTTTAGATACTGAAATAACTCTTTCTACATGAGACCAGGTAAGTTATCAAATGGGTCAAACTGGGTAAATATATTTGGGTTGAAACAGGTTGGATTTGGTATTTCAGGTTGTTTGACCAGGTATACATGTTTTTCAAGTTTATTCCAACTGAGTTATAAACAAATACGACATTGGATTCGTTTTGAAAGTTATAAGGAATATATAATTTGGCAAACTATCTTCCTTAACCATCAAATTGAATTCTTACTGTTCTGATTGAGCAATAATCAGGGTAGGGTAACATATGTGTGTGTTTGATGTTATGAAAAAAAAGTGTTTTTTTGTTCCAACTTAGAGCAGGAGTAGTAATTTTGGTATTAAACAACAATTTCCAGCTAGGAGTGGTTTCTTTTGTTTGATGTTGGGGATATGATGCTTTTTTTTATCATGATCAACAGCAGGATTAAAGATGGGGGAAGACATTCATAAGTTTGGTTGGTTTGGACCCATCATGCATGATCTTGCATTTGCATCAATGGGCTTAGGAAATTGATTTCTCCACATGTTTGGCACTGTTTCGATCTTGTTTAGGGGCTGTTTTGGCACTGTTTCGATGTTGTTTTAGAACAAATTATGTTGTTTAATGCCATTAATAATGTTGGACTTGGAGCTTTAGTGGGATAAGCATATAAGAGTACTAATGAAGTTGCAAGTAACCCATGAATGATGAATTTTATCTTTGTTCTATTAAATATTTAAAAAAAAAATATATTCATATACTAGCAAAGTAATTGATAATCTAATCATTTTTAGTTTACTCGAGAGATAAGAGTAATTGATTAGCTAAGTAATTGATTTTCAGCTTACAAGTAATTTGACCATATATGAAAATTGGTAGTCATGTATTATCTATATAAATACTTGAAACTGGTCTTTAAACAAATTTTTTGACCTCTAAACCTAACCGCTTATAAGAGATTGGGTGATAACTTGAAAATCTCGAGCCTCTTTTTCTCCATCAACTTTATCTCAACTTCATCTTCTCGGATTTACTGTTTGAACTCAAAACCGCAAAAATAATCACTTCTTCATGCCGATTACGTTTACAAAGTTACTTACTACCGATGAGTTAAGTTGTTGCCCATAGCGTCACTCAAGTTTCTACCGAGCTTCGTGTGCAAAGGTATTAATCATACCTTTCCACTTAAAAGTGTAGTTAGTACATTAATACTACGAATGAGAATCTAACAGACGTACAATAAAATATATCATAAAATGATTTATAAACTAACAAAAGACAAGTATCGCGTTAGTTGATTTTCGCCGTCACTACATCACGCAAATAGAAAAACGAGTATAACATTGTAAATTTTCATCGCACCGCGAATACCACGTAGTAAATTGTTGTGCGACTGCAACGTGCGAACAAAAGACAAGTAACACGCTATAAACTGTCTCCGCCGCAACGCGCGGGCACACGGCTAGTATATATATATATATATATATATATATATATATATATATATATATATATATAGGGGAAGGATCAAATAAAAACAAGATGTTATTGCGAAAACACGAAAACAAATATTAAAACCTCTATAACTTCCTCATACCTTAATAATTTTTAAAAAAAAATTGCACCAAAAGTCTTAAAATTATGTCACCTTTAATTCTGGAAAAAAAAAATTAAACATATAAAATTTCGTGAATTTTTTTATTATTGCACATGTGCAATAATACGTATTAATTATATTACACATGTGCAATATTAACAAAAAAACATTCATTTTTTAAAAATTTTTTCAACAATTAAAGATAACAGAATTATAAGATCTATGGTATAATTTTTTATCAAAAATATTAACGTATGAAAAAATTATAGAGGTTTTAATATTATTGCACATGTGCAATAATAATTTTTTATTGCACATGTGCAATAATAATTTTTTTTAAAAAACGTAGAATTTTTTTTAATTTTCTCCAGAATTAAAGATAAAAGAATTATAAGATTTATAGTGCAATTTTTTATAAAAAATTTTAACATATGAAAAAGTTATAAAGGTTTTAATATTATTGCATATGTGCAATAATAATAATAAAAAAGTTAACATAATTTTAAGGATTTTGGTGCAAAATTTTTTAAAAAATATTAACGTATGAAAAAGTTATAAAGGTTTTAATATTTGTTTTCGTGTTTTCGCAATAAAAGTTGTTTTCACATGATCCTTACCCTATATATATATATATATATATATATATATATATATATATATATATATATAGTTAATTAATTATAACGGATACGATTAAATAATGTATACTCCTCCATCAGCAACTTTGCAATCACCAACGGGTCTTCTAGGAATACCTGCACACTGGTTTAAATCATTAGTATTCAAATGACCCGAAGCATACAG
>JBCNJP010000017.1:75030728-75088298 GCA_039602395.1 Deinandra increscens subsp. villosa | reverse complement strand
TGTGCCAAGGAAGAATTATTGCGGAAGCAAGATAACTTGCCTTTGAGTAATTAGGGTTAATGGATCAAATGGGTTAGGAGGGTAATGTAAATGAGTCCTTAACTCCACTAAATTAGTGTGTATGGATAAAAAATGGTCTAATAACCTATATATATATATATATATATATATATATATATATATACATTGGTGTTTTTATGCCAACGCTCCTGAGCTATTTTTTTGAAATTTTCATGAATTGAAGTGTATTGTGCGGTTTATTGCTTTAGGCCATTAATACTAATGTGTTACTAGTGTTGGTGGTAGATAGACCTTAGTGGATGGGTTTAGATCAAATTAAGGGATATGGAACTGCATACCAAGGCTTTTGGAAAACATTGTTGTGTTTTGTTTTAATGTGAATGTAATGTAAACTTATTCTGATAGCTGGTTGGGTTAAGATTAATAGTGACACGTAATTTTGTTAAACTTGATGGACGACTTTATAAGTTAAACATCAAAGTTTTCTAACTATGTTTTCCAAATGTCAAATTTTATGCATTAAGCGGGTTGGGCCTTACAAGTTGGTATCAGAGCCACGGTTTTAGGGATTCAAGTGTCATGGGGGAACTTAAACTCATACCAAGTGCTCATGATGCGAAAAGGGTGTTTAGTTCAAGGTTCGATCTTCAGATCCGGTAAGTGATTTGAATTGTACATTGTGATATTAAATGATGATTGTGATGTAAGGACCATTGTAAATGGTTGATCTGAAAATGTGAATGATTGAAAAGCGGAAAGAGGTAATGAGGATACTAACCTATTGTAAATTTTTAGTTTACAATGATGGATGAGAATGACCCAGCTGGGGCTCTTATAGAGCCAATGATTGCAGAAGTAAAGAAGCTGATTACACATGAAGTTGTGGCCTCCGTGGAATCAGCAGTTCGAACCCACATAGGCCAGATGGAAAATGCCTTGATGGAGGCATTGGAGAAGAAGCTGGAATCTTTGAGAAATGATTTTATGGCGGAGCATAGCGGGAAGAAAGATAAAGGGAGATTACTTATAAAGACTTCATGGCGTGTAAACCTCCCCTTTATACTAGTGATGCGGATCCGATAGCCTGTTATTGGTGGCTAACGGAATTTGAAGCAGTATTTGAGCGGAGTCACTGTGATTCAGCGGATCAAGTGATGTTTACAACCAAGCAACTCCAATCGCATGCTAATTTATTGGTGGGATATGACGGGGGCTAAGAAGGAAAGGAGGCCATTAAGGCCATGACGTGGGAGGAATTCAAGGAGCCATTTGAAACATATCATAGCCCCCAGGATGAGGTAAACAAGATACAAGACAAACTCACGCAGTTTTATCAAAAAGAAGGGGCAACCGATTGGGGAAGTAACAAGTTACTTCCTAGATAGAGTAAAATTTTGCAAAGAGCTGCTGAGAAGGGAAAAGCAGAAGGTATATCAATTCAATAACATGCTGCATACTGATTATAGGGAGTTTATAAACGCTTCCAGATGTGAAACTCTCGAGGAGCTAATCAATGCTTGTCGAGAGAGAGCGTTAGAACTGAAAAAGCATGTGGAAATGGGTGAAAAGAGGGGAGCGAAAAGTAGTTCTGCCCCGAGCAAAAATGAATCATGAATGAGTCACCCAAGAAAGCTGAAAACAAGAAAGGTGGGTCATCAGATGGTCCACATTGTGGGAGGGTGCACAAGCGAGCGTGTTTTCTACTAACAAAGCAGTGTTATGATTGTGGGAAGACGGGTCATGGAATAGCTCAATGTCCCAGTCCCGCACGATTGTGTTTTGGATGCGGAAAAACAGGCCACAAAAAGAGTGAATGCCCAAACCTGAGCTCGTGGTGTGTGCTGAGGTGTACATAAAATATGACTATATTTTTTCAAACCTTTTTAGCAGTTTTAAATTTTTAAATTTATAATACCTGATTTACTTGACAACTACTATTTCACCATATTACACGGGCAAGTATACCCATCGTGGGCAATATAGTAGTGGTAACTTGAATCGGGGTCGATCGGGACACAATGGAAAATAAGAGCTCTAGATACTCAGCCCGCTGTTATCATCTAGCCAGGTCTAAATTTAGTTTTAAGGAAAGATTAAAAATAAAACAAAAGAAAAGAAAAGTAATAAGATGGTATTTTAGAGAGATGTAAATCGAAGTTAGTGTTACTTGGGAGAACGTACCAGTGACTAAGGAAAGTTGAACATACACTTATAATCTTGTTTAAGATTGTTCACTAGCAGAGGATCAACCACCTTTCGGAATCTTAGGCTCATTCACCATCCAACTGCCAATCGTCTACGAGGAGTACGAATGCCGAGGGAAGGTGCTGCTAGTGAACGAAAAAAGTGGTGTAATGGCACTTAGTTACAGGGTCCCTCAAACCGGCCGACTAACCGTACTCGACACGCCGTCATGAACCAGCAGGGGAACAACCTTGCGTGCCAGATTATTTTATTATGAAAATTATCCTTTTTAAGGGACTAAGGTCCGTTCCTTCCATGCACCGCACATGCACGTCCGGCATAACCAGAACCAAGTTCACAAACACGTACCATCTCGGCTTCCGTGAAGTGACAAAATATTACCAACCCCCATTCCCAACCAAATACTTTCAGCCCGCACATGCGTGGTCATCCGAGTTTGCTTACATAGACATAAGGACCTCAAACGTATCATGTAGCATAGGGCGCGAGTCACCTTTCGGATCATGCATTGTCCCCGACCGGGTGTCATAAGTCCGGCCTTTAGGATTTCAAATTCCCAAATGGTCTGTGATATGTAGAGCACGTTTGGTTCAAAAAATAAATAATACACTTTCAATAAAAAGGGTTTTCATAAAGTCATTAAACACACGTAAGTATAAGAGTTGCCAAGCATGGCTTTAATGATTTGCTTAAGAGAAAGAGAAGATTTCTCAGACAAAAGCTTACAAATTCTTGCTTAAGTTAAAGTTCTTATAAACTTGATTACAAGACTCAAAAATACCAAATGACTTAATACATGGGAGGAGAAGAAAAGAATTGAGCAAGTTGTAAATGAGAAGAAGCCGGCTTTTATAGGCAGATTTCAGAGTTTGGCACGGCCCGTGCCTAGTTTGGCATAGGGCGTGTTGTTTCAGGAGAATCTGTAATGATCAGCGCTCTGACATGGCACGGGGCATGCTATACTTGGCATGGGGCATGACATGTCAGATGGACAGTCCAACGGGGTGTGCTAAGTCAGGGGCACGGGCGTGCTGTTCAGACGCGTGTTCTGGAAGCTTCTGGGATCAGGCATGGGGCGTGCTAAACTTTCCAAATCTTGGAACTTCATTTTTTACTTCTGTTTTTTATCATAATCTGTTCCTTTTTTTATTCTTGCCCTTTCAACCTGAAAAACTAAAAAGAAAACAAAAAATGCTTGTTTTGAAGTTAGCAGATCAGATTTTTTCCGTTTTGTGAGAGATATTTGGTCTAAAAATATGTATAATTTGATGTTCATCAAATATTTCAACACTTAAATGTTTGTCTGTCCTCAAGCAAAACTCTGTACAGAATAATCCTGATAATCCCAAGGATTTGCATCTGCTTGCGCATTATAGGTTAGAGACAACATAAAAGTGGTCCTCCGTCAGGGATTGTATCTGAATATTTGGGTGAACACTCATATCTGGGTGAAGATGAGCAGACAATATAGGCTTGAATGTGATCGAACCTCCACAGATCTCACTGGAATCCACCTAAGTATCATGAGGACCATAAAGGGTAGGTCTTGGGTAAGGTTTGGATAGGTATAATAGAAAAGGGGAAAAGGTGTAAATGAGCGGTCATCTAAAACTTGGTCTTTGCCAGTTACTTTCTCCGAAAGAATATACTACGTTTTAGAGAGCTTTGCTCTTTTAATTTAACTTCAGGAATATGTTTTGTATATCCCTTTTGCTCTAACAACCATTTTATTTTGTTTAACAAAACAGCATTTGAATGTACATCCAGGACCTACGGATTAATCTCATAGCCTTATTTGGTTCTGGAAAAGTCACAGCGTCGAACTTTTTATAAAAGACCTGCTTTTTACGAAATAAATAAGAAATAAAAGGAAGGGAGGTTATTTTGCATAAAGGGGTGATTTTTGCAAAATAAAAAGGGTTTTAGAAATGAGAGGCTTAGGCTCAAAGTGGTCAACTAGGGAAAATTTTATGGAGTGAAGGAAAAAGGGTTAAGAAACGGATGGTGGAAAAATTCTAGGCGTCTCAATCATTTAAATAAGTGTTCCCAATTTTGTCCATCTCGGGACGTATACATATGTCAAGTTCTACCTCTGTCGGATCATCAGGCTTCTCTCATAATTTAGGGAAAAGAGCATGTATATAGTTGATCATGTTATATTCGGGCTCAAATTCTCACTGAATACGGGGGAAGGGGAAAAATAAGTTTTTTTTCTAAAAATAGATTGGTTCATTTCGCCATAAAGAAATATTTCAATTTATTTTAGAAAAATTATTTATAATTCAATGGAATTTGAAATATATATGATTAGGAGGAAAACTGTTATGTGTACCGTTCCGTTTAAGACGAGAAAATTTTGAAAAATTAGGGGATATCAAGGCTCATTTGAAAAAGTTTTGTGTAAGGCTTGATATCGGAGAGAGCAATTGTTTAAGTTCCCGAAAACTTTACCCGTTATTTTCCCGTCCCCACACTTAAAATGTACATTGTCCTCAATGCACCCATACGTTAGTAAACTATGGACGATGACAATAAAAAAATAGTTTGGTTTTCAAAAAATTTGGTAGCACTTCCACTTACCTGACTCTTTGTTCTGTGGAATGGTAACCACGCCAAGTGTCGTGACCTCCTGGTCCGAAACATACTACAAAACCGGTACCTATATCACAAATGCTCAAGACACAAATAATAAACTAAAAAGATAAAGATAAACTAAGTTAAATTATCCATACTAAATACTAATCATATTCATAATCAAGTTAAGATGATACATGTTTTTAGACTTACATCAAACCCAAGATCATTTCTAATATAAAATTTAAAACATGCCAAAATAATCCCACTATCTGGATTCATCACGATCAGTTATAAACACAATCAAACTACTTTATACCATTCCTACTTCTTCTACTTGGCTTCTTCCTAGCTTCACGACCAAGAGCTCCTTTTAGCGACCATCCTGGTCGGCGAGAGCTTGGGGAGATCCTCGTCATAGTCCAGGTTGATGACAAAGTCATCAACCACGCCATCAAGCACAGGGACGTTAGCGAACATGTCGTCGTCCAGAATGTGGGACTCAAAGTTGATGTCTCCCAACACCTCATCTTCGGGTCATGGGGCGCCCGAAGGCACGATAGTGGGCTCCAAGATAGGCTCAAGTCTCTTTCTTGCTCAGAGAGGCCATGCATCCTGCCAGGAACTCAAAGGAAATGGTTAAGAAGTTAACCCTATTGTTCAACTCAAGCTCTCGTTCATAAGCTTCATCTAGGTTTGCTCTTAAGATCATGACTTGATTCATCAAGGTTATGATCGTAGGAGGTGTTCCGGATCGAACGTTGTTCTCATCTTGCTCTTTAATGATCGCCATTTCTGAAAAATTTTACAAACACAATATTATGCATGCACAAGAGGCGGCACGGCCCGTGCCTAGTTCAGTACGGGGCGTGCTGTTCATCGGGACATGAACTTTTGAGTTTCAATTTTTCAGAAAAGCTTTGTTTTCTCAACCCATTCCAATTTTTGTTTTGAAAAATTGGGTTTTTGCAAGTTTTAGTAACGTTTTGAGCAAAAACTATGATTTAGAGAACTAAAAAATAACCTTTGTGGGTTTTATGACACAAACTTGTACTTGGGGTTGAGATAACAAGAGAGCATGTATAAATGAGCTTGAAAATGCAGCTTGAACAATAAGAATGTTCTTGTGTTCATGGCTAGAAGAAGAATGCTTAAGAAGATTGTAGGTTGAAGACAAAAGAGAACTTACCTTAAGGGGTATGGGTGTTCTCTTGACTTCAAAGGCAGATTGAAAGTGAAAGGAGAGGGTTGAAGAGCATATATAGCCAAAAGGTGGCAGCAAAATGTTGATCTCCTGCATTCTTTCGAACGGCATAGGGCGTGCCAGGCTGGGCACGGGGCTTGCCAGGCTAGGCATGGGGCGTTCTTAGTTGTCGGACATTAGAAGGTATCTTGTGACTACATACTCGCAATGACGCAATCAAGCACGGGGCGTGCTGAACCTAAAGATTGCATTTTTTTTCTTGATCTTGACTATTTATTTATTTTCTAATCTACGGATAGGTGACCAAAATTTATTTCCGGGTCCTAGGCCAGACCCGTTGATACACTGTGTGCATCACCCTTTAGAGGAAGTTTTTCTTTGTCGTGGTCGAATATTCCCTTGTAGAGTTTGAGACGATGGCTGTTGACTTTAAATATGGATTTATCATTGTCGCTTATGTCAACAACACGGTAGGGACAAACATGCACCACCTGGTAGGGTGTAGTCCATCTAGATTTTAACTTTCCAGGGAACAGTCTTAGATGGGATTTATATAGAGAACCTTATCTCCCTCTTGAATCTTTCTCAGCTTATTTAGTCACGAATCATGATACTTCTTGGTTCGGTCCTCGTAGATGCTAGAATTTGCATAGGCTTGGCCGCGTAATTCTTCGAGCTCAGTTAATTGACCAAGTCGATTTTGACCTGATTTCTGAAGGTCCATGTTTAGTGTGCGAAGGGCCCAGAAATCCTTGTGTTCTAATTTAACAGGGAAATGGCAAGCTTTGCCATATACCATTATGTACGGGGTAGTAACAATTGGATTTTTGTAGGCCGTTCGAACTGCCCAAAATGCATTATCGAGCTTGTCAGCCCAATCCTTTCGGTGATTAATGACTGCTTTTTCCAGGATTCGTTTGATACCTTGGTTGGTTACTTCAGCTTGGCCATTTTTTTTGGGGATGGTAGGCTGTTGAAACCTTATGGAATACTCCATACCGAGATAGCACTCGTTCCATTTAAGAATTATAGAAGTGGGTACCTCTGTCACTGATTAGCGCTCTTGGAGTCCCGAATCTAGAAAATAAATTTTTGAGGAACTTAACAACTAATTGGCCGTCATTAGTGGGTAGTGTTTCAGCTTCAACCCATTTGGAGTCGTAGTCCACGACCACTAGGATGTAGTTATTCCCTCTCGAAGTTGGGAATGGTCTCATAAAGTCAAGTCCCCATACATTAAAGGCTTCACAAACCTGGATGTAGTTGTGGGGCATCTCGTTTCGCGAGGAGATGTTCCCAGTCCTTTGACAAGCGTCACAGGTCTATACCAATTTGTGAGCATCCTGATATAAAATGACATTTTTCCCAATTGAGAGCTAAATTAGTTTCTTCACATCGGGCGAGCATTTTCTCAAGATTTTACAAACAATGGTCAAATGAGTTGCCAAAAACCAACAAATCATCCGTGAATACTTCCATGGATTTCTCGATCATATCGTGGAAGATGGCAACTATGCAACGCTGAAATGTGGCAGGAGCATTACATAAACCAAAAGGCATGTGTCTGTAGGCGTAAGTCCAGCGCCCAGAAGTTTGACAACCTCTTTTTTACCACTTCTTGTACGTTAGGGTTTTCATTCTTTGTGGTTGGACAACGGGCTTATACACGTCTTCCATTAGGATTTTGTGAGTGCAGAGTGATGGGCTTATTCCGTTAAAATTCGATAGCTTCCATGCTATAGCCTTTCTGTGCTTTTGTAGAACTGCAAGTAATGCTTCCTTTTCCAGTGGGCTCAAGCATGCAGAAATGATCACAGGCGAGTTGTGATCGTCATCCAGGAAGGCGTATTCCAGGTGTTCTGGGAGTTCCTTCAGTTCCAGTATCGGTTGATTCACAGCTGTCGGCTTGCTGTTGGAATCTTCGTCTACTGGGTTGGCGTGAATGGAGTGGATAGACTCATGCTTCGCGTGATCGGATATAGGAGATGGGTTTGTCTCCTCTTCCAGGGTTTCCTTGGTGATTTCTTCTTCTACTTCATGCAACCAAGGAGGATCATTAGAGACGGGATATCCAATAGATCTTTCGATCTTTACAAATAACTTATGATCTCCAAGTTGTAGCCTCTTTTCTTTATTGTCCGGGTTGATCACGGACCTCCAAGTCTCTAAGAGGGGTCTTCCGAAGACTAAAGGCGTGTCATTAAGGATGAAGAAATCAGAGGGTATGTTAACGTTGTTAATGCGGATTAGGACATCTTTGACAACTCCTTTGGATAGATAGATAGAACGATCGGAGAGGATGAACGGCAGGCAGAAAGGGGTCATTTCTCCTAAGTCTAGTTTATTAAGCAGTATGGTAGGCACCATATTTACAAGAAAACTGTCATCAACTACAGCAATTTTATTCTCTTTTTGATAAAACATGGCACATATTTTTTATCAGAAAGTTGTCTAAACTGCAATGATTGTTCTTTTGTAAATATTACTTGCTGTAATTCCTCCAGTTTAGGTGAAGTGAAAAATTCCTTGTAAAATGTAGCATTAGTGGGTACACTAGAAAGACTTTCAAGGGAAGGTGGAGAAATGCGTACCTGGGTTGGAAGAGCTTTACTCTTGCCAATACCTGATGATGTTGAGATATGCGTCTTATCTGGTCTGGGCATTTCTTCTGCTTTCTTGACTGGTTCATCGGCTTGGGTGTTTGGGATCTGAAAGGAAGGGGTTGCGTCCAACTCCTTTGCTTCAGGACTTGCAAAAATGGACATAATGACTAGGATGATGGGATCTGGTGGATTTTCCTTGATTATGACTTCTTCTTTTTCCTCCTCCTTTATACGACTAAAGTAATCTTCGAGAACCTTTATATGTTCTAACATTCGTTCCGTGGTTTCTTCGAGATCTGATTTAAGACGTATATAAGGTGGTTCTTCTGTAGGTGGTGCATAAGCAAAGCTTGTGCCTTGCGAGTTTTTCTTATAACATTTCATACAGACAAAAAAAAAATCATGGGAACAAGAAGTAGAGGTTGTAGTAGATGGTTCATTTTCAAAATCTTGCGTCCTAATACTTTCTTGCCAGTAACTTTGGTTACGCTCAGGTTGATTAATATTTTGACAAAAATTATCATTTTGCGAAGATTGTGAAAAAGATCTATAATGATGACTGGGGGACTCATTCGGTGGCTCATCCTCTCACAAGAACGTAGGCATTCGTGCTAATATGTAGCAGTCCCGAGAGTATGGGGACCACCGCAGATTCTGCACGAAACACATTGAGGCCATCCTCATTATAACCAAAATATTTCTCCGGATTAGTATCCATCCTTGCAATATTTCTCAAAGAAGAAAGATGAGTAGAAGAAAAACAGAAAAATAAAAAGAAAAGATAAACAAAATTAAAATCTAAACTAATAAAGATAAAGAAAAACTAATCTAACTATTGGCTATGCTGCTAACTTGGACATTTTTTCCAAATCCTCGTTTGTGTCCCCAGTAACGGCGCCAAAAAGCTTGGAGTGTGCTGAGGTTTACATAAAATATGGCTATATTTTTTCAAACCTTTTTAGCAGTTTTAAGCTTTTAAATTTATAATACCTGATTTACTTGACAACTACTATTTCACCATATTACACGGGCAAGTATACCCATCATGGGTAGTATAGTAGTGGTAAGTTGAATCGGGGTCGATCATGACACAATGGAAAGTGAGAGCTCTGGATACTCAGCCCGCTGTTATAATCTAGCCAGGTCTAAATTTAGTTTTAAGGAAATATCAAAAATAAAATAAAAGAAAAGAAAAGTAATAAGATGGTATTTTAGAGAGATGTAAATCGAAGTTAGTGTTACTTGGGAGAACGTACCAGTGGCTAAGGAAAGTTGAACATACACCTATAATCTTGTTTAAGATTGTTCACTAGCAGAGGATCAACCACCTTTCGGAATCTTAGGCTGATTCACCATCCAACTACCAATCGTCTACGAGGAGTACGAATGCCGAGGGAAGGTGATGCTAGTGAACAAACAAAGTGGTTTAATGCTACTTAGTTACGGGGGTCCCTCAAATCGGCTGACTAACCATACTCGACAAGCCATACACATCCTGCATAACTAGATCCAAGTTCCTTCCATGCACCGCTCTTGCGCATGCACATCCTGCGTAACCAGAGCCAAGTTCACAAACACGTACCATCTCGGCTTCCGTGAAGCGACAAAATATTACCAACCCCCATTCCCAACCAAATACTTTCAGCCCGCACTTGCGTGGTCAGCCGAGTTTACTTACATAGACATAAGGACCTCGAACGTATCATGTAGCATGGGGCGCGAGTCACTTTTTGAATCATGCATCGTCCCCCAACCAGGTGTCACAAATCTGACCTTTGGGATTTCGACTCCCCAAATGGTCTGTGATACGTAGAGCACGTTTAGTTCAGAAAATCAATAATACACTTTCAATAAAAGGATTTTCAAAAAGTCATTAAACACACCTTAAGCGAGCTTATAAGGTTATTAACCAACCCGCCAAAGGCTTGTTACTTCCCAAGTAAGTATAAGAGTTTCAAAGCATGGCTTCAATGATTTGCTTAAGGGAAAGAGAAGATTTCACAGACAAAAGCTTACAAATTCTTGCTTAAGTTAAAGTTCTTATAAACTTGATTACAAGACTCGAAAATACCAAATGACTCAATATATGGGAGGAGAAGAAAAGAATTGAGCAAGTTGTAAATGAGGAGAGATCGGCTTTTATAGGCAGATTTCGTAGTTTGGCACGACCCGTGCCTAGTTTGGCATGGGGCATGTTGTGTCAGGAAAATCTTAGACGATCAGCGCTCTGACATGGCACGGTGCATGCCATGTCAGATGGACAGTCCCACGGGGTGTGCTAAGTCAGGGGCACATGCGTGCCGTTCAGACGCGTGTTCTAGAAGCTTCTGGGATCAGGCACGGGGCGTGCTTAACTTTCGAAATCTTGGAACTTCATTTTTTTCTTCTGTTTTTATCATAATCTGTTCTTTTTTTTATTCTTGCCCTTTCAAACCTGAAATATTAAAAACAAAACAAAACAGGCTTGTTTTGAAGTTAGCAGATAAGATTTTTGTCGTTTTGCGAGAGATATTTGGTCTAAAATATGTATAATTTGATGTTCATCAGCTCGGGGCGGGTCAAAGTGAGGTGAAGCCAGATATTCCTCGGCCGAGGGGAAGATCCTATCAGCTGATGATTAAGGAAGAAAAAGTGGACCCATGGGTAGTGACATGTATATTTTTTGTCAATTCTATCCCTCCATATGTATTGTTTGATATGGTGGCGAGTAGATCATTTATTTCAAATGATTTTACTCATCACCCCTCATTTGTTATTAACAAGCTGTCTATGCCTCTAGAAGTAGAAATAGCGGATAATAAGAGTGTTCTAGTCTTTGATGTGTATCGTGATTATAAAATCTCCATGGAAGATGAAGACTATTTGATTGACCTAATCCCAACAATGATGGGGAAATTCAAAGTGATAGTGGGAATGGATTGGTTATCTAAATACCAAGCCAACTTGGTGGTTGTAAGGTGATTGAATTAATGTCACCAAGTGGGAAGCAGGTTGTTATCCAATGAGAAAGAAAGAATGAGATCATGTTGTCTTCAGTAATGAAGGCAAGGAAATATATCCAACGCGGATGTAAATCCTATTTTGCTTACGTGGTGGATATGAAGCTAAAGTGTAACAAAGCTTAAGAGGTGCTAGTTGTGTGGGAATTCCAAGATGTGTTTCATGAAGATCTTCCTGGTATACCACCAGATAGAGAGGTGGAATTCTCCATCGATTTGGTACCGGTGTCACACCCCAACTGACGGCGGAATATGTCGGGGCGAGACGACTGTCCAGATGCACTTGACAACTAGTAATAGTTACCAAATACTTAAACATGCCATTTTTATATATATACAAGGATCCGTACAACAATAAATATAAACATAAAAGCATTGATTAATGTCTTTATCTAGGTCCGCAATCTTATCGTGATCAGTCAAATAATCCAAGTAGTCGTCCTGCAACATGTATAAAATAAAGAGTGTCAACTACAAAAGTAGTTGGTGAGTACACATAGAATTTTATATATATTTAGATAAAAAGCCAGCGAATAAAGCAATTAAGTACTTAGTCATAAGGACCGTATGAAGAATATAAAATAACTAATCATACATAGACATAGATGTTGTGTAACCAACCCTAGACTATAAGGAAGCAATCACCTATTTGAAGACAAGATTACGTCTCAATATCTTAGGTGGGTTGTCAACCAATAGATATTCATCTATCATTGTTCCACGGCGAAATGGTTAATGGTACACAAAAGATTTTAGATATGATATAGATAATTAACTAGATGGTGTGTAACCAAACCTAGACAATAAGGGAGCAATCACCTATTTGAGAACAAGATTACGTTTCAATATCCTAGGTGGGTTGTCAACCAATAGATAGGTATCTATTATTGTTACCACGGCTCAATGGTTAATGGTACACAAACGATTACAGATATGATATAGATTTGATTCACGATTTCTAGATATGGTTCACGATTTCCACATACTAAATATTTAACATAGATGCACATAATAAGGAATACACACTTAACATCATAGAATCGCATTAAGTTCGAATAAGGAATAAAGATTTAAGATTTTGATATAGGATATACATGTTGCACCCCAAAATGAGAAAGAAAAAGTGGTTATTAATACTCACTACTCAAGTCATCACTTGAAGGAATCACCCTCCTAATAATAACAAGAGTTTATATCGCATAACATCCCACAGTATTAAAAAGGGGTATGAGTACTCACATGATAGAGGGATTTAGAGTGAGAGATAACACCGAGATGGAGATATGAGAATCCTTGAGATTATCCTAATAAATAAATAAGCTGGATAAATACTAGGAAACTTAAAAGACTAATATTTTAATATTATGAGTAAGTTAGAATGAGTTATGTTTTTTTTTATTGTTTTAAAACGATCATTTAACTCTTAAATGATTAAATTAGTGAATGGTGATAATATGAAGTCGCACTTTCCTATAACATGGATTTTAATAATTTTTCATATAATCACCGAAAATATGTCTTAAATATGAAATCATGAATCAATCATACATTCTTAAATGTATGTAAGAATTTATGATTTTTATTGCCTTTACTTAGAAGTTTTATATAATTTACTTTTTTTTAAGTAATCTTCATAAAATACAAAGTTTTTATAAACATTTTAGAAATCTTTTATCATCATGGGTGATCATCATGCATCATCCATGTATGTACCTCCAAGAGCTTTTCATACTTGAAAGTATTCAACAAATCACCAAAAACCTTTAAACTTTCTTGGTACTCCATGGATTCTTCAAGTTGCTTGAGTTTGTTTTAATAAAAATGGTGAAGTGATGGTGGGGAAGGAATTGACGGTTCTTATGGAGGAGGAAGAGAGAGAGGATGGGTGGTATTGGGAAGTGAAGAGATGGGGTGGATGGTGCATGGTGATGATGAGTGTATAGTCTACACTTAGAATAGGCTAGATGTCAAGCATATAGGCATGATTAATCATGCACACTTTTAAAATTAAAATAATAAATTTATTTCATTTTATTTTATTTAGATGCAAGTTAGTAAAAATGCGGTATAATACCCGATGTCTAGTATTTTGTCGGGTATTTTAAATACCGATTTCCTACCAACTTATGAAAATTAATTATATTTATATTTATCTCATGTAAATATATAAATTTAAATGTCTTCGGGTGTTAAATTATGTGCCTAGACTATAAAAGTCTACGGTATTTGACGAACTTTATGCGACATCTAACATCTACCACATTTGAATTATCTACGAATAACCATTTATATTATCACATATAATGTAACATTTTTAGCTATTCCAAGCTTTTATGAATCACTCTCTCTCTCTCTCATATATATATATATATAAGTGTAAAATAGGCTTGCTAAAATAAAACAACAAAGGCTTTAATTACTCCAATAAGATCATGTAACATTCTTGTTATTTATATCTTAAGTTAGTACGGATTCTAGTAAAAAAAAATGCTCACTGATTCATGATCATGATTACAATCCGAATCCGAAAACGGGTCGGGTAAAATACATATGGATTAATCGAAGTGTCACAGTCTCCCCTACTTTAGGAAATTTCGTCCCGAAATTTAGTAGAGACTTGTGATAGGAATAAAAAAATATAAAAGATTCCACCGGAGATAGAGGTGTATTTTCGATTAAAGAATCTATTATATTATGAAACTGGATTGGTATATAAAAGATTTGCCAGGAATAGAAATATATATTTCTGTAAAGTTCAATTAAGATAATGATTTAGGCTTTTGAATAACTGACTTTGATAATACACACGTGGAATGAATATCAAGAATTTTAGATATAGGATTTTGATTGAGTTTGTAAGATTTTCCGATTTATATCATAAACAATAATTATTGTCTCCCCTACTTTAGGAAGTTTCCTAAATAGGAAGAGACATAATGATATATGAGGGGAATTATGCAACATGTACTCTTTTGAATATAGAAAATGATAACTTGAAAATCAATGAAATAGTCTTTATACAAGGTTTCGGATTTTCCTTAATAAGAGGATGTGTACGTTTCAGGGGATGCTAGATGTGTCGCGACTCACACCTAGTCCTTCTGTCACGTGACACAAAGTCTCTATATAAAAAAATCCGGAACAATCTGAGAGGGGATAATAAGTATTATCCGAAGGGAACTCGAGGATGATACTTATTATCCGAAAAGACTTCCATAATACGTATTATCCGAAGGGAACTCGAGGATGATACTTATTATCCGAAAAGACTTCCATAATACATAGTATCCGAAGGGAACTCGAGGATAATATGTATTATCTCAGGGGAAGTCCTTAGCTGAGGGGAAGTAATCAGCTAAGGGGAAGTCTTTAGAGGTCTTTGGGTTCAGGGGAAGTTTTATAGAAAACCCGTAATCTATATTAGGGTTTTTGGTTAAAATTATGTTAATTTGAATCAACTGAACAGATGATAATTACCTCCTAACCCAAAGACCAGTCATCACATGTCTGGTAGTGTATATTTTTTTTTAAACAATAAAGATAAAACACACAAACACACTTAAAAGAACAAAACACAAAATTTTGAAGACATCAGGCCAAGCTAACTTTCAAAGTATTGACTTGAAAATTTTAGAAAATTGGGTTTCATGACATGCACACTTCATTGCATTTGAAGTCAAACACTTAATCATTCAAGTGAAAATTTTAAGAAAAAGATTTGACCCAAAACACCCTTTACCACTTCATCAAACAAACAACCAAGTTAAGAACAGTACCTTTCATGCTGAATTTTACCTTTTACCTCTCAAAGAGACATATCCTCCAATGTATAACTTACTTGTGAAGATTTGAAGATACGTCTCCTAAAATGTGCCTGGAACAATCACTTATCAACAAACAAATTAATAATAAAAATGTTAATGATAATCCTCCTTGACTGTTCCTGCACATAGTGAGAGATTAGTTAGCCATTGGTACCCAGGCCATTGTTTTTCTGGGTACACCTGAGGAATCAATAAAAGATACTTCTTGTAAGAACATCCCCTTTGAGAAATCAGGAATTTGGGATGGAGCTGCTTTGATTTTTGGTTTCCAAGTTCCAGGTGATTTAACATTTGTTTTAGTCACCTTTGGAGTTGTGACCTTAGGTATTTCAACCTTCTTCGTTTTGGATTCATTTTTCAAAACAGTTTTTGTTTTAGTCACCTTTTGAGTTGTGACTTTAGGTATTTCAACCTTCTTCGTTTTAGATTCATTTTTTAAAACAGTTTTAGTTACCTTGGGAGGGGTAACTTTGGGTTTTTCAAGTTTTGATTGCTTTGAAAATGGTTTCATCACCTTTTTCTGAAAATTTTGGTAACTTGGAAAGCTGTTGTTCTGATTTAAAGATTTTCTTTCAGCTTTGGCAGCACCCCAATGTTGATCAGAGGGTTTAACCTTAGGAGTAACAGTCTTCATTGCCTTAGGTTTTTCCACCTTCATGGGCTTAGACTTCACAGACTCCTGAGATGAAACCCTTTGAGTTTCGGATAATAGGGTTCATAGGGGCGATACAGACAGTTTCTAGCAATATGACCAGCAATGCCACAATTAAAGCAAGTCTGCTTCTTTAGATAGAAGTCAGACGTGTACCCATTTGTTTTTGGTGGCATATATGGAGCTGGTTTGCCTTGTGCCTGCTTCTTTGCTTTGTCTGCAACTCCAGATTTGACTTTTTGCTGGATCCTCGAAGCCTGTGTTGAACCTGTCCTCATCGTCTTTGTGCTCTCTGGATTCTTTGACGTTGAAGCACCATTCTTGCAATTACAACGGCAACTGCATGATCCTACTGAAGAAATGGGAGACACAGCTACTCCCTTGAGTTTTTCATTCTTTACTCCAGCTGTTGACTTCATACTCGGATGCTTGATGGTGATCTTTGGCTTCTCAACTTTAGCTTCACCTATCACTCCATCGGTTATTCCCTTGAACTTGGAGGAGAATGATGGTAATTCATATCCAACATCTGGTTCTTGGTCAAACATTGATCCAGACGTCATAAAGATCTTCCCCTCAGGCCGTGTCGTCAAGATCACCTTTTCCCTTTTGACTTCGTCAATTACTTTGAAGCATGGGGTTTCAATTTTAGGGTATGGTTTCAACTCTATCCCAGCTTCATCAGACTTAGAGTTGTGACACCTGTCATATTTCTGGCACTCAGCATCATTGTCTGATATATCCTTTACTCTCCCTTCACCATAAGTCATTTTTGTCTCATTGTCAATTTCTTCTTGAGTCATTGGTGTAGTTCCAACCAAGACACTATCAATAGGAGGAGCAACTTCTTTATAATCAGATTTGGTTCGTTCAACTTGATCCTCACTAAGAAGTATTCCTATAATGTCTCTGGGAACTGGTGGAGGAATAATGTTGTTTGCAGCCAAGGCCTTATCAGTCTTTTCTGACCCAAATCCAGGTGTGTGTTTCCCAACTTGACCAGTCACAACAGCATGTGACAATTCCTTTCCAGCATCAAGCATTCTTTTGCTTCTCATTTGATTCATATCAAGTTTAACCTGCAACTCATTGTTTTTATGCTTAAGGTCATCTATCTGCTTACTAAGCTCAGCTATTTCTAACTTAGCGTTGTCATACAGATACGCATTCTCAGTTGCAAGGTTCTTATATTTTACTATGTCTAATTTCTGAGCTTTAACCTTCTCTTCATTCTTTTTCCATCTACCCTTAAAGGAACTCCTTTCACAGTTTACCTCAAACAGTTCTGACTGTAAATTTTTACACATTTGCCTAAGTTCAGGAATTATACGAGCACAAGTAGGATTGGGGCATATCTCAGCATCTTCGTCCTCAAATATATTCTTTTCTTCAACCACTGAACTCATTTTCTTTCTTTAGGTATGCAACTTCTGAAAATCTTGAAAATCGGCAAAACCGGCAAAATCGGCAAAAGTACTATTCAAAGAATAGTGTCAAAAACTTAAAACTGAAAAACGGAGGCCTTCGGAGTGGAATTTGGGGGTCGAAACGAGCTCCCCTAGACGTTAGTCTGGGGTAATTCTGGGGCTTGATGTCACGAACGTCGTGTTCAAATTTGAGCTTCTAACTCCAAACGAGTCAAAAGTTACGTTCGTTTCCGTGAAAGTGTGAAAAAGTGACTTTTTGCCGCAAAACCCTGTTTCCGATCGTAAACCCCGTTTCCGATCGTAAACCCTGTTTTCCGATCGTAAACCCTGTTTCCGATTGAGACAAAAATAGTTGGTCGTAATCTCCTGATCGTAAACACCGATTACGATTAAAGGAGTCGTAAACGCCGATTACGATCCCTGATTACGATTAACACAAATCGTAAACCCCAATTCCGATCCAAAAATATCGTAAACTCCAATTACGACTAAAGTATAGTCGTAAACACACTTCCTTGGATCGTAAACACGATAAAAAACGAAACTTGAACTCGTAAACACGAAAATGATGAAGATCTTCAAACCCAGCTGTCGTAAACACCCAGAAAACCCGGAAAAATGGATCGTAAACACAAATCTGATGAAGAGCACGAAGACCACTGGGTCATAAACACTCAAAAACCACCCAGAAACTGATCGGAAACGTAACAACAATAGCAGATCTGATTGTAAACGTGAAGAACAGCCTCAAATCTTCAAAAATTCGAACTTTTTCCAGCAAAAACTTGAATCTAATACCGTGAGAACCTCGAAACACTTGTTTCTTGGCTCTGATACCAATTGTAGGTCCGAGATTAACAACTAATCACGATATTCTATCACAAACGAGTGCGGAATCCTCGTAGGTGATTGATTCAAGAATAGAGATGAAGAGAACACAAGAAAACGATGATTAAACAATAACAAACTTGATCTTTGCACACAAGAAAACTTGTCGGGTACAAATACACAAATCGTAAACACCTCTCTCCCGGGTTTACGATCGTAAACACCAATGGATCGTAAACACCTCTGGTTTCTCTCTATGGATCGTAAACTCACTTGAATGATCAACCTACAATGGAGAACCACATGGGGTTTATATAGGATCCCTAATGGGTTTACTATTGGGCCCCTTGTGGATCATAAACCCAATAGTAAACCCAAACCCAAACCCAAACCCAATCATAAACTAGCCTACTAATCTAGTTAAACCCTCTAAGCCCATCCCAACTTATTTAATATTACAAGCCTCATAATCTAGCCTCTACACAATCCTTGTCAAAACTCTGACTTTTCGTCTATGACCAGAACAACTGTATGGTGTAGCTAGCATCACACACAATTGATGACTATAGTACAAATAAGTCTTAGCTTTGCAAGAATAATGACGATGGGAGTAAAACACAAACGATGAATGATTAATACGCATAGTTATGAAATTACGAAGGTGATAAAGGATTATAGAGTTTGAGAAATCAAAAACCAAGTATCTTAGGTTTATTGATTTCAAATCTAAACCTGACCAACACCAACTAATTTCGAAGATCATGAAATGATTGGATTACTATGTATTAGACATATATATCGAGCAATATAATTTGAATACCATGACTTAACATGGATCAAACCACATGCTTCGAGTAGATGAACTAATAACCTGATTTGAGAAAGGAAATTGAGTAATAAGATTGAATTTCATAAATCGACAATTGGTTTATCTAGAGTCGAATTTATGAAGTAATTCATAGAAGTTAGGTTTTTTATAGGACATGCATCTCATTAATGCATCAATCATTGACTTAACGGTAGTTGAGTTTATGAAATGAGAGTTGAATGTATGAAGGGAAACATTGTTAACTAAATTCATGATTTGATTATTGAATCACCAAGTGTCAAATTCATGAGTTAATTAGCAAAACTTTCCCAGAGTAGATTTTGAAAATATGTTTAGAGCAATCTCAAATATCGTAGGAACATTTATTGAATGAAGTGAAAATCTTGATTTATTCACAACCAAAGATTTGAAAATAATTGTTGATATTCGCGGATATATTAGATATACCATTGGGGATGAGTAGATTAGGAACATTGTATAACTAGGAAGGATTTAAGACTTAGAATACAATTCATATTTATAGAAATAAGTGATATGCGAAAATTTAAAATATGAGATTGGCTGAATTCAAGTATGGATTGATAGTTCGTAGATTTCTTGTGATTGTGAGACGATAAGGTGACTTGCGACGGAAGTAATGCTAGGTATGAGGTCAATACGCAAGTCGCCTTGGCGAACGGGAGGAAGACCCAATATGTCTTTAGAAACCTTTTTAAGAAAGTTCCGTTCGACTGAGGATGTCTTTTGCTCTCATTTCTTTATTACGATCTTCCATAATATAGACCAAAGATGCAACGTACTTCATGCGCAAGTAATCATGGGTTATGAGTTAAACCCACTGGCTAGTTTATCGTCATAGATCACCAGGATTTCGTTTGTGTAGAAGGGGTAATAAGTGTTTTACTTTAAAACACACATCTTATGCAATTGACTGAAGTAAAAGATCTTAAGTTTAAGTGGGGATGAGAATGTTTGGAGATATCAGTAGAAAGTAACTCCAAGGCTTATGTCATGGTATGTATATATATGACTTAGAGATTTATGATTTTTGAATGAATACTTTCTGGAATTTAATATGCGTGTATGATTGTTTACTTGAGAGGTCATAAAGTCATAAACTTGTACACATGTAATCCCGTAACCACGTGAACTTGTAAATTTCATAAATTTCCAAACAAGTGAGCTTTCATACATGTATATTTGAAAACAATGAATTCAACATATCCAGTCTCGAAATGGATATATATAGAAATTTTATTAAAATGGATAGATACATCATCAGAACAAAAGTAAATACTACAACGAGCTTTGGTTCATCCAGGTAATCTCTGGGTATTATGACAAAGTCCTTCACATAACTTCCATATTAGAAGTTCCAGACGAAACTCCAGGGTTAGCATCTTCATTTGAGGAAATTTTGTTGGTGATGATTTATGGACATGTGTTACAAAGATGACTAGGGGAATCATTTAAAATCGTAAATTTCGATAAAAGACTGAATCGTAAGTGATTACAAATCATCTTTTGACGAAAGATGTGGTAAAGCGCAAGAGTTTGCTGAGTTTAAACAACTGAGGATGTATTATGAAACAACCAGTCAAGGGAATATGTGGGATCATTATGTAAAATATAAATTTAATAAATCATGTGATTACAAAACCAAATCATGTTGACTTGTTTAAAACATAATGGAATGGCCTTCATTTCCTGATTAGGAAACTGCAACCGTGACTAATCAGAGTAATTGTAATTCCTAGCAACGTTTACCATGGCATGCTTTGGCCTAATAGGTTTCAACACTTTCACTAAAGATTCTCAGATCCAATAACAGGGCAAGATACCGAGCTGGAACAGAATACTTAGTTACCGGTGTTTTTACCCTTCCAGTTACTACATGTCTGTTGCTAAAGAATTTAACTCTGACGAGATTTTGATAGATAATTGAAATCCAATATTAAAATATTACATAAATTACTACTTACTAGGAGAGACTAGGAAGCCTCAAGAATTTAAGGAATAAGTGTGTGTGAAGTGTTGAGATGGAGACAAGATTTAAGCAGGCAAGCTTAAGTAGCATCTAAGGACATAGTACAATATTAGGCATTCTAACATGAGTGAATCATGTGGGACACCTATGGTATTGTCTAGGTCATCCAGTTCTAATAACCTAGATCCCTATAGCCAAGGCTCTGATACCAATCTGTCACACCCCAACCGACGGCGGAATATGTCGGGGCGAGACGACTGTCCAGATGCACATGACAACTTGTAATAGTTACCAAATACTTAAACATGCCATTTTTATATATATACAAGGATCCGTACAACAATAAATATAAACATAAAAGCATTGATTAATGTCTTTATCTAGGTCCGCAATCTTATCGTGATCAGTCAAATAATCCAAGTAGTCGTCCTGCAACATGTATAAAATAAAGAGTGTCAACTACAAAAGTAGTTGGTGAGTACACATAGAATTTTATATATATTTAGATAAAAAGCCAGCGAATAAAGCAATTAAGTACTTAGTCATAAGGACCATATGAAGAATATAAAATAACTAATCATACATAGACATAGATGTTGTGTAACCAACCCTAGACTATAAGGAAGCAATCACCTATTTGAAGACAAGATTACGTCTCAATATCCTAGGTGGGTTGTCAACCAATAGATATTCATCTATCATTGTTCCACGGCGAAATGGTTAATGGTACACAAAAGATTTTAGATATGATATAGATAATTAACTAGATGGTGTGTAACCAAACCTAGACAATAAGGGAGCAATCACCTATTTGAGAACAAGATTACGTTTCAATATCCTAGGTGGGTTGTCAACCAATAGATAGGTATCTATTATTGTTACCACGGCTCAATGGTTAATGGTACACAAACGATTACAGATATGATATAGATTTGATTCACGATTTCTAGATATGGTTCACGATTTCCACATACTAAATATTTAACATAGATGCATGTAGGTCCGAGATTAACAACTAATCACGATATTCTATCACAAACGAGTGCGGAATCCTCGTAGGTGATTGATTCAAGAATAGAGATGAAGAGAACACAAGAAAACGATGATTAAACAATAACAAACTTGATCTTTGCACACAAGAAAACTTGTCGGGTACAAATACACAAATCGTAAACACCTCTCTCTCGGGTTTACGATCGTAAACACCAATGGATCGTAAACACCTCTGGTTTCTCTCTATGGATCGTAAACTCACTTGAATGATCAACCTACAATGGAGAACCACATGGGGTTTATATAGGATCCCTAATGGGTTTACTATTGGGCACCTTGTGGATCATAAACCCAATAGTAAACCCAAACCCAAACCCAAACCCAATCATAAACTAGCCTACTAATCTAGTTAAACCCTCTAAGCCCATCCCAACTTATTTAATATTACAAGCCTCATAATCTAGCCTCTACAATCTTCCCCTAGGCTTGTGATATTAAATGTCTTCGATCTTTGAAATTCTTCTTCTTGAGTGGCTGGCAAAGATGCTGATGAAGATTCTTTCCGCAGTAAATCTTCAATGGGTTTCATGACGGGCACTTGGGACTTCCTCTTGATCAGCATCAGCTCGAACTTCTTGAAATGAACAAGTTAATGAGATGGAGGATTCTCAATGACTTGCTTCTTTTGAAAGAACTGGTTCTTGCTGAATCTTCGGTAACTGTCTTGAATCTCCAAAAATTAGAGGGTAAATTTTGAAAACCTCCTAACTTTGGAGAACTTGATTGTTGATCTTCAAACTTCATGATCTCTGACTGCTCTCATTTTCTGTTTCAAAGATTTGACTTGAAATCTTCAGCTTCCCCTAAACTTGTGAGCATCTTCTTTGAAGAACTTTCGAAGCTTTTGAAAACTTGTAAAGACACCAACAACTTCCCCCTGAACAGTTGCTTTTCCAGATGGAAGTCTTGTCCGGTTGGTTCTTTAACTTGAGCAGCAGCAACATCTTTCTAACATCAACCTGTCTGACACACATTTGAAAAAATATACACTACCAGACATGTGATGACTGGTCTTTGGGTTAGGAGGTAATTATCATCTGTTCAGTTGATTCAAATTAACATAATTTTAACCAAAAACCCTAATATAGATTACGGGTTTTCTATAAAAAAAAAAATATATATATATACACTACCAGACATGTGATGACTGGTCTTTGGGTTAGGAGGTAATTATCATCTGTTCAGTTGATTCAAATTAACATAATTTTAACCAAAAACCCTAATATAGATTACGGGTTTTCTATAAAACTTCCCCTGAACCCAAAGACCTCTAAAGACTTCCCCTTAGCTGATTACTTCCCCTCAGCTAAGGACTTCCCCTGAGATAATACATATTATCCTCGAGTTCCCTTCGGATACTATGTATTATGGAAGTCTTTTCGGATAATAAGTATCATCCTCGAGTTCCCTTCGGATAATACGTATTATGGAAGTCTTTTCGGATAATATGTATCATCCTCGAGTTCCCTTCGGATAATACTTATTATCCCCTCTCCTTCCCCTAAAAATTTGTCAAGATCTGACGAAGGAAGTCTTTTCCATTAGATAATAAGTATCATCCTCGAGTTCCCTTCGGATAATACTTATTATCCCATACTCCTTCCCCTAAAAATTTGGCAAGATCTGTCGGGGGCATATTGTCATGCATTAAAACCCTTGAAAAACATATTTTGACTTCTCAAATCAACCTGGCCAAGACAAAAACACACCAAAAAGAACTTAACGACTCACACACGAAAGATAAAAACAAACAAATACTTACCAATATCAAACATGAGAAAGTTTACAAGGGATCAAACCATATGAATCTGACTGAGGAACCCTTTTCAGCTTCAGTTACTTAACTAGTCCAGGTGATTGCCGGTATGTTTGTCCGCTTTAAACTCAAACCCGTTTAATCCCATCCGAATGCGTCATTTTTAATATAGTACAACATTACCATCATGTTTAATTGTCCCCACACCCAAGCGTACACAGCAAAACCTACCCAACCTCAGAGTTTATTGAGGATTCACAAACCCCCAACTTGAGGAACCATGCAACACCGTTATGACTACCACTTATTTCATTAACTATCAGTCGGTGATCAGGTCGGCCGCTAAGCACACAAAGAAGACCAACTGAGTGATTATTTATTCTCTTTTCTTTTTCATTTTCTTTTTCTTTTCCTTTTCTTTTTCTTTTTCCTTTCTTTTTCATTTTCTTTTGCTATGTGGTGTAGTCAAGATAGCATAATCATGGCGTGTGAGAGAGTGAATACTAGGTAATTACCACTCTCAACCCATTTTTGCCGGGACTCAGTCTTTTAAACCATGCAACTTGGGATGGGAAACTAAACATATATATTTTTTAAGTTCACTGCACTTTCATTGAAGGTCATAAGTTTAGGTCGAGCCTACCGAGCATATCACCGTGGAGCTTGCCTTTCACTTCCGCCTTACGCGTGTCAGCCATCTCCAACTCGGTCATTCATTTTACTTCCCCTAAACTTCTCAAAAACAAGACACAAACAATTAAACACAAACAATTAAAAATTGAAAAGCACACGAGTTTTGAGAGGTCAACTTTTTCTTCATCTTTACATTTCTTCCCCTTGCTTTTTGATTTTTAATGTCACAATTTTGTGAGCATAATTTTTTTTTAAAACAATAAAGATAAAACACACAAACACACTTAAAAGAACAAAACACAAAATTTTGAAGACATCAGGCCAAGCTAACTTTCAAAGTATTGACTTGAAAATTTTAGAAAATTGGGTTTCATGACATGCACACTTCATTGCATTTGAAGTCAAACACTTAATCATTCAAGTGAAAATTTTAAGAAAAAGATTTGACCCAAAACACCCTTTACCACTTCATCAAACAAACAACCAAGTTAAGAACAGTACCTTTCATGCTGAATTTTACCTTTTACCTCTCAAAGAGACATATCCTCCAATGTATAACTTACTTGTGAAGATTTGAAGATACGTCTCCTAAAATGTGCCTGGAACAATCACTTATCAACAAACAAATTAATAATAAAAATGTTAATGATAATCCTCCTTGACTGTTCCTGCACATAGTGAGAGATTAGTTAGCCATTGGTACCCAGGCCATTGTTTTTCTGGGTACACCTGAGGAATCAATAAAAGATACTTCTTGTAAGAACATCCCCTTTGAGAAATCAGGAATTTGGGATGGAGCTGCTTTGATTTTTGGTTTCCAAGTTCCAGGTGATTTAACATTTGTTTTAGTCACCTTTGGAGTTGTGACCTTAGGTATTTCAACCTTCTTCGTTTTGGATTCATTTTTCAAAACAGTTTTTGTTTTAGTCACCTTTTGAGTTGTGACTTTAGGTATTTCAACCTTCTTCGTTTTAGATTCATTTTTTAAAACAGTTTTAGTTACCTTGGGAGGGGTAACTTTGGGTTTTTCAAGTTTTGATTGCTTTGAAAATGGTTTCATCACCTTTTTCTGAAAATTTTGGTAACTTGGAAAGCTGTTGTTCTGATTTAAAGATTTTCTTTCAGCTTTGGCAGCACCCCAATGTTGATCAGAGGGTTTAACCTTAGGAGTAACAGTCTTCATTGCCTTAGGTTTTTCCACCTTCATGGGCTTAGACTTCACAGACTCCTGAGATGAAACCCTTTGAGTTTTCGGATAATAGGGTTCATAGGGGCGATACAGACAGTTTCTAGCAATATGACCAGCAATGCCACAATTAAAGCAAGTCTGCTTCTTTAGATAGAAGTCAGACGTGTACACATTTGTTTTTGGTGGCATATATGGAGCTGGTTTGCCCTGTGCCTGCTTCTTTGCTTTGTCTGCAACTCCAGATTTGACTTTTTGCTGGATCCTCGAAGCCTGTGTTGAACCTGTCCTCATCGTCTTTGTGCTCTCTGGATTCTTTGACGTTGAAGCACCATTCTTGCAATTACAACGGCAACTGCATGATCATACTGAAGAAATGGGAGACACAGCTACTCCCTTGAGTTTTTCATTCTTTACTCCAGCTGTTGACTTCATACTCGGATGCTTGATGGTGATCTTTGGCTTCTCAACTTTAGCTTCACCTATCACTCCATCGGTTATTCCCTTGAACTTGGAGGAGAATGATGGTAATTCATATCCAACATCTGGTTCTTGGTCAAACATTGATCCAGACGTCATAAAGATCTTCCCCTCAAGCCGTGTCGTCAAGATCACCTTTTCCCTTTTGACTTCGTCAATTACTTTGAAGCATGGGGTTTCAATTTTAGGGTATGGTTTCAACTCTATCCCAGCTTCATCAGACTTAGAGTTGTGACACCTGTCATATTTCTGGCACTCAGCATCATTGTCTGATATATCCTTTACTCTCCCTTCACCATAAGTCATTTTTGTCTCATTGTCAATTTCTTCTTGAGTCATTGGTGTAGTTCCAACCAAGACACTATCAATAGGAGGAGCAACTTCTTTATAATCAGATTTGGTTCGTTCAACTTGATCCTCACTAAGAAGTATTCCTATAATGTCTCTGGGAACTGGTGGAGGAATAATGTTGTTTGCAGCCAAGGCCTTATCAGTCTTTTCTGACCCAAATCCAGGTGTGTGTTTCCCAACTTGACCAGTCACAACAGCATGTGACAATTCCTTTCCAGCATCAAGCATTCTTTTGCTTCTCATTTGATTCATATCAAGTTTAACCTGCAACTCATTGTTTTTATGCTTAAGGTCATCTATCTGCTTACTAAGCTCAGCTATTTCTAACTTAGCGTTGTCATACAGATACGCATTCTCAGTTGCAAGGTTCTTATATTTTACTATGTCTAATTTCTGAGCTTTAACCTTCTCTTCATTCTTTTTCCATCTACCCTTAAAGGAACTCCTTTCACAGTTTACCTCAAACAGTTCTGACTGTAAATTTTTACACATTTGCCTAAGTTCAGGAATTATACGAGCACAAGTAGGATTGGGGCATATCTCAGCATCTTCGTCCTCAAATATATTCTTTTCTTCAACCACTGAACTCATTTTCTTTCTTTAGGTATGCAACTTCTGAAAATCTTGAAAATCGGCAAAACCGGCAAAATCGGCAAAAGTACTATTCAAAGAATAGTGTCAAAAACTTAAAACTGAAAAACGGAGGCCTTCGGAGTGGAATTTGGGGGTCGAAACGAGCTCCCCTGGACGTTAGTGTGGGGTAATTCTGGGGCTTGATGTCACGAACGTCGTGTTCAAATTTGGGCTTCTAACTCCAAACGAGTCAAAAGTTACGTTCGTTTCCGTGAAAGTGTGAAAAAGTGACTTTTTGCCGCAAAACCCTGTTTCCGATCGTAAACCCCGTTTCCGATCGTAAACCCTGTTTTCCGATCGTAAACCCTGTTTCCGATTGAGACAAAAATAGTTGGTCGTAATCTCCTGATCGTAAACACCGATTACGATTAAAGGAGTCGTAAACGCCGATTACGATCCCTGATTACGATTAACACAAATCGTAAACCCCAATTCCGATCCAAAAATATCGTAAACTCCAATTACGACTAAAGTATAGTCGTAAACACACTTCCTTGGATCGTAAACACGATAAAAAACGAAACTTGAACTCGTAAACACGAAAATGATGAAGATCTTCAAACCCAGCTGTCGTAAACACCCAGAAAACCCGGAAAAATGGATCGTAAACACAAATCTGATGAAGAGCACGAAGACCACTGGGTCATAAACACTCAAAAACCACCCAGAAACTGATCGGAAACGTAACAACAATAGCAGATCTGATTGTAAACGTGAAGAACAGCCTCAAATCTTAAAAAATTCGAACTTTTTCCAGCAAAAACTTGAATCTAATACCGTGAGAACCTCGAAACACTTGTTTCTTGGCTCTGATACCAATTGTAGGTCCGAGATTAACAACTAATCACGATATTCTATCACAAACGAGTGCGGAATCCTCGTAGGTGATTGATTCAAGAATAGAGATGAAGAGAACACAAGAAAACGATGATTAAACAATAACAAACTTGATCTTTGCACACAAGAAAACTTGTCGGGTACAAATACACAAATCGTAAACACCTCTCTCCCGGGTTTACGATCGTAAACACCAATGGATCGTAAACACCTCTGGTTTCTCTCTATGGATCGTAAACTCACTTGAATGATCAACCTACAATGGAGAACCACATGGGGTTTATATAGGATCCCTAATGGGTTTACTATTGGGCCCCTTGTGGATCATAAACCCAATAGTAAACCCAAACCCAAACCCAAACCCAATCATAAACTAGCCTACTAATCTAGTTAAACCCTCTAAGCCCATCCCAACTTATTTAATATTACAAGCCTCATAATCTAGCCTCTACACAATCCTTGTCAAAACTCTGACTTTTCGTCTATGACCAGAACAACTGTATGGTGTAGCTAGCATCACACACAATTGACGACTATAGTACAAATAAGTCTTAGCTTTGCAAGAATAATGACGATGGGAGTAAAACACAAACGATGAATGATTAATACGCATAGTTATGAAATTACGAAGGTGATAAAGGATTATAGAGTTTGAGAAATCAAAAACCAAGTATCTTAGGTTTATTGATTTCAAATCTAAACCTGACCAACACCAACTAATTTCGAAGATCATGAAATGATTGGATTACTATGTATTAGACATATATATCGAGCAATATAATTTGAATACCATGACTTAACATGGATCAAACCACATGCTTCGAGTAGATGAACTAATAACCTGATTTGAGAAAGGAAATTGAGTAATAAGATTGAATTTCATAAATCGACAATTGGTTTATCTAGAGTCGAATTTATGAAGTAATTCATAGAAGTTAGGTTTTTTATAGGACATGCATCTCATTAATGCATCAATCATTGACTTAACGGTAGTTGAGTTTATGAAATGAGAGTTGAATGTATGAAGGGAAACATTGTTAACTAAATTCATGATTTGATTATTGAATCACCAAGTGTCAAATTCATGAGTTAATTAGCAAAACTTTCCCAGAGTAGATTTTGAAAATATGTTTAGAGCAATCTCAAATATCGTAGGAACATTTATTGAATGAAGTGAAAATCTTGATTTATTCACAACCAAAGATTTGAAAATAATTGTTGATATTCGCGGATATATTAGATATACCATTGGGGATGAGTAGATTAGGAACATTGTATAAATAGGAAGGATTTAAGACTTAGAATACAATTCATATTTATAGAAATAAGTGATATGCGAAAATTTAAAATATGAGATTGGCTGAATTCAAGTATGGATTGATAGTTCGTATAAATCTTTTATCATCATGGGTGATCATCATGCATCATCCATGTATGTACCTCCAAGAGCTTTTCATACTTGAAAGTATTCAACAAATCACCAAAAACCTTTAAACTTTCTTAGTACTCCATGGATTCTTCAAGTTGCTTGAGTTTGTTTTAATAAAAATGGTGAAGTGATGGTGGGGAAGGAATTGACGGTTCTTATGGAGGAGGAAGAGAGAGAGGATGGGTGGTATTGGGAAGTGAAGAGATGGGGTGGATGGTGCATGGTGATGATGAGTGTATAGTCTACACTTAGAATAGGCTAGATGTCAAGCATATAGGCATGATTAATCATGCACACTTTTAAAATTAAAATAATAAATTTATTTCATTTTATTTTATTTAGATGCAAGTTAGTAAAAATGCGGTATAATACCCGATGTCTAGTATTTTGTCGGGTATTTTAAATACCGATTTCCTACCAACTTATGAAAATTAATTATATTTATATTTATCTCATGTAAATATATAAATTTAAATGTCTTCGGGTGTTAAATTATGTGCCTAGACTATAAAAGTCTACGGTATTCGACGAACTTTATGCGACATCTAACATCTACCACATTTGAATTATCTACGAATAACCATTTATATTATCACATATAATGTAACATTTTTAGCTATTCCAAGCTTTTATGAATCACTCTCTCTCTCTCTCTCTATATATATATATATATAAGTGTAAAATAGGCTTGCTAAAATAAAACAACAAAGGCTTTAATTACTCCAATAAGATCATGTAACATTCTTGTTATTTATATCTTAAGTTAGTACGGATTCTAGTGAAAAAAAATGCTCACTGATTCATGATCATGATTACAATCCGAATCCGAAAACGGGTCGGGTAAAATACATATGGATTAATCGAAGTGTCACAACCGGAGGCCAAACACATGGCTAGGGCCCCATATCTTCTAGCTCCTACAGAGATGCAAGAACTAATGAAGCAGTTTCAGTAATTATTTGATAAGGGGTTCATATGGCCAAGTGTATCCCCCTTGGGGTGCACCAGTGTTATTTGTTAAGAAGAAAGACGGGAGTCTAAGGATGTGCATAGACCACCATGAGCTGAACAAGCTGACTATGATGAATAGTACCCTTTACCACGAATTGATGATTTGCTTGACCAATTATAAGGTGCGAGCTAGTTTTCAAAGATCAATTTGAGATTGGGATATCACCATTTGAAGGTAAGAGAAGAGGATATCGCGAAGACGGCGTTTCGAACACGTTATGGACATTACGAGTACTTAGTAATGTCCTTTGGATTGACTAATGCACTAGCATCTTTCATGGATCTCATGAACCGCGTGTGCAAGCCGATGTTGGATCGTTCTGTTATAATGTTCATTGATTATATTTTCTGTATTGGAGGAGTGAGGAGGAACATGTTCAACATTATAAGAAGAGTTAGAAACACTATGGCGGGAAAGATTGTTTGCAAAGTCTCAAAATGTGCCTTCTAGTTATGGGAGGTACAACTTTTGGGACATGTGGTGAATGTGGAGGGGGTATTAGTGGACCCTTCAAAGGTCGACGCAGTAGTAGGATGGAAGACACCTAAAAACCCGACCGAAATACGGGGTTTCTTAGGGCTGGCAGGCAATTATAGGAGGTTCATACAAGACTTCTCGAAGATAGCCTCACCACTAACCCGACTGACGAGAAATGTTGTAAAGTTTGAGTGGGGAGAAAATCAAGAAGAGTCTTTTTAGACTCTGAAGGAAAAGTTAACTCGTGCTTCAGTGTTAACCTTACCTGATAAGACAAGGGATTTAGTGGTATACTCAGATGCGTCTTATATCGGCCTTGGGTGTGTACTTATGCAGAGGGGAAAAGTAATAGCACATGCTTCGTGACAGCTGCAGAACCATGAGGCCAAATATCCAACTCATGATCTTGAGTTAGCTGCAGTGGTATTTGCCTTAAAATTTGGCAACACTACTTGTATGGAGTTAAATGTACCATTTATACTAATCATAAGAGCTTAAAATATTTCTTTGATAAGAAAGAGCTGAACATGAGGCGGAGGAGGTGGTTAGAGCTTATTAAAGATTATGATTGTTAAATCCTTATCATCCTGAAAAAACTAATGTGGTGGCGGATGTTTTAAGCAGAAATAGGGATTTGACCCCCATAAAGGTGAAATCGATGAAGCTGGTAGTGACCTCGACCATTCTTGATTCAATTAAGAATGCGCAAGAGGAAGCGGTGAAAGAGGAGAATTGGAAGAAAAAGCGGATAAATGGAGCGGTTAAAGAATTAGTCCGTGAGGACGACAGTCTTAGATATCGGTTTAGGCGGTTATGGGTTCCTAATACTTGCGGAGTGAAGGAACTGCTGTTAGAGGAGGCGCATAAGTCTCGTTATTAAATTTATCCGGGAGCCATAAAGATTTATCATGAATTGAAACGTGAATATTGGTGGCCCGACATGAAGCAGGACATGGTTAAATATGTGAGGAAATGTTTAGCTTGCCTTCAAGTTAAAGCTGAACATAAAAAGCCTTATGGCAAGCTGCATCCTTTAGAGATACCTGTGTGGAAGTGAGAGCATATTACCATGGACCTACTCACTAGGTTGCCAAAGACGGTAATAAGAGTCGATGTTATATGGGTGGTTGTGGATAGACTGACTAAGAGTGCCCACTTTATACCCATTAGAGAATCTTATAACGCGAAAATGATGGCTGAAGTTTTTATCAGGTATATAGTATCGCTTCATGGCATACCGGTGTTGATAACATCAGATAGGAACACGCGGTTTACGTCCCAATCTGGCAGGATTTTCAGAGGATTTTAAGTACTAGGTTGTATTTTAGTACCGCATACCATCCCCAGACGGACGGGCAGAGTGAGAGAACCATCCAGACGCTAGAATACATGTTGCGAGCATGTGTCTTAGATTAAGAGAATAGCTGGGATAAGTATTTGCACCTTGTGGAATTTTCATACAATAATAGCTATAAGGCAAGCATTGGTATGCCTCCATATGAGATTTTGTATGGTTGGAAGTGCCGAACATATTTGTGTTGGGGTGAAGTGGGTCAAAGAGAATTAGATCACAAGGATGTATTTAGGTTACTGCTGAAAAGATTGATTTAGCCAGGGCGCATTTAAAGGCTGCCCGGGATCGGCATAAATCGTATGCAAACCGAAGGCGTAGCCTTATAGAATTTGAAATGGGAGATCATGTGTTGTTGAAGGTATCGTCGTGGAAGGGGATGATTAGATTTAAAAAGAGGGGTAAGTTAAGCCCAAGATTTATCGGGCCCTTTAAAATCATTGCCCGAGTGGGTAAAGGGGCCTATAGATTTGAGCTTTCGGAGGATCTTAGAGGTATTCATGACACTTTCCATGTGTCAAATTTTAGAAAATGGTTAGCTAATGAGACGACCTATGTGCCAAGTGGATGATAATGTGATAGATAATAGGTTGAACTATGTGGAAAGACCGATTGCTATTCTTGACCGCAAAATTAAGCGGCTTAGGAACAAAGAGATAAAGCAAGTAAAGGTGAAGTGGGAGCACCGGAAAGGATCGGACACCACGTGGGAGTCTAAGGAGGAAATGAGAAGATAGTACCCCTACCTTTTCGGTATGTACTTTTAGTTTTGGAGAGGAAACTTCCTTAAGGGGGTGGAGTTGTAACATCTCGAAGTTCGTTATGTTTTGAGTATATTAGTTTATTTATATTTTATTTTGGGTTTAGGTTGATAAGTCGGGTTTAGTAACTAACCCGAGTTATCTATTGGAAAATATTAGATACTAAGGTGGTGTTTGTTTTTCTGCAAAAGCTCTTCCTGTCCTCTTCTGTCTGCGCCGCGCAGACCACGCGCAGACATTTAGGTCTGCAGACTGTTTGTTTTCTCGAAGACATTTCATTAAAAAATGTCTGCGCAGGCTCTTCTTGGTGCAGATGTGACCCAGTCACTTCTGACATCTTCTAACATCTTCTAACCTTCTCTTTAAACTGTTTTTATATTAAAAAAAACATTTTTAAACAGTTTTTTTTAATTCTTTTATAAAAAAACATTTTATTAAGTCCTTTTTAAAAAACTTTTTCTAAAAAAACTTTTTTAAAAGTTTTTAATATATTAAAAAACTTTTAAGAAACTTCTTTAACCACTTTTTTTAAATCGTCTTTTAAAAAAGTAAAAAAAAACATTTTAAACAATTAATTTTAAAAAATAAATTTTAAAATGTTTTTTTTTAAATTAGTTTTTTTTTAAATTGTTTTTTAAAAAGTTTTGTTTTTAAAAAACGTTTTTAAACAATTATTTTAAGAAAAAATATTTTAAACAATTATTAAACAAAACTTTTTAAACATTTATTTAAAAACGTTTTTAAACTGTTTAAAAAACATTTTTTTGAACAGTTTTTATAAAATATTTTTGATATTTTATTTAAAAGAAAATTGTTTAAAAAACAATTGTTTGCTAAAATATACGGAAAGAAATAAAATGATTGAATTATGTATAAGTTTAAAAAATGATTTATTTAAATTTCAGTTTATTTTAGCAGTCTGCATAAGTTAAAAAACAAACACTCTTCTTCTTACAGACTGCAGAGGTTTAGTCCACCTCTTCTGCTACAGATGTCTGCAGATGTGGTCCGCAGACTGCAGACATTATACCTCTTCAAAAACAAACAGCACCTAAGTTCAATTTAGTGCCTAATAGTTAAGTAAGAGAAATTGAAGGTTTAAAGTGTAAATAGGAACTTGTGGAAGAATTAGAAAGTGTGGTTATTTATGAGGGACTGGAATGGTAAAATATATTATAAAACAAAACGTTTGGAAATTTTTTCCTTAGGGGAAATCACGACCAGCAGGAGAGGAGGGAAGACCATCCTTTTTCTTGAGTAAAATAATCAAATTTGGGAGCTTTAGGGTGCAATCTGATTAGAGGAAGTTGAAATTGGGAAGAGGAGGCATATAATTTATCATCTTCTTCTTGATTCCTAGTTTATCTCCAAGTTGTAAATTTTGTATAATTTATGAAATTGGTTTGCACAAAACCAAATATGAGGTGGATTGGGAGTTCATGTGTTACTTACTAGATTTAATGCTAAGTATACACATAAGGTTTTTGATAAAATGCTTGAATAAAGATTGAGATTTGTTTAGGTTGAACTCACCAAATTGATTTGGTGACATTAGTGTGAACTGTGTGAATTATGAATGTGGAATGCAGAATTTAATCAATGATGTGCTTATAGGTGAATCAAGTGGACACGCTAGTCATCAACATGAAGGAAAGACCAAACTCTAAGAGGTAACACGTAGTGGTTTAGTTGAATTATGCTATAGACTGTGAGGGTGATTTAATATAGATATAGCATTGAATTAAATTGACGAGGATAGGAATGGGGAATTGGTCATGATACATGATCTAATTGAAGTATGATGATTGTGACCCGTTTAGGTTGAGCTAAAAATACGTGAAGGTTCAAGGTTAAAATCTTGGACCAAGATTGAGGATCATGAGAAATCATGATCCTAAATTGTGCCTACGGGTGAAAGAGCGGCCTTGGCATACGAATACTTATGCCACAGAAGAATTATGGAATGATTGGGATGGGTTGCGGAAGCAAGATAACTTGCCTTTAAGTAACTGGGGTTAACGGGTCAAACAGGTTAGGAGGGTAGTGTAATTGACTCCTTAACTCCGTTAAATTGGTTGGATAGCTAAAGTATGGTCTAATAACCTATATATATATATATATATATATAGGTTATTAGACCATACTTTATATATATAGGTGAGTTATTCTACATCCACCAAAAACTCTACATCCACCCTCTTTTTCACAAAAAACACCAAAAAACACTTTTTAACAAAAAATTTTTTTAAAAAACACTACATCTCTGATCGCTATGTTAGCTTTCTAGGACACTTTTTTTTATAATTTTTGTGGTGTTTTTTTTTCGGTTTATTTTTTTTTCAAAAAAAAACACCGAAAAAACACTTTTTTTAATTAATTTATTTTCTAAAAAGACCATTCTTCTAGACACATCATAACACACCTTTTTTTGAAGATTTTTTTTTATTTTTTTGTATTTTTTTGTATTTTTTTTTTTGAAAAAAATAATAAAAACGCCATAAAAAATAAAAAAAAGGTGTTCCAGAAAGAATATATAGCGATTTGACATATGATATTTTTTAAATTTTTTTTAAAAGAAAGTGTTTTTTTTGGTGTTTTTTTTTTTTGAAAAAATTGAGTGGATGTAGAGGATGTAGGGAATTTGGTGGATGTATTCTACCCCAATTCTATATATATATATATATACATACATATATATATATATATATATATATATATATATATATATATATATATATACATGGGTGTTTTTATAGCTCGGTTTGTCGCACCCCCAAAATACCACTAACGGAGTTTATACCGTTAAGGGGCACGACTAGACCAGGATCCACAACCATAGTTACAAATACTAAACGAATCAGGGTTAGTTCAAACACAAGATAGAAATCAAAGTCTTAAATTACATACGCAGCGGAAATAGTTATCCTGGCACTAACCACGTGCCTTACAATTTCATTGTTTTAAAATTCCCAAGTTTAGTTTAATATCAAAAACAAAGGTCTTCAAATGCCATGCCAACCTCCAGCGGATACTCCTTAGCGATCTGCAAAAGTTTAAACCACGCAAGTGTCAACCTAACGGTTGGTGAGTTCACAGTGGGCTTGTCATGCATTGGCCCGGTTTCATAATCATAATTCGTGTCAAGATGCACTTACAAAATATTTATTTGTGAAAAGCAATGCTCGTAATTAAATCTCAGTTTATAAATGGTTTGTCCGTGACCTACGTCATCGGGTATGTACTAGTTCCGTAAAGTTAAAGGACTCAACCGATATCGCGGGTAGCTAATCCGTTGTTCCATGCTCTAAGGAAGTTTGTACCAAAGCTGACTTATTCTGTGGGGGCCGAGCCATCCCGTACGGTGCGGACCTAGTCATCGCGGTTTCTGCCTCCCCCGTGTCCTCTCGGGACCACGGTCAAATAGGCTGATATTGTTCCTCCGTGCACTTCCCGTGCCACGGGGCGGAGTTTGTCAAACTCCAGTAGATCTACCCAACATCCCCTCGCTTTACAATTAATGGCACAATTTTAGTTGAGGACTTTTAAGTTATAAGGCATCCTTAGAAAACATGTGATATCATATGGTTTAGACTTTAACCTACACTAGTCATATTAAAACGTTTTCAGTTTTGTTTCAGAAAAACAGTTTGTTCGGAGTTCACAAGTGTTCCCATAAAACACTTCAGTTCATCAAGTGGGTGCCGAGCATCCCGAGTTCTTAAGTTTATCAGTGAGGTGCCTAGCACTCTCGAGTTTATTCAGCATTGTTTTTCGTTAAGTTATTCAGTGTGGCCCATCGGACTCACGGTAAGCGGGTTAGTGACACTCACCTTTGGTTGCACTGCTACACTTCAAGTAAATCCAAATATTGTTGTTTAACGAAGACCTAGAACACGTTTAGGTCTTAAGTATTAGTTTCGTGTCTAATCTTTACTTAACGTCACTATGGTCCATAACATAGCACGTTGCAACTATGACTCGACATACCGACGCACGACACCAATGGTTGATCATAAACAAGGGTTCATATAAATCAGATATTAAACATGTTTCATCATGGTATCATCATGTAGGTCATGGCATAACACTTGAGCAAATTTCACAAGTTTGGTTTTTAGGTCAGGTCTTAGTTTCGCTAGCATAGTTTCGCTAGACAGTTTCGCTAGGTGCACGGGCAGCACTTTCGCTAGGCAATGCCCGGTAACACAGTTTCGCTAGGCTAGTTTCGCCCGAAACTGCTGACGCAGTTTCGCTAGCCTAGTTTCGCAGAGAAACTGGTTTGAACTTTCGTTCAGGTATTTCGCTCGATAGTTTCGCTCGAGCTGGTCTGGTCAGGTTATCCGGCGACACTATAGTTTCGCTGGTCAGTGTCGCTGGAAGGAGATATAATTTCGCTACTTAGTTTCGCCCAGAGAACAGACAGTTTCGCTGGTCGCGAAAAACACACGGATTTGCCTAAAAATCAACCTAACAGCTTCTGATCATACATGCAATTCATTATCTAGCATCCATAGGCATTTACCAACATAAATCAAGCAACTTTATCATGTTTAACATGCATTTTGATCATCAAATCTCTAAAATAGGTTCAAAACCCTAAAATGACCTAATTTGCACAAATCTCTAACATGGATGGATTTCACACGTAAAGTTATCAACTTTAGTACAGATCTAGCATTCCTAAACAATATACTAGCAGATCAAGCAGTTACATGAAGATTTGAGCATGCTTTAAGAAGAAAACATATAGAAAAGCATAAAACATGGTTTTTGGGACTCACGGATGATTCTAGGATCGATGAATGAGGTGAGATGATGGTATTGAGGCTGGGGTCTTGGTCCTTAGGTGATCTTCTCGGCTGACCAGGAGAGTGTGTGTGTGTGTTGTTGTGTGGTTTGAGCAAAATGAGGCTACTAGGGTTTATAATGTTTATTTATATCAGAGGCTAGTTTCGCTGGCAGTTTCGCTGGCCAGGCGAAACTAGCTCCGGTCTCGGGTACATTGATCAGTCTAGCCTTCTACCGGGCGAATCTGTAATTTCGCTCGGTAGTTTCGCTGACTACCAAATTTAGGCACTTTTCACAAAATCAAGTATTTACAATTAATCATGCTATTCACAATAATAAGTCATGCATTTAAATCACATTGCACATAAAGACAATCAATGATGAGCACATAACACATATGGACGGGTTCGGTGATCAACCAAAGGTCATGGACGTATTCGGCCTAGTTAAGCATTAGTTACTAAGTTAACACTTATAACGTAACTAACGGGTTTGTCTAACGGAAGTTAACCTTGAAATTCTCGGGTGTCACATCATTCCCCTGAAATTGGAATTTTCGTCCCGAAAATTATTCTTGTGTCGTAGCGTTCGCAGCATCAGCTGTCGTCGTTGCTGTCGTTGCTGGGGAAAGAAAGCAAAAATTTTTAGGGTTGTCACATCCTCCTCCCGTTAAGGAATTTTGGTCCCCAAAATTAAATTATACCTTGAGTTTCTGTGGACGTTTGCTCGAACAAGTGAGGATACTTTTTCTTCATCTGATCCTCACGCTCCCAAGTATATTCAGGTCCACGCCTTGAGTTCCATCGCACCTTGACGATCGGAATCTTGCTACGTTTGAGGGCTTTCTCCTCGCGTCCCATGATTTCTACTGGTTGCTCAATAAATCTCAGATGTTCGTCGATTTCCAATTCCTCCAGAGGAATTATTTCGATGTCTTCAGCCAGACATTTCTTCAGATTGGAAACGTGAAACACGTTGTGAACTCCATCGAGTTCAGCAGGGAGTTGCAATCGATAGGCCACCGGGCCTACTTCCCCAATAATTTCAAACGGACCGATGTAGCGAGGATTTAACTTTCCACGCTTCCCGAAGCGTATCACTCCCTTCCAGGGGGATACCTTCAACAATACTTTGTCACCCACCTCGAACTTTAGAGGTTTTCGGCGTTTGTCGGCATAACTCTTTTGTCGATCACGTGCTGCAGCTAGCCGTTGCCTGATTTGAATAATCCGTTCGGTCATATCATGGATGACTTCCGGTCCAGTAAGTCCTTTCTCACCCGTTTCGGCCCAACACACGGGTGATCTACATTTTCTGCCATACAGTGCTTCAAAAGGTGCAGCACTGATACTTGAGTGATAACTATTGTTGTAAGAGAACTCCACCAGTGGAAGGTGAGTCTCCCAATCTTTCCCAAAGTCAAGAACGCAAGCTCGGAGCATATCTTCTAAGGTTTGAATGGTTCGTTCCGTCTGACCGTCGGTTTGCGGGTGATAGGCTGTACTCATATCTAGTCGGGTTCCCAATGCTTCCTGCATTGATTGCCATAATCGGGAAGTAAATCGAGGATCTCGATCAGAAATGATAGTCTTAGGCACACCGTGAAGCTTCACAATTTTGTCGATGTACAGCTTTGTCAATTTATCCATATTATCACTTTCCTTCATCGGAATGAAATGTGCAGATTTGGTTAACCGATCGATGACAACCCAAATCGCATCCGGTTGATTTGATCGATGAGGTAATCCCGTTACAAAATCCATGGAGATGTCCTCCCATTTCCATTCTGGGATCTTTGGTTGTTGTAGTAAACCAGAAGGCTTTTGGTATTCAATCTTGACCCTTGAACATGTTAAACACTTAGCCACATATCGAGCAATGTCGGCTTTCATATTCGGCCACCAATAAAGATTCTTCAAGTCCTGATACATTTTATCCGATCCAGGGTGCACCGAGTATCTTGACTTGTGAGCCTCGTCCATCACGAGCTCACGGAGATTTCCAAACAATGGAACCCAGATTCTGTCATTATAGTATGTGAGTCCATCGGACTTAACTTCAGAATGGCCATCTACACCACGCAGTGCTTCAGCTGCGAAGTTCTCTGCTTTCAAAGCTTCTCGTTGGCAGTCACGGATCCGATCCGGTAATCCTGAATGTATTGTAAGTTGAAGCGCTCGTACCCGACGAGGCTTTTCGTACTCTTTTCTGCTTAGGGCATCAGCCACAACGTTGGCTTTTCCAGGATGATACTTAATAGCCAAATCATAATCATTTAGTAACTCGACCCACCGTCGTTGTCGCATGTTGAGGTCTTTCTGATCGAAGATGTGCTGCAAACTTTTATGATCGGTGAATATTGTGCACTTTGTTCCGTATAAGTAATGTCTCCAAATCTTGAGTGCATGAACAACGGCTCCCATTTCCAAATCATGCGTTGTATAATTCTTTTCTGTATCCTTTAGTTGCCTGGACCCGTAGGCAATTACCTTGTCTCGTTGCATCAACACGCAACCGAGTCCTTGAATCGATGCATCGCAGTAAACCACAAAGTCGTCTATTCCATCGGGTAACGCGAGAATTGGAGCCGAACATAACATATCTTTAAGCGTCTGAAACGCGCGCTCTTCTTTTTCACCCCATCTGTATTGCACTCCTTTGTGTGTTAAGGCCGTTAAGGGTTGGGCCAACTGAGAGAAACCCTTAATAAACCTTCGATAATATCCGGCAAGTCCTAAAAATTGTCGGATTTCTGTTGGCGCTCTTGGGGTAGACCAATTCTTTATTGCTTCCACTTTGGCTGGATCGACATGAATTCCTTCCTCATTAACAATGTGTCCAAGAAACTGGACTTCGCGAATCCAAAAATCGCATTTCGAAAACTTAGCATAAAGCTGTTCCTTGCGGAGCAATTCCAATATAAGTCGCAGATGCTCCTCGTGTTCTTCCTTTGACTTGGAGTAGATCAAAATATCGTCGATGAAGACTATCACAAACTTATCGAGGTACGGCTTGCACACTCGATTCATTAGATCCATAAATACAGCAGGTGCATTGGTTAGCCCAAACGGCATAACCAGGAACTCGTAGTGACCATATCGAGTTCTGAAAGCAGTCTTAGGAACATCCTCTTCACGAACACGAAGTTGGTGATAACCAGACCGTAGATCAATCTTTGAGTAGTAGCTTGAACCTTGCAGTTGATCGAAGAGATCGTCGATTCGAGGAAGTGGATATCGATTCTTGATCGTAACTTTGTTAAGCTCTCGGTAGTCAATGCACATGCGGAACGTTCCGTCCTTCTTCTTAACAAACAGTACCGGAGCTCCCCATGGAGACGAACTTGGACGAATAAACCCCTTGTCGAGTAGCTCTTGCAGTTGTGAGGAGAGTTCGTTGAGTTCACTTACAGCCAATCGGTAAGGTGCGCGTGCGATCGGAGCGGCACCTGGAGCTAAATCAATCCCAAACTCAACTTGTCGAAATGGAGGCAAGCCAGGCAGATCTTCAGGAAATACGTCTTGGAAGTCGCGAACTATCGGGTAATCATCAATTTTGCGCTCGGGATGTGTCGTGTCAGTGACGTTTGCAAGAATCGCGAAGTGACCCTTACGGAGGCATTTCTGAGCTTTAAGGAATGAAATAATGCCGGTGACTGTTCCACCTTTCTCACCTTGAACCGTCAACACTTTGCCGTCTTCGAGTGGAATACGAACCACTTTTTCCTTACATAAAATTTCAGCTCGGTTTTCGGATAACCAATCCATTCCTACTATGACGTCGAAACTACCAATCGGGAAAGGCATAAGGTCAATTCCTAGGGTATGGCCTGCTAGTTCTAGCTTACAATCCTTAACTATCTGGGTAGTATCATGAAGTTTACCATTTGCTAGTTCTACCACATATTTAGCGTCTAGGGCAATCGGTTTAGCGTTAATCATTTTAGCAAATTTAGTGGAAATAAAGCTTTTCTCAGCACCAGAATCAAATAAAACAGTAGCAAAGAAACCGTTCAAAATAAATTTACCATTGATCACGTTGGCGTCATTGCGAGCTTCACCCTGGCCCATGACGAAAGCTCGACCTCTACCATTTCCACCATTACCATTGCCATTCCCATTACCATTACCTCCGCCGTTACCATTCCCACCGTTATTTCCCTGATTTCCGTTCCCTTGCCTTCTTAACTGAGGGCAGTCTCTCTTAATGTGGCCTGGAGCACCACATTCATAACAATTCCCGTTACCGTTTCCCCTGGGAGCTTCATTGTTGCGGTTCTGACCATTGTTTCCATTGCCCCGATTGTTCCCATAGTTGTTGTTTCTTCTGGGGCGGTTTTGTTGCTCGGGTAAAGTTGCCCAACAGTCCTTTGCTTCGTGGCCTCCCTTGCCACACCTTTCGCAGCTCATATTCTTCCTACAATTACCAGCATGATGCTTTCCACACCTGTTGCACAAGGGCAGGTTACCCCTGTAGTTGCCTTGACCATTTCCGCCCTGGCGGTAGTTACCACTGTTATTCCCAGACCTCTTGCTTTGGCCTTGGGAGTTATAAGACCTCCCAGTGCTGTTTCCAACACTCTGAACATTCATCGAGTTTTCAGGAGCTTCATCATCAGCCTTTCTCTTGCCGCTCAAGGCAGTCTTCTCGGTGGCTTTCGCAGGTAGAGTACCTTTCTCGACCTCTTGGTCAGTGAGTTTGTGAGCCAAACGAATGGCTTGCTGTACGGTCGCAGGGTTGCTGGCAGTCACCAATCCTTTGATTTGAGGCGCGAGGCCTTCCAGATAACGCTCAATGCGTTTGAACTCAGCATCAACCATTGTGGGACATAGGACCTCATATTCATGATATCGTGCAGTGTACTGTTCGATTTCAGATCCAGACATCTTCAAATTCAGGAATTCACCCTCAAGCTTCTTGACTTGGTCACGTGGACAGTATTCTTCCATGATCAGCTCCTTAAATGCTGCCCACTGCATGTTATTAGCCGCGTCAAGCCCAACCATCTGAATTTCAGCGTTCCACCAGGAGAGTGCAGCTCCTTCGAAGGTACCAGTAGCAAACTTCACCTTGCTTTCAGCTGGGCAGTTACACATGGAGAAAACCTTTTCGGACTTCTCAATCCACCTAAGGAGTCCTACAGCTCCTTCTTCGCCGGAAAATGTCATCGGCTTACAGTCCATGAAGGACTTGAACGTGCAGTGGTGTTGGTTTCCTGATGCATAAATAGTTCGGATTTTAAAATTAAACAGGTCATGATATAATTGCTTTGTGCCTTAACCGGCATAATAGTTACCCTGTGCGGCATATGCAGCTTGGACGGCTGCCACCGCGGCTTGCACATGTTCAGTAATCATTGCTTGCAGCTGTGCAGGCGTCATGTTTATACCGCCTCTTCCGTTTCCTCTTCCAGACATCTTGCTGAACAGTTAAAGTAGCCAGTGTTCAGTCACAGTTATATTTTATACATATCCCATAATATGTATATTAGCCAGTTCCCGTTATCCCGCTATTAGTCCAGAAAAATTTTCGTGCAAATTGAGGCGTCGTCGAAGAACGTCGTAAATGCTATCGTCGAAGGTCGGCTTCCCATAAAGTCACCGTCGGCGTAGTCGTCGTAGTAGAAATCAGGACGTAGCGTGTAGCATCGTTTCGTTGTCGCTTTCCCCAGAGTAGTGTGCGTATTTGCGGTCGCATTTCGTATTCGTGTGTGAAAATTTCCTAAGGTCTTCCGTTAGACTACTTAGACACGGTCTATATATATACTTATATATATATATATACATATATCAGTACGTACTAAGCTTTTACTTACACAGCAGAGCGAGTATCCCAGGTTGGCACGTAAAAATTTTGTCTTTGGGAATTTGTTTGTTCGTTTTGTAACCAAGGTGTTCAAGTTGCAGTTTCCAAATCGTTTTCAAAAATGATTCCAGTTCTCTGCAACTTATGGCTCTGATACCAATCTGTCGCACCCCCAAAATACCACTAACGGAGTTTATACCGTTAAGGGGCACGACTAGACCAGGATCCACAACCATAGTTACAAATACTAAACGAATCAGGGTTAGTTCAAACACAAGATAGAAATCAAAGTCTTAAATTACATACGCAGCGGAAATAGTTATCCTGGCACTAACCACGTGCCTTACAATTTCATTGTTTTAAAATTCCCAAGTTTAGTTTAATATCAAAAACAAAGGTCTTCAAATGCCATGCCAACCTCCAGCGGATACTCCTTAGCGATCTGCAAAAGTTTAAACCACGCAAGTGTCAACCTAACGGTTGGTGAGTTCACAGTGGGCTTGTCATGCATTGGCCCGGTTTCATAATCATAATTCGTGTCAAGATGCACTTACAAAATATTTATTTGTGAAAAGCAATGCTCGTAATTAAATCTCAGTTTATAAATGGTTTGTCCGTGACCTACGTCATCGGGTATGTACTAGTTCCGTAAAGTTAAAGGACTCAACCGATATCGCGGGTAGCTAATCCGTTGTTCCATGCTCTAAGGAAGTTTGTACCAAAGCTGACTTATTCTGTGGGGGCCGAGCCATCCCGTACGGTGCGGACCTAGTCATCGCGGTTTCTGCCTCCCCCGTGTCCTCTCGGGACCACGGTCAAATAGGCTGATATTGTTCCTCCGTGCACTTCCCGTGCCACGGGGCGGAGTTTGTCAAACTCCAGTAGATCTACCCAACATCCCCTCGCTTTACAATTAATGGCACAATTTTAGTTGAGGACTTTTAAGTTATAAGGCATCCTTAGAAAACATGTGATATCATATGGTTTAGACTTTAACCTACACTAGTCATATTAAAACGTTTTCAGTTTTGTTTCAGAAAAACAGTTTGTTCGGAGTTCACAAGTGTTCCCATAAAACACTTCAGTTCATCAAGTGGGTGCCGAGCATCCCGAGTTCTTAAGTTTATCAGTGAGGTGCCTAGCACTCTCGAGTTTATTCAGCATTGTTTTTCGTTAAGTTATTCAGTGTGGCCCATCGGACTCACGGTAAGCGGGTTAGTGACACTCACCTTTGGTTGCACTGCTACACTTCAAGTAAATCCAAATATTGTTGTTTAACGAAGACCTAGAACACGTTTAGGTCTTAAGTATTAGTTTCGTGTCTAATCTTTACTTAACGTCACTATGGTCCATAACATAGCACGTTGCAACTATGACTCGACATACCGACGCACGACACCAATGGTTGATCATAAACAAGGGTTCATATAAATCAGATATTAAACATGTTTCATCATGGTATCATCATGTAGGTCATGGCATAACACTTGAGCAAATTTCACAAGTTTGGTTTTTAGGTCAGGTCTTAGTTTCGCTAGCATAGTTTCGCTAGACAGTTTCGCTAGGTGCACGGGCAGCACTTTCGCTAGGCAATGCCCGGTAACACAGTTTCGCTAGGCTAGTTTCGCCCGAAACTGCTGACGCAGTTTCGCTAGCCTAGTTTCGCAGAGAAACTGGTTTGAACTTTCGTTCAGGTATTTCGCTCGATAGTTTCGCTCGAGCTGGTCTGGTCAGGTTATCCGGCGACACTATAGTTTCGCTGGTCAGTGTCGCTGGAAGGAGATATAATTTCGCTACTTAGTTTCGCCCAGAGAACAGACAGTTTCGCTGGTCGCGAAAAACACACGGATTTGCCTAAAAATCAACCTAACAGCTTCTGATCATACATGCAATTCATTATCTAGCATCCATAGGCATTTACCAACATAAATCAAGCAACTTTATCATGTTTAACATGCATTTTGATCATCAAATCTCTAAAATAGGTTCAAAACCCTAAAATGACCTAATTTGCACAAATCTCTAACATGGATGGATTTCACACGTAAAGTTATCAACTTTAGTACAGATCTAGCATTCCTAAACAATATACTAGCAGATCAAGCAGTTACATGAAGATTTGAGCATGCTTTAAGAAGAAAACATATAGAAAAGCATAAAACATGGTTTTTGGGACTCACGGATGATTCTAGGATCGATGAATGAGGTGAGATGATGGTATTGAGGCTGGGGTCTTGGTCCTTAGGTGATCTTCTCGGCTGACCAGGAGAGTGTGTGTGTGTGTTGTTGTGTGGTTTGAGCAAAATGAGGCTACTAGGGTTTATAATGTTTATTTATATCAGAGGCTAGTTTCGCTGGCAGTTTCGCTGGCCAGGCGAAACTAGCTCCGGTCTCGGGTACATTGATCAGTCTAGCCTTCTACCGGGCGAATCTGTAATTTCGCTCGGTAGTTTCGCTGACTACCAAATTTAGGCACTTTTCACAAAATCAAGTATTTACAATTAATCATGCTATTCACAATAATAAGTCATGCATTTAAATCACATTGCACATAAAGACAATCAATGATGAGCACATAACACATATGGACGGGTTCGGTGATCAACCAAAGGTCATGGACGTATTCGGCCTAGTTAAGCATTAGTTACTAAGTTAACACTTATAACGTAACTAACGGGTTTGTCTAACGGAAGTTAACCTTGAAATTCTCGGGTGTCACACGGTTAATTCGGGTTAGAAGGACACAATGAATGGTGCAAAGCACAAAGCCAAAATTTAATTGAATGTGCAGGTGGTGGAGTCTGGGACGCCCAGAAGAGAGTCAGTACGCTTGGGGAGTCTAGATGCCAATTTTTGTGACTGCCAACACCCCTGAGCTATTTTTTGAAAATTTTCATGAATTGAAGTGTATTGTGCGGTTTATTGCTTTAAGCCATTAATACTAATGTGTTACTAGTGTTGGTGGCAGGTAAACCTTAGTGGACGGGTCAAGATCGACTCAAGGGATATAAAACTAAACACCAAGGCTTTTGGAAAACATTGTTGTGTTTTGTTTTAATGTGAATATAATGTAACCATACTCTGATGAGCTGGTTGGGTTAAGTTTAATAGTGACGCATAATTTTGTTAAACTTGATGGACAACTTTATAAGTTAAACGTTCTAACTCTGTTTTCCAAATGTCAAATTTTATGCGTTAAGCGGGTTGGGGCTTTACATAAGTAGGAGATTTTGTAATGCTAAAGGTGTCTCCTTAGTAGAGGGTGATTGGATTTCGTAAGCGGTGAAAGTTGAGCCCTCGTTTTATCGGCCCTTTTAGAATAACCGTGCAGGTGGGCCAAGTAGCATATCAGTTGGATCTTCCTGAAGAACTCCAGGGCATTCACAACACCTTCCATGTGTCTTATTTGAGAAAATGTTTTTTTTTAGAACAAGTTAGTATGTCTAATGCTAGGTCTAGGCGTTTCGGGAATTTAAAGTTTGTTTTGTAAAGTTTCTGTTCCAGCGTACCAGTGGGCGGACCAGTTGTTATGCAGCTCCAGACCAACTGGTACGTTGGTTAAGTTGGTACGCTGGGCAGGTTACTATAAATAGTTTCGAGATCTTTGTTTAGAGTAGAAGAATGAGTGCATCCAGTCTTAAGTGTGTGCTTTCCTAAGTGTTCTCTCTTTGTTTCTCTCTGTAACCATTTGCTATTGAAATCAATCAAAGAAGCGTTTATTTATCTTGTGGTTCATCGAATCGATCATATCACGCAATAGTAAGATCCATACTAGTTTTACAAGTGGTATCAGAGCCTGAGGTTTCCTTGTTGCTATGATTTTGGTCGGTTTTCGAATTCTAGAGAGAGAAAGTAGGATTTTGAGTCAATTTGCTTCATTTCATCTCAATTATGAGTGTATTCGATACAAAATTTGATTTCAAAATGTTCCTTGAGTGTGTTAGCTGAGTTCTGTGTCAATTTTCTGTTCAAAAAGCCAAAAATATCAAAATATGTTCGATTTCAGTTACTACGCCGATGGTACGGCCGTAGAACACCTTGGTACGTTACTGGTACGCAAGGCAATCTTCTTAGGTGTGTTGGTACGTTCAAACTTGTACGTAGGACAATCTTCTTAGGTGGTACATGACGCTTACTCACTGGTACGTTGACGGTTACACCGTACCAGTCTGGTACGCTACATATTTTGGTACGCTGAGTTAATCTGGTCCGTAGGTGGTACGTCTGAGAAAATCTAGTACGTAGGTGGTACGGGTGTAGAATTTGGTACGCTGAAGTTGGTCTGATACGGAAGTCGATAATCTGGTACGCCTGAGTCAGTTTTGATATATTTCATCATGGATCTGTTCCAAGCGTTTGTTGCGATGTCAACAACGATTCAAGCTTTACTTAACTACGACAACAAGATTGGAACCATAAACAAGGTTCCTAAGTTGATGAAGTTTGAAGACTTTCACAATTGGAAAACACGTTATGAATCATATATAGGTGTGACCGATGTTACTGTTTGGACACCTATGCTGGATAGATACGTTGTGCCAAAGTTTACGAGTGGTGAAATAAAACCATACAATAAAATGAACGACACTGAAAAAGAAGCTTTCAATTTGGAGAAGAAGGCATATTCTAATCTGTCAATGGCATTACCGAAAGATACTCTTCATCAATTTAAAATGCACACGACTTTGAAAGCGTTGTGGGATGCATTATGTAACCGATGTGAAGGAAACACACAGTATAAGAAAAGCAAGAAGAAAGTCTTGTAGAGGGAATATGATAATTTCTGCCATGTTCAAAATGAAACAATCAATGATCTTGTTTCAAGATTGTCACATCTGGTGAGCGAGCTTGAAATTGTTAGCGTAAAGAAGAAAGCAAATGAGTTGAAAGAAAAGTTATTGGATGCCTTACCAGCTAAATGGGAAGGATATATTTTGCTATTAACTCGTGATAAAGGATTTGACGATGTATCATATGATGATTTAACCAGGAATTTGTTGGCACGGGAATCAGATACGATGAGAGTTAAAACACTTCCAGCACAAGTGCAGAACCCAGATGTATATTTTGGGGAAAATGCATCCACTATTCGTGCAAAAGTCAAAGCAAGTTCAAATCCACCAACCACTGCGTTCTATGTGGAAAATTCTTCGGCTGGTCATGCAAATGTGTCTCGGGGTTCATCTATGGATACTTATACTCACAAGGCTGCTGTGAGATATCCAATTTATACAAATCAATCTGCTTCTGCATCAAACCAGAGTGCTTACTTAGCAAAAACTACAAATGACTTCATGGCATTGTTTTCTGCAAAGGTAATGATACCATTTTTTCTTATGAGATGTTCCCACTGTGTTATGTTGATCCAACATGAATTGCTAAAGTTTTCTATGCTGAGTCTGAAGAGAAAGGTGTATCTGATCTTGGAAATGTAGAAAATGTTTCATTACCAGATTATAAATCCAGACAAATGATCAGAGCTCTCACAACAGATCATACTCTCCACAAGCTCAAAGATATCAGAAATTTAAATCAAGGTCAAAAACTTAAAATTACTCACCAAAGAGTTTTTACAACTCTGATGGTCAGTTTTCACAAAATCAAACAGTTTCGACTATGAATCATATGGATTTTGTGAAGACTATAATTTTTATGATGACTTTGGGCAATTTTAGCAAAATAAAATCAAACAGGTCAAACCAAAGGGTTATTCTGATTAGTGTGGAGTGGATGAGTATGGGTTCTATAACAAATTTGGGTATATTAGTCCTTTGTTTAAACCTCTTCTGATCTCCAAATCTTGGAGGTTTAAGACCAAGGCACCCAAGAAAGTTTTTCAGACAATGCATGATGATAGCACCTCAGATGAATTTGGAAATGTTTTTCCTATGGTCTTTATTGATCGTAGGAGGTGTTATCACTGCTATCAGCGTGGTCTTCTACGTAATAGGTGTCCAATTTTGGCTAAGAAACGTGCTTTCTTTGTCAATAGTGAAAATCTGATTCAGATTTAAATTCTGATTCCAAGCCAAAGATAATAGATGGAAAAGTGGTTACCAAACAGTTTTTTAAAAGAGGAAAATTTTTTAAACATACTCAAAAGTCTTTTGGTAGTTCATCCACTTGTGAGTCCACCACTGATTCATCTATTCCATCTTTAACGCAAAAGTGGCTGCCAAAACTATCTTCAAAAGCCACTGAAGATTTCTCAGAGGATACCGGTCGACCCAAAGCTGAAAGCTTGTGTCCATATTCCAACTAATTATTTCACAGATGCATATTCAGGGTTTTTCTCATTTAAGCCATTTTGAGGCTACTTGTAGGGCTGTGAATATATCCCCAAGTGTTACCCTTTTTAGGGCTTTCTATAGGATTACAATGGCTGGTGATTGGTACACCTTTGAACGTAGGAGATCTGTTAAGAGAATTAGTACTCTTCTTTCACCAAACCCCCGTTCTTGGAAGTCAAAATTCTTTTAAGTTGATGATCGATGTGTTCCCCTTCAAATGGAATGGAGGGATGTAGAAGATGTGGTTCATGACCCAATTCCAGACAATGGGGATTATAACCAGGAATTCTTTGATAAATTAGTGTCTTGTGCAAGTCCAATTCGAGAACTTCCAGAAGCCATTCTTCTTCTTTGTAGAATGAGTAGGGCCTGGTTCACTCCTGAACTTTGGCCGATTTTGACGAATCATGGGAAGGGTAAGGAATTACCCTTTCATCATTTGCGATCATGATTTAAAGTATCTTTTTTGTTTTTAACAAATTCTTTTTCCATTTGTTGCAGAAATGGATCTTTTTGAAGCAATGCAGTTGAAGAGTTTCGATGATGTGGATCTTAGCGCTGAAATTATGGAGGTAGGATCCATGTCGTTTCTTCGGCAAACCGCTAGTTCCTTTCTGGACTATCGCCCAGAAGAAGCACATGCTGATCAGGTAGAGTCGCAAGTGGAGGCTCAGCCGGAAGTCGTTGTGTCTGACAAAATGCAGGAAACTGAATCTGGAAGTGGTGATGTTACTGATGTTGCGAAGATCACAAAAAGCAGTGCTGGCGGAAGTGGTGAGAGTACCCTCAAGGGTAAAAGCAAGGAAATCGCTGACGGTCACGCTAATGTAATTTCAAAGGCATCATTACCACCCAAGGGAGGAAGCAGTATCAAGAGATCCTCCAAGGCAGTTATTACTAAGGAAACAAGTGAACCCATAGTAACTAAAAGGAAGTCTCCCCACTGGAACTTGCAGTCTTCTCCCCATCATTCTAAGGTAAACACTTTCGAAACCATTGAGATCACTTCCGAATCTACGGAGATTGTTGAAGTTAATGCATAACTGGGAGAGGGTGTGCAGACAGAAATTGATGTTGTGGTAACCCCTCCTCCTACTAATGATTTTGATATTGATGATTATTTATTGAATTCACCTGATATGTCACAAGATCCAGATTTTTCTGACGTAAGTATTTTGCAGAAAGGTACCACCCCTTTGATCACTTTGGCCAATTTAGCTCATGCATCCTCTTCTTCACAGAAGGTTGCTCCTAGTTTTGCTGTTCCCACCTCTGAGTGGTTGAAGAAGGAAATAGATTTGGTCGCTCTTAGAAGCAATATTGGTAGAAGTTTAGATTCTGCTGATGCAAATGCAGCCTTTGTTCCTCAATGGTAAATTAAAAATGGTGACACTTGCACCGAAGGTCCAACTGCAAAGAAGATCACCCTTCTCGGAAGTACTCCCACTGATATTTTCAGCCTTCAACAGATCCCTATTGAGGCCTTCTCAAATGAATTCATGCTTGCACAAGCAAAGCAGCAGAGCTTAGCAGCGGATGTGTATGGCCGGTGGATCATTGCTGAAGCGAGAGTGGAGGAGTTAACCAAGAAGTTGTTGGCACATAAAGCCTGTTTTGGTACCATCAGTGATCAAGTGAAGATCAATGATTTGCATGCAAAGATCGAGCTTCTTACTACCAAGAATAAAAAATTGGTATTGTTTGATCAGAAGAAAATCTTTGATGAGCAAGCCATCAAAATGCTAGAGATCACTTCTCAATGTGATGCAAAAATTGAATCAGCCAACAAGGGTATAACTTGTATTCCTTTTATTTTTGTAATTTCTTACTTGTACTTGCATACTTTTTTACTATTTTTAACATTTGCGCTTTCTTTCCTTTAAGAAAATGCTGCCCTTGCTGAAACTGTTAAAGCATTGACTAAAGAAAGGGAGCAAATGCAGAAGGAACTAGCATCTGTGAATGAAAAGAGCAAGTGGTTGATTGAAGAAGGCTTTGGTATGGTGGCCAAGCGTGTGCATTCGGAAATGATCCCCATGACCCTTAAAGTTAACTCAGCTGCCAATGCCATGGGCTACAATGAAGGGATCAAATGCGGACTAGCACATGCTGTGAAGGGTGAAGCCAACTTCCTGACCTTTAAATAATTTGATCAAAAGGCCAATGAAAAACTCTTGAAGCAATTAGATGCCTTAAAATCAATGAAGTTCAATTCCGTTGATGAAGTTTCGAAGTTGAGCCTGAGTGACATAGAAGTAATGAAGGACGTGCTGAAACCAGTTTCACTACCAAAAGGTCCTGTCCCTCCAAAGACTGATGATCCTTCGACTTCAAAGGCAGATGCTTCTAGTCCCTCTGGTAATTAATCTTCTTTCAATCATGATCTTTTGTTGATCAATCTAATCATTTCCCAAAGTCCACTTATGCTGTGGCATCAGACATTTTACTTTTGATCTTGCATTTGATATTTTCTAGTACTTTAACTATGGATTTCATCGGAACTGCAACTGTATGCAGTTTTGATTACATTAGCATGTATGGTGATGCATATGTATGTTTGCTTTATTCGCTTTCTTCCTTGCACTTGAATATTTTATCTTCTTATGGTTCGTAGAATACGAGTAATGTTTGATTATATCTGTGATATATCATTTGCGATCGAAGTGTATTGTTGTTTACACTTGCAGTTACAAAATGATTGTACATCACTTTTATGTTATGAATCGTTTGTATACTTTATCATTCGATTCTTCAAATTCCCTTTTGAACTTGCAAAATATTTTCTTACAAGCTTTTGAGCAACTTCATTAGTTCTCCTTCACAAGTACTTTGATAAGATTCTAATAAAATCATTAACTTTTTAAAGAAGGCTGTCACATGCGTTTCCCCCCTATCAGATGCGTCCACCTTCAAAGGGTTTTAACAACATGATGTCAATACCACTTCTAAGTTAAGTATTTTTTATTTCGAAATCAAATCTTTTCTTTGTGGCATATAAAGTCCTTACATCTTTTGGTAAGGCTCAGTCGATCTTTTTTTCTTTGAATGATCAACCCACAAGACCAATTCATAACATTAATTATTCAGCAACACTTGCGACCCTCGGAGAGCTTAAGTTGGATCTTTTATTAATAATCATAGCATACCTTTATCTACTTAAGTTTGGCCATCTCTCTTTTGGGCTTTTGTTAGCAACCATTGTACTAACAAGGTGTCTAGCCTGATCACCTCTTCCCAACATGCACTCTCTAATTATCAATGAGACTAGTTGGGGACAAGAAAAGCGTTTTTGCTTTATCTTGGGTTACCCTTTATAAATAAAGGAGTAACAACGATACTGCATTAAGGTATTGGTATGTAATACTTTTTAAATGCACCCGCTAATGACTCATGAACCATATCATAGAAAGTGAATCGTATCGTATGTGAATCTCTTACAATTTAAAGAGGTCACTTGTGTAGCATATGCATGTGTTTATATACACAGCATTTTGAAGCAAACATTTATACTTAATATTTTGCATAAGAATGAACAAGCATTTGCATAGCCTTTGTCATATAGAGATGAAATGAGTATCTTCATAGATCTTTGTAAGTACTAGAAACAAAAGTATCTTATTTAAACCTTTTTGGCAATAGCCCATGTTGCACAGGAACACTTGTTCATCATATACATTCTTTAGCATGGAACCGGTCAACAATGTATGACCAATATGGGAAATGGCTCAATGATATTGATGGTAATCCAAACAATATCTTAGTATCTTACAAACAAAAACTGTGATAAAAAAAGAACATATATACCAACTCTCCCATCTGCAACAACGAAAAGATGACCATTGGCAAAAGAAATTTTCATTCAAAGAACATGAAGATGCCTGAGAATAACAAAATCATCACAATAACATATGCATAAGACTAATAAAATTTACAGAAAAGATAAAAAAAAAGGAACAGTAATACTAAGATAGTGATAAAAGGAGAGGAAATTACCTTAATGAAATTCTTCTTCTTCATCCTCTCCCTTCCTTGGTTCTTGATCAATACACACACATCAATTTCTCCTAAAATAATTGATTTTTACCTAACACATCACATTGATAGAGAGCTGACGATCACCGCATCCGTCCTGAATCACTGATTCTTACCTAATACATCACATTTAATTCAAAATCCAGTAAACATGGCAAAATTTGGGCATTCTAACTCACCTGATAATTAGGATTTAGAAATTTTAACTCCCATAAGCTGCAGCCTCTTCGACGTCACCTACTCCAGAAAAATGAAGAGATTTAGAGATAACAATGTCGTTTGTTTTTTTTCAGCGATTAGGGTCCCAAATGTCAAAATGAACACAAAATTAACTAATTATAGACGATAAAATTAACTAATTATAGACGACAAAATTAACGAAAACTGATTTCGAATCAGTGGAGATATCCACCCAATCTGGTAAAAACGTACCTTCTAATCTTTATTCGCATCGATAGAGAGCTAACTATCACCACGAAAACCCTAGAGCGGCAAAACCCACGTCTGCCACTGGTTGAGATTGGGAGCAGAGAATGTGCCTTCTGAGTGAGATCGTAAAAGCTCGCAGTCCGCAATCGGTCACATCAGTGATGGTAGGCCGCGATAGCGACGGCGGTGGTTCCGCTGTCGGTACCCAAAACGATGAAAGAGATTAGAGAATGGGAAGGCGACGGGCAACGGCGCGATTCTGAAGCCAAGATGAACGGGAACATGGAGATGCACTTTAATGGCGGTGTGGCGTCGAGGCAACCTTCAGAGATGAAGTGGTGTGCCGGCGATCAAAGCAAAAGGAAGGAAAAACCATGGCTCAAAACTTGACCTCCGTTGAATCAGAGAAAAAGAAAATGCGTGATTTTGTGGAGAGAGAGAGACATGTGATAAACGAAAAAAAGATATGACTTGTACCCATGGCTTAAAAACTTGAACCTTTAGAGGCTTAGTGGACTTGTACAATAGGTTAAAGAGATTGTACAATAGGTTACATTTCTGTATATAGGTATAATTTCACTTAAAACTTTTCTTTAAATGACTTTATATCACTGTTTATTTTAACTCTTTACAAATGTTTCTAAATGTCTTATAGGTGTAACACATTCGAGTCATTTTCTTTTGAATGATTCGGTTTGATTTATGAATGAATCGTGATTATATTATCATCTTGTTTTCACATATTAATCAACTTTATAATTTGAACCATTAAATCGATTAATTATCCATTTAAATATTTCTATGCACATTTTGAAATTCAACAATTTATTTACTATTAAAGAAATTGTTCAATTGTATTTATTTGAATTCTATAGAGTAAAAACAATTAACCTAAGTAGGATCCAATTAAAAACATTCTTTATGAATTCCACAATGATTTTGTTTACTATCATTATAGGCAAAAGTGTATATGTAATGTAGTTCCTTTTATTTCTATTTGGATTTATTTGTTAATTAATATGATTTGGACCTCGTAAGTCCTGTAAAACTTTTTGTTGATACTTTTTTATGTGTATCTTTTAATGTGCGTGTGTTTTTTTCGCACAACATTCCTTTAAGTGAGTTTAGATCATGACTTATTTTTAGCTTTTTGTACATGTTTATTGTCAAACCCTCGAAAACCGCCTGCGTAAAACCCGCAAACAGGGGCGTGACATGACCAGGATCCGAGTTCGCCAGACACCTCAAACATCTATATGCTCGACTCAACAACAAGTTTACGTTTGTAAAAATGGTTTTTCAGAGTAAAACATTAATTGAATGTTAAGCGGAAGCATAATATCATAATTAAGTTTCAGTTCGAAAATAGCGGAAGCAACAAACAATAAAACATTTGAAGTTGTCTTTTCACCCAAGGCGACAAAAGGTGTTAAATTATTACAAACCATGCAATAGACACCATGAATGATACCTAACGTACTCCTTAGCTGCTTCTGAGGACCTGAGAAGAACATACTAAAAATTGTCAACGCTAAGTTGTTGAGTTCATAAGTTTAAGCAGATAAATAACACTTATAAAAATAGCTCATCGAGGCATAACCAAAGCAGGGAGTCCACCCTGTAAAGAAAGCTGATATTTATACCCGTGGGTAGCTAGCCATTAAGATTTTATAACACCGTAGGATTCGTGACACCATTACTGACAGCTACATTGCCTTCCAGTCACACTGTTTGTGAGTAATGACCGATCTAGAGACAATATAATACCCCCCCCCCCCCCCGACGGTTGAGTAGGGCTTGTCAGGCCCAGTAGATCTACCTTTATACTTCCCTGTTATAAATTATTCATTGGTCACCTTGTGGATAGACTTTCAGCAAACGTTTCAGTGATGGTTTATAAAGTGATGGTATAAATCATCAAGTTAACACTACGTCAAAAAGTGGCTTTAGCCACGGTTTTTTTCAAAAACGCCTAGCCACAGTTTAAAAAAAACGCGGCTAAAGGTAATGAAACACTAGCCACACATATATTTTGTACCCGTGTGCCAAATATATAGCCTTTGGACCCTTTAGCCACGTATTTTTTTGTTTATGTGATAATAACAATCAGATGCACTGACTTTAGGCACTGTTTTACAAAAACACGTGGCACTATATCTGTCGACACTTAAAAAGAGACCGTGGAGAAATGCACCAAACGGCCATGGAATTTTTATGATTTTTTATTCGTGTGACCAAAAAAGAATGTATGGCCACGCTTAAATAATGTTGTGTGATGAAATAGTAGGTTTTATTACTTACTAAATTAAAAAAATCAAAACTATAAAGTATATATTATGCGTGGCAAAATGTGAGCAATGGCCACTGTTTTTACTTAGTTATTTGGCTAAAAGCTAGTACATATGGCCACTGTTTATTATGTTGTGTGACTAAATAGTAGATGACGAATGGTCACGGGTACGTAAATTATATGCGTGGCGAAAGGTAATGTTCCGCAAGGTTATAAACATTCATTTTCCGGAAATGAAACTGACTCTCCGGAAAAATACATGAATCTTAATTTTTCCTTTGCAAATAGATTTTTTTAATTATAAATCATCCTTCGAAGAACTCTAGTTCACCCGGTTCTATTCTTCTCTTCTCTAATGAATAACAAAAATTGATCCTGTTAAATTATAAATCATCTCAGTCCGTGAAGGCAGTGAAATAGTTGTCTAAAAATGTCATCCGGTTTTGTTCATCTGCTCTCATTACAGATGAACTCTTCTTCCTGAGGAGTTCTAGTTCATATGGTTTTTTTCTTGTTAGTTCATACGGTTTTGTTCTTGTTCCAATTTACTGAAAAAGTAAAATCTATCCAGTTTATAAATCATGTCACCCACTATTAGACAATCAAAAAATTATAAATTATAGCAAACAAGGCTTGAACCTGGGTCAGTCAAAAAACAAGGCTTGAACCTGGGTCAGTCAAAAGAAAGGAACACAGTACAAGATTAAGAAGAACCATTGAGACAGAAGTGTTAATTGGTTATATTTTAACCAGAACTTATTTAATTACTCCCATCACATAAACAATAATTGATCAACAAAATTTGCATTGCTAAAGGTAATAAA
>JBCNJP010000017.1:74989674-75030228 GCA_039602395.1 Deinandra increscens subsp. villosa | reverse complement strand
TTTGACGTTGAAGCACCATTCTTGCAATTACAACAGCAACTGCATGATCCAACTGAAGAAATGGGAGACACAGCTACTCCCTTGAGTTTTTCATTCTTCACTCCAGCTGTTGGTTTCATGCTTGGATGCTTGATGGTGATCTTTGGCCTCTCAACTTTAGGTTCGCTTATCACTCCATCGGTTATGCCTTTGAACTTGGAGGAGAAGGACGGTAATTCATATCCTACATCTGGTTCTTGATCAAACATTGATCCAGATGTCATAAAGATCTTCCCCTCAGGCTGTGTCGTCAAGATCACCTTTTCCCTTTCGACTTTGTCAATTACCTTGAAGTATGGGGTTTCAATTTCAGGGTATGGTTTCAACTCTATCCCAGCCTCATCAGACTTAGAGTTGTGACATCTGTTATACTCCTGGCACTCAGCATCATCTCTTGATACGTCCTCTATTCTCCCTTCACCATATGTCATGTTTGCCTCGTTGTCTATTTCCTCTTGAGTCAATGGTGTAGTTCCAACCAAGACACTATCAATAGGAGGAGCAGCTTCTTTATAATCAGACTTGGTTCGTTCAACCTGTTCCTCACTAAGAAGTATTCCTATAATGTCTCTGGGAACTGGTGGAGGAATGATGTTGTTCATTGCCAAAGATTTATCAGTTTTCTCTGACCCAAACCCAGATGTGTCTTTCCCAACTTGGCCAGTCACAACAGCATGTGACAATTCCTTTCCAGCATCGAGCATTCTTTTGTTTCTTTCCTGATTGCAATCATACTTGACCTGCAGCTCATCAAATTTTTGTTGCAGTTCAGTTAATTTCTGTGTAAGCTCAGATATCTCAATCCTAGCCCGATCATATAAGATAGTCTTCTCCGTTGCTAGCTTCTGATATTTCTCAATGTCTCGTTTCTGAGCTTTTACCTTCTCCTCATTCTTTTGCCATTTACCCTTAAAAGAACTCCTCTCGCATTTTATCTCAAATAATTCTATCTGATAATTTTTACAAATTTGCCTAAGTCCAGGAATTATACGAGCACAAGTGGGATTGGGGCATATCTCAGCTTTGTCAACTTCATCTGTGAAATCATCTTTGTCCTCAACTATATTCTTTTCTTCAACCACTGAACTCATTATGCAGCTTCTGAAAATTTTGAAAAAATCAGCAAAAACGGCAAAATCGGCAAAATCACTATTCAAAGAATAGTGTCAGAAACTTAAAACTGAAAAACGGAGGCCTTCGGAGTGGAATTTGGGGGTCCAAACGAGCTCCCCTGGACGTTAGTCTGGGGTAATTCTGGGGCTCGGTGTCACGAACGTCGTGTTCAAATTTGAGCTTCTAACTCCAAACGAGTCAAAAGTTACGTCCGTTTCCGTGAAAGTGTGAAATAGTGACTTTTTGCCGCAAAAGAAGAGTTTCCGATCGTAGACACTGTTTCCGATCGTAATACCCGTTTCCGATCGTAAATACCTGTTTACGATATAGTCAGACAGCTGGATCGTAAACTCCTGATCGTAAACACTGTTTCCGATCACCTTCAGTCGTAAACCCTGTTTCTGATTCAAGAAAAATCGTAAACTCCTGATTCCGGTTGAAAAATGTCGTAAACACCCAAAGTTCGCAAGCTTTAAGTCGTAAACTCGAAAATTTCAGGATCGTAAACACACAAAAATCGTTTCTTGAAGTCGTAAACTCGATTCCTGCTGATCGTAAACACCAAGTTGTTGAAGAACACGAAGAACACCAATCGTAAACACTCAAACCAACCCAGAATCTGATCGTAAACTCCCTGGAACAGCAGCAGCTTGATCGTAAACGTGAAGAACAACTTCAAACCTTCAAAAACTCAAACTTTTTCCAGAAAAATGCTTGAATCCAATACCGTGAGAACCTCGAAACACTTGTTTCTTGGCTCTGATACCAATTGTAGGTCCAGAAAATCTCACCAAAACACGATATTGATATCACAAACGAGTGCGGAATCCTCGTAAGTGATTGATTCAAGAAGAAAGATGAAGAGAATGCAAGAATACGATGATATAAACAATAAAAACTTGATCTTTGCACACAAGAAAACTTGTCGGGTACAAAACTTGTAATCGTAAACTCCTCTCACTCTTGGGTTTACGATCGTAATCTCTTTTGATCGTAAACACCTTGGGCTGCTCCTCTCTTAATCGTAAACCAGCAACCTCAAATGAGGAGGTCTTGAGGGGTTTATATAGGCACCCCAATGGGTTTACTATTGGGCCCCTTGTGGATCATAAACCCAATAGTAAACCCAAACCCAATCATAAACTAGCCTAAATACAATAGCAAACTAGCCTATGATTCTAATGAAACCCTCTAAGCCCAGCCCAACTTATTTAATATTACAAGCCTCATAATCTAGCCTCTACAGAGACATCAGAGAGTTATTTGGTTCGGTCACTCAACTGCGACAAAGTGGGACTGAGACTAGTCAGAGAGTTACCAACCAGGAGGAAAAATTGGAGCAGACAAATGAGCGCCAGTATGAGCACGGGGTGACACTGAGCGACACGTACTATCAGGTGAGTCATCTCACTAAGCTTGTTGAGGCACTCACAGCTCGGGTTGCAGGGAGGCTGAACCTCCGGTAGAACCTGCTGATGAGCCTGTTGTGGAGAATCCCGAGGAAGAATCAGAGGAGGATCCCGAAGAAGAACCGGAGGAGGAGATGCCCGATGCCTCCACTAATCAGGATAGCTCATGAGTTGTTTTGTTCTCATTTCTGTTTTGTTGGTTGTTTATTCTGATGGTAGGATCTTCCCAAGACAATGCATTTTGAATTTTGAATTTCTTGTTGAATAATTTGTGAACAAGTTGCATCTTATTTAAATCGGGATTTACTATTTAATATGTGATTGTCATGTGCAAATGTCTTGTGAAGTAATTTATTACTTATGTGATGGTTGTCGTGATTCATGTTATATCTTATTCTCATTTTGGGTAATTGTGAATTGAAGATAATGGCAGACGGAAATGCACCAAACATGACACCGGCTGAATTGGCTGCACTGATCAACCAACATGTGGCTGCTGCCTTAGCGGCACATGCTCAAGGTGCAGGCAATGCAGGGCCACCCCAAGGTAACACAAAATTTTTATTTTGTCGTTGGATGTAATCATACACATTGGTAATCTATGATTGAATGGTTTGGTATGAATATGTACAGGTAATGCTACATTTAAAACTTTAATGGACTGTAAGCCTAATTAGTTCAAAGGAACTGAAGGAGCTATTAGCCTACTCCACTGGATTGAAAAGGTGGAATCTGCTTTTAAAATGTGTAATTGTCCTGAGGCTAGCAAGCTGAAATTTGCCACGGGTACTTTGGAGGGACCAACCCTCACCTGGTGGAAAACTGAGGTTCAAATGCAAGGGATTGAAGAGGCTAACGGCATGCGTTGGGCTGAATTCAAGGAGCTACTGCAAGAAGAGTATTGTCTATGGGACGAGATCCAGAAATTGGAAACTGAACTGTATAATCTCAAAATGGAGTGGTCTGAAATTAAAGTTTACAATAGTCGCTCAAATTCTCTTGCGAGTTTGTGCCCTAGAAACGCCACACCTGCTTACAGAAGAATTGAGCTTTACAAAAAGGGTTTAGTGCCCCAAATTCAGGGAATGGTGACTGCATCAAACCCTGTGACCATTCGTGATGCTGTAAGGATTTCCCATAGGCTAACGAATCAAGTGGTTGATCAAGGAGTCTTGCCTCCTAGAAAAGGAACTTCTGGAGCCTCTGACATCAAAAGAAAATGGGATAACTCTGGAAATCAGTCTAGAAGCAAGCCTTCCAACCAACAGAATCATCAGAACCAGAATCACAAGTTTGATAATTTCAGGAATTTCTCCTCGAACAACCAGAAGCAGAACAATCAAGGGCGAGGTGGCCAAGGAGGATCATCGTACATGGGAAACTCCCCACGTTGTAACAAGTGTGGTTTCCATCACTATGGTGCGTGTGGCACTTATGTGTGTGCAAATTATGGAAGGAAGGGTCACCAGTCTAAGACCTGCAGGGTTAAGAACAACAGGAAACAAGTCCAGGATTATGAAGCCCCTAAAGGTTGTTTTGAGTGTGGCAAAGAGGGTCACATCAAGAAGTATTTCCTTCAACTGAACAGTGGGAAAAATAACAACAAGAACCACTATAACAACAATAACACCAACACTGGCAATCACAATGGCTATAATAACAACAACAATGGGAACAATGGGAAGAACGGTGGGAATGGTGCCAGAGGTAGAGCTTTTGTTATAGGCTTGGGGGATGCTAGAGCAGATCCAAACGTCGTTACTAGTAAGTTTTCTCTTAATGGGTACTATGCTCTAGTCTTATTTGACACTGGTGGTGATAGAAACTTCATATCTACTAAATTTAGCAATATGATAAATGCCAACTTGACTCCTTTAGATGCTAAATACGTACGTAGTTGAACTTGCTAATGGTAAACTGGTTGAGTCCACACATATAGTTAAAGACTGTAAATTGGAATTGGTTGGCTATAAATTAGAAATAGATCTTTTGCCCATCTCCTTGGGAAATTTTGACGTCATTGTGGGAATGGATTGGCTATCCAAGAATCGTGCTGAAATCGTTTTTCGTGAGAAGATCGTTTGAATACCATTGCCTAGTGGAGAATTACTCTTAGTTCAATGAGAAAAGTGTGGTATTGTTATGGGTGTGATATCTTTTCTCAAGGCGTAGAAGTGTTTACGTTGTAGAATCTTGGTATCCCGGACGGGCGGATAGGGTGCGCTGGGACGGGTCCTAGGACGGCACGTCTGGATATTAGATCTACCAGGTGAGTCTGGGGTCGGTCGGGAGGCCGACCGTGGTGTTTGTGAACCTTGAGAACCTGCAAGACAAAGAAACACCGTTGTTCTTGGGGGCGGGATGGGGTGTCCCGCGACCAAGCTCCGACGTGAGGATAAGTATTTGTTTGATCAGGAAGGAGAGAGAGGCGAGTGATGCTGTATTGAATGTCAACTAACCTGGTGGTTGAGGGGTATTTATAGCCCTCAACCCTTGTCTTGATGTGCCATTAATGAGTCTTTCCCGAATAGGCGACCTGCAGGACCGTGCTGTCAGGAAGCGCCGCATACTACAGTGCCTATTTCGAGTAATCCTTGATCAGTGAGCCCGGTCGGGTGGCGTAGTGTCTGGCCGTCATTTGGTCTTGAGCTTTGGTCTTTACCGTCTGTGTAGATGGCTGTTGAGCCCGACCGAGTGGCCTTGTGGGTTACCGGTCGGTATGGTAGGTTTGTATTGAGGGATGACCGTGACGTCATCATGGGTGGACATACGTCATCAGCCCCCCCCCCAGCCCGAATGTGTGATGGTCTGGTCATCGCCGTTCGGGCTTTTGTTGTGTTCTGTTGTCGGTCCGAGTTATTGATCGGTCAGTTTGTGACCGCCTGGGTTGCATCGGTATCTGTGACAATTAATTGGACATGATGATTGAAGGGACGTTTGACCGCATGGGGAACAACTGTCCCATGACGTGTCGCGCATCCAACGGCTGAGGCGGTTATGATCCAGTGTGACGCTCCGATAACTGCTCTTGTACTCCGCCTATAAATAGGGGGGGGGGGGGGGGCAGTTACCATTTTTTACATTTTTCTACTTTGCTCTGTGACTCCGACTTAGGGTTTTTTTGTTCCGGCGAAGTTTTCCGATCGGTACGTTTCTTTTCCTCTCGCTTTTCTTTGTTGTTGCCATGTCGTTCAAACGCGAGATGCAACGTATGTTTTCTGTTTTGACTGAGGACAAATTGACTGAACATTGCAAAAAATATGGTATTCCGACACTTCTAGGGCCGGAACTACCAAAACCTAAAGCCTGGATCAAGTTGGCGCCCGAAGGTAAGATCGGGCTGTATACCAAGGCCTTTAGCAATGGTCAATTAAGAATTCCCTTATTGAAGTTCTTTTTGTCTGTCCTGAGCCATCATCTTGTTCATATTTCTCAACTTCATCCTTATGCGATTCTCCGCATAGCTCATTTTGAGGTGTGCTGTCATGTGATTGGAAAAGAACCAACGATTGGGCTTTTTCGTCAGTTTGACCGACTGGGTCGCCAGGGGGACTGGTACGTTTTGGAGCGTATGCGGAATAGGCACGATGACGGCACCCCTAGCCCTGATTATCTGTCTTGGTTTCCGAGCAATTTGAAATATTTTAAAGACAAGTTTTTTTGGATTTCTGATAAGGTGTTAGATAAGTCAATCCCTTGGAAAAAGTCGATTTGTATTCTCAATTTAGGTGACCCTGATAAAGAGGAGTATGATAAAGAAGCCGTGGAGAAGCTGGTTCAATTACAGATCAAACTCAAGCCGTTCCCTGAGAGGGTATTGGTGATGACGGGGCTGAGTCGGAACTGGGTGAAAACAGGCTTGAAGCCAGCCTTTTTTTAATGATGGGCATGGTATGCCCTTTGTTTCATATTTTGCTCGTTTCTTCTAGGCATCTAATTAATTTTGTTGTTTCTGTTTGCAGAGATGGATCTATTGTCGTTTATCAAAATGAAGGAGCCAGAAGACATCATTCAGGGAAGTAAACCGATAGCGAGGAATGAATTAGATCCTGTTTCTGCGACAACAGGTCTTCGTCACGAGAATTTTGCCGTCGAGGATGGTAATCGAACGATTAATTATTCGGCTATGGGTGGGCCGACCAACACTCTGGTTGATGCTGAAGAGGAGGTGTTGAAGAAGAAAAAGAAAAAAGGGAAGAAGCATGACGAGGAAGATGATTCTGGTAAGGCGATGCACAGGAAAAGGATGGCGAAGAGGGACAGATCAACTTCTGGTCGTTCAAAGAGGTCGAGAACCAAGTCGGCCTCTGCGAGTGTCGATGACGGTCCCGAGGGTGCCGAAGATGAAATTCAGGATTCTGATGTGGAGATTTGGGAGACTTCAGTTGATGGTGACCGGCAGGTGGGTGAGGATCAGCCGGTCGAGGGTGAAAGGCCTGATGATCAGACCCCAGAGAAAGACATTCCGGTACTGCTTTCTAATGTTATAGATGTAAATGACCCTCGTGCTTTGACCATAGTTAGTCCTCCTTCTGATATGGATGAATATCTTCGATTATTACAGGAGCAGCCAGCTGGTGATTTTGGCTATGTTACAGCCCCCGGTGGGGCTGACGGTATGATAAAGGATCTAGTCAACATGGAGCTTGAGAAGGGTAAAATGTTAGAGTTTGGTGGTGAAGGGTCGGGGCAGCAATTGGTGGGGGTAGATTTTGGCAATGAACCGTTCCAGCCGAATTGGAGCTTGAAAAATAAGAGTCGGTTTGAGACATCCGAGAGATGCACGAATTTCCCTTGTCGTGCCTCCCGGCTGGCGAGAGGGCGGCCTTGGAAAAAGACAGCCATCGGTTGGCTCGTGATAAGGCTTATTATAAGGTTGTTCGGGGTTTTAGCTCTGCGATTGATATGGTCCGGCGAAACGAGTTACTCAAAAAACGAGATGATTGCGGCTAAGAAAAAAAGTGAAAAAAGGCGTGTGGAGCTTGTTCGCTCGAAGAAAGAGATTGATAGTTTGACCCAAAAGTTTTGTAGTGTGGAAATGGAAAAATTTTTGAAGATGGAGAATGACCTTGCCCGGCTGGAGGAGCATCAGGATTTGTGTGAGAAGCAAAACGCCAAGTTAAAGGGTGATCTGGATAGTGCTTATGGCGACTTGGAGGCAGCCCGGGCGGAGGCACGTCAGGCGTTGGAGGCTACTCAGTCGGGTGCCCAAAAGCTAGCTGATGCGGAGGCCGAAATTGCGAAGTTGAAAAATGATAAAGACAGAATTCAACAGTTGTATCAGTGAGAGCTTGCACGAGCGCAAGAATATGGGAATGACTGACAATGGCTGATTGAGGAAGGTTTTGGTTATGTGGTCAAGATATTGCTCGCCAACAAGTCTTATCGGGAGCCGATAGGTGCCTTCGAAAGTTTGGTAAGTGACCATGGGGTTTGTGTGGGGTTTTCGGCAGGTTATAAGTGGGCGCTCGCTGGCAAGCCTTTAGAGGACCACTCCTATTATGACCCTGACTCGTGGACAAAAGTTCAAGAAGGTGGTCGGGCGTTAGCTGAGAAAAAGTTTGCTTACCTGGAGGCTATTTCCAAATATACCAACAAGAAGCTGAAAGAATTACGAGCCCTGGACCCGGATGAATGTGAAGAAGTGAAGAAGGCTGCTAGTCATCCGGGCAAGCAGTCGAAGGCTGTGGCTTCTAGCAGCAGGGTGCAAAAGGGTGGTGGAAAGTAGTCGCTGACTTGCTGGTTTTCATGTTTGTTTTGTGAAGCTGTCTTAGTATTTGTCTATGTAATTTGCCCGCTTGGGTTTGAACAAGTTTGCTTAGTTTGTGGGATGGCCTTCGTGCAGGGGCCGGTTTATGTTTTGTCTGATATTTATAGAACGTTTGTGTGAATGGCTGGATTTATCCGCCTGTTTGACGTTAGTATTTATGATATAACTACTGCCTTAGTTTGTGTTATTATTATGAGCATGCTTTTGTATGTTTGTTGAATTATTTCATAATTCATTGAGTTTATGTTTCCGGATATGTATATAGTTTGTGCGACTTTTATACCTAGGTTCGACCAAACTTTGGTCTATGTGGTCCAGACTACGCCTGCTTTCCCATGTGTCGGGTGTTAACTGCCCGACTGGGTAAGGGAGGAACCATGGTGGTCACCCACTAAAGAGCTGTGAGAAATGGACAATGGGATGTCTTCCTATGTAGCCCGGTTCGGATAACCTATCTTACGAAATTGCAAAGTGGGATTTCTTGAGGGCCATGTCTTTGTTGCCGATTATGGCTGACTGGTTGTTTCCCTCTTCCCAAAGTTGCAATGGTTTGCACTTGGTGCGTTTTAGTGTATTATGTACAGGTGACATAAGTAGCCCTATGGCTGATTTGTTTGTTATCATGTGTGTGTGTTTGAAAGAGAGATGTACTGAAAAATTCATGTAATTCCATTAATGACGTCTTTTAAACGTAATGCCGCTTGAAGTATGTAGTACAAAATTTGGAATTACATATTAGTTAATGTTTACATGTAGCATTTTTTGAGTTGCATTCTGTTCCAGTGCCAGGGGACCGACTTTCCTTCGAGAGTTGCCAGCTTGTAGGAGCCCTTGGCATGTGCTTCCAGAATCTGGCACGGGCCCTCCCAGTTTGGGCCTAGTTTGCCCTTGTCTTCCTGTCGGCTGGCCTCGTTGTTTCTGAAAACATAGTCTCTCGGCCGGTAAGTGACTTCCTTGACTCGCTGGTTGTAGTAGCCTTCAATTTGTTTCTTGTTCTTAGCCTCGTTTATTGTTGCTATGTCTCTCCATTATTCTGTTAGTGCAAGATTGACTAGCAGCACCCAGTCATTTTCGACCTCTGAGATATTGTCGGTTCTATAGCTGGGCATTCCTATTCCGGCCGGGATAACCGCTTCGGAGCTGTATGTCAAGCTATATGGGGTGTGCCCGTGGCTTGTTCTCTCGGTCGTTCTGATGGCCCAAACGACGCTGGGGAATTCATTCAGCCAGTTTTTTCCTTGGTTTCCCAGCCGGGTTTTGATCCCATGCACAATGCTTCTGTTAGTTCGCTCGACCTGCCCGTTTCCTTGGGGGTGGACGACCAAAGTGAAAACTTGAGTGATCTGTAGCTCTCTACACCAAGCACGGAAGGGGTTTTCAGCAAACTGTTTTCCATTGTCGGTGAAAATTTTGCCTGGGAGGCCGTACCGACACACTATCTGCTCCCAGACAAAGTTGATGACTTGTTTTCCTGTAATCGATGCTACTTCCTTGACTTCTGGCCATTTGGTGAAATAGTCAACCGCTACGATTAAGAACTTGATTCGCCCGGGTGCCTCAGGAGAAGGTCCTACGATGTCAATGCCCTATTTGTAAAATGGCCAGGGGGAGACCACTGGGATCATGTTGTGCTTAGGTGCTTTTGATACTAGCCCATGTATTTGGCAACTTTGGCACTTTCGGAGTTCCGACTCTGTATCGCCGTACATGGTAGGCCAGTAGTACCCCATTGTCATGAGCCGGATTACGACCGATCGTGGACCCGAGTGTGTTCCACATATCCCTTCGTGTATTTCCCTGATGACATACAGGCCTTGCTCTGGTGTTAGGCATCGTAGTAGCGGCTGTAGATAAGACTTCTTGCACAGCTTGCCATTGTGTATTGTGAACTGTTGGGCCTGCAGCTTTAGCTTTGCTTCTTCTAATGTGCCGGTTGGGGCTATGCCTGTTTCAATGTAGTCCTTGATGGGTGTCATCCAGGTATTTGGGTCGACTGTATTAGTCTGGTTGACCTCAGTCGGGTCATCGGTGCGTTGATGGATTACTTCGACCGGTATTTGCTTTGTGAGGTGTGTGAATGCTAGGGAAGCTAGTTTGCTCAGAGCGTCTACTTTCTTGTTTTGGCTTCGTGGTATCTGTGTTATCTGGAATTCTTCAAATTGTGATGCCAGTTCTTTCACTCGGTCGGCATAGCGCTGTAGCGCTTCCCCTCTGTTTTCTTATTCGCCCTTGACCTGGTTTGTTACATGCAAAGAGTCAACACGGACTCATATTATCTTAACGTTCATTCGTTTAGCCAGGCGGAGGCCGGCCAGTAGAGCCTCATACTCAGCTTCGTTATTTGTGCTAGGAAAATTAAGTCGGATGGCGTATGTTACCTCGACACCTTTTGGATCTATTAGGACAAGGCCAGCACCCGAGTCCTCGCTGTTTTTGGCCCCGTCTGTGTATAGGGTCCAAGCATCTGGGATTGTGACTGGTGGTGGCAGGATGGTTTCTTGTATCGGGGCACTTGTTGTAAGTTCCTCCGCTTGCAACTCAGTGATGAAGTCGGCTAGTGCTTACCCTTTGATGGCGTTCCTTGGTTTGAACTGGAGGTCATGTTCCCCTAATTCCAAGGCCCATTTGGCGAATCGACCAGATGTCTCTGGCCTGTGTATGATTTCACGTAAAGGAAAATTTATGAGCATGGTGATTCTATATGCTTGAAAGTAACGGCGTAGCTGCCTGGCTGTGTGTATTAGCGCAAGCAATAGTTTTTCAAATTTTGAGTACCTCGTTTCGGGGTCTTTCATGGCTCGGGTGACAAAGTAGATTAGGAGTTGTCGGCCACCCCGTTCTGTGCAGAGGGCCGAACTTATAGCTTCACTTCCGACCGATAAGTAGAGGATTACTTCTTCTCCCGTTTCCGGTGCAGTGAGGGAGGTCAGGTCAGCCAAAGCGGGTTTTAACTTGGTGAAAGCATTGTCTGCATCCTCCGTCCACAAGAATTCCTTTGTTTCCGTGCACCGTTTCGGCTCGACTTAGAGATAAACCTGTGTAGGGCTGCTAACCGGCCGTTAAGGCATTGCAACTCCTGTACGGTTTACAGTGCTTTCATTTGAGTGATGGCCCTTACCTTTTCAGAATTTGCCATGATATTCTTATCAGTTATGCAATGCCCGAGGAATTTTCCTGTCTTCATTCCAAAGGAACACTTGGCTGGATTTAGCTTCATGTATACTGATCGCAGTTGGCTGAAAGTTTCCTCGATGTCTTTGATCATGTCTATCTCTGTGTGACTTTTAATGACTAAATCATCGACATAAGCCTCCATGTTTCGGCCTATCTGATTGTCAAAGACCTTGTCGATGAGACGCTGATATGTAGCTCCTGCGTTTTTCAAGCCGAATGGCATTTTCCTGTAGCATAATATACTCTTGTCTGTGTGGAAGGCCATTTTGTCTTCATCGGCTTTGGGCATCTTGATCTGGTGATAGCCTTTGTAGGCATCTAGGAAGCATTTGAATGTGAAGCCCGACAGAGCGTCTACTTTTGCATCTATGGACGGTAATGGGTAGCAGTCTTTGGGATATGCATCATTTAGTTTTGTAAAGTCAACACACATGCGCCACGAGCCATCTTTTTTCTTTACCATGACCGGGTTTGCGACCCAGTCGTGCCATCTGACCTCTCTGAGTATTCCTGCCTGTACGAGTTTTGTGACTTCTTCGCGGACGGCTTTGCTTCGGTCCCGGCCCATGCCCCGTTTTCCTTGGGCGACTGGTGGGTGGGTTGGGTCGACCTTGAGTAGATGCTCTGTGATTGCACGGGGTACGCCGGTCATGTCGGCCGGCGTCCATGCAAATATGTCCTGGCTATTGCGGATTAGTCTGTATAACTTTTCCCGCACCTGGTTACTGAGCTCTGAGCCGATTGTGATTAGTTGGTCAGGATGACTATCATGCACCTTCCATCGATGCTGTGACACTTCTTCTGTTACGTCCGCCATGAGGTCGCACTCAGTCTACTGTGACCGGATGGTTGCGATCCCGGAAGCGGTTGGGAACTTCATTATGCCATGGGCCGTTGACACGACACAGCCGAACTGAAGTATTGTTGGTCGGCCAAAGAGGATGTTGTATTTCGATCGGTCGGTTGACAACAAGGAAAGTGACTCGTTCCGACCTTCGGTTGTGTCCATCTGATAGCGTTGCCAGGAGGGTAAGTTCTCCTACGGGGAAGACAGTGTCCCCTCCGAATCCATCAAGGTGGTTCGTGTAGGCCTGATTGTGGCTCTTATCTCTTCTGGTAGCTTGGAGAAACATTCTCCATACATGATGTCGGAGGCGCTACCTCCGTCAACGTAAGTGCGATAAATGTGGCACCCGGCTGCGGCCAGTGTGATGATCATTGGGCTTAGAGATGAGACGGCCTGGTCCAATGGTGGGAAGTGTATGGGTTGTCTGGCCCATTCATTGGTGCGGAGTCGAGGCTTCTTTTGTTTAGGGTTGGTCGTCATGTTAATGACCAAGGGCTCTGTCTTTCTGTCTTTTTTCTGCTTTTGCTCCTTGATTTCTTTGAGTAAGTATGCCAGCTGCCCTGTGTTTACTGCTTGTATGATTTCTTTTTTCAGTTGATGGCACTCATCTGTGTCGTGCCCTCTGTCGAGGTGGAAAGCGCAATACTTGTTTGCATGTTTGTTAACTGCATTAGGTCCCATGGGCCTTGGTTTGTTGAAACTTCTGCTTGCATCCTCCGTTTGGAGTATTTCTTTGGGCGGTAACGTCATGCTTGGGTATTCATATTTCCTATCTCCCCGCTGGTTGGAGGATGGCGGTCGGTCATAAGGTGTGAAACCCGTGTGTCGCTTATCGTCTCTGCCCGACCGCTCGTTGCCTGACTGCCATGGACGCCTTCCGTCTCGTTGATTTGTCTGTCGCCCATGAGCTTTCCCTTGCGTATGTTGTGTTTTATCACGTAGTTGCGCTGCTTCTTCCCCTCGAATGAATGCCTATGTTCGGTCACAGGCTTCCTGTATCGTTTGTGGTACACGGGCACTCATTTCTTTGACTAACTGCCTGGTTCGGATCCTGTGAATGAAACCCGATATCCTTTGTCTTTCGCCTGCATGACCGATTGTTAGTGACTCCGTCTTGTATCTTTCTAGAAATGTTCGGAGAGACTCCTGATCACCTTGTCTGATGTTGTGGAGCTCAATCGGGTATTTTGTGCACTTCCTTTGCTGGCCAAAATGTTGGAGGAAAGATTCTCTAAGCTGTATGTAACTGTCTATGGACTCGTTTGGCAACGCATTAAACCAGACTCGGGCGGGGCCCGACAGTGTCTGAGCGAACATTTTGCACCATATGGGCAATGGCCATTTCAGGATGGACGCTGCTGATTTGAAGTCATGGATGTGTCCCCACTTCCGTCGTATGTTTTGACTGTCGTCGGTAGCTTTGTCCTAGGTGGGCACTCAAATTTTTCAATTCTATCTGTGAACTTACTCTCCTCCTCTGGCACGTATGGCAGTGCGAGGTCATCTGTGGTATCGCGTGTGCCGAAGACGGGAGTTGTCTGGGATGAGACAGTTGTGGTGCCCGACTGGGAATGTGTCCCGAAACCGGGTGGGCGATTCAAGATGTGACTGACCGGTTGGAATGGTGTAGTGTGTGGCATTTGAAATCCTTGTGGCCCGTATGGGTAGTATGCTGGGAAAAATTGCTGTTGCGGGAAGCCCGACTGGTATGGCTGGTATCCATACATGTGAGCGAAGTTGCTTGGCTGAGATGTTGCTACCGTAGAGAGTCTCGTATCAGCGCCTGCACTGGTTAGCCTGCTTGTTTCTATGGTGGCACCGGAGGTGTTGCTCCCCGGTGTGTTTGCCATGGTTGAGACCCTTGTGTTGTATGTAACTACGGCTCTTGGCCTGCCTTCGTGCGTTGCGCCTGTCAACGGTGGTATCATGTCACCGACGTTTGGTGGTTCGACGTCATACGATAGTTGCAAGCATACACCTTTGACACGCTCTGCTACGACGTATTCATTCATTACTTGTTGAATGTGGAGGAAGTTTCTGCTAACCAGCTCCGGTGTTAGTGTCAACACTGTGGAATCTTCTGACTTTGACGTGTTGACGCCAGGCTGATCCCCGGATGGGGTGGTGATGTAAGACCGTGCGGATGGCGCCAATGTAGAATCTTGGTATCCAGGACGGGCAGATAGGGTGCGCTGGGACGGTTCCTAGGACGGCACGTCTGGATATCAGATCTACCAGGTGAGTCTGGGGTCGGTCGAGAGGCCGACCGTGGTGCTTGTGAACCTTGAGAACCTGCAAGACAAAGAAACACCGTTGTTCTTGAGGGCGGGACGGGGTGTCCCGCGACCAAGCTCCGGCGTGAGGATAAGTATTTGTTTGATCAGGAAGGAGAGAGAGGCGAGTGATGATGTATTGAATGTCAACTAACTTGGTGGTTGAGGGGTATTTATAGCCCTCAACCCTTGTCTTGATGTGCCATTAATGAGTCTTTCCCGAATAGGCAACCTGCAGGACTGTGCTGTCAGGCAGCGCCGCATACTACAGTGCCTATTTCGAGTAATCCTTGATCAGTGAGCTCGGCTGGGTGGCGTAGTGTCCGGACGGTCATGTGGTCTTGAGCTTTAGTCTGTACCGTCTGTGTAGATGGTTTCCGAGCCCGACTGAGTGGCCTTGTGGGTTACTAGTCGGTATGGCAGGTTTGTATTGAGGGATGACCGTGACGTCATCACGGGTGGACATACGTCATCATACGTAAAGGACATATTTCTGTTCTCACGAACATTTCAGAGAAATTAGATGAAGAGAAGAGAATTGAGGATATCACGATCATGAGGGACTTTCCTGAAGTCTTTCCAGAAGATCTACCAGGTTTACCGCCTCATCGAGAAGTCGAATTTCAAATTGATCTTGCTCTAGGAGCCGCGCCAATTGCTCGTGCACCTTATCGTTTAGCACCAAATGAGCTACAAGAACTATATACACAACTTCAAGAACTGCTTGATAAAGGATTTATTAGGCCTAGCTCATCACCCTGGGGGGCTCCAATGCTTTTTGTTAAAAAGAAAGATGGAACCTTTCGATTGTGCATCAACTACAGAGAACTCAACAAGGTGACTGTCAAGAATCGTTATCCCTTGCCACAAATCGATTATTTGTTTGATAAAATTCAGGGATCTAGCTATTATTCCAAAATTGATTTAAGGTCAGGTTATCACCAGCTGAGAGTCCATGAGGAGGACGTCTTAAAAACAACATTTAGAACTCGTTATGGTCATTATGAGTTCATGGTTATGCCATTCGGGTTAATCAACGCACTATCGATTTTCATGGACTTATTGAATCGCGTCTGCAAACCATATCTCGATAAATTCGTTATCATCTTCATTGATGATATCTTGGTATATTCTAAGTCTAAAGAGGAACACGAAGAGCATCTGCGTCTAATCTTAGAGCTACTCAAGAAGGAGTAATTGTATGCAAAATTTTCAAAGTGTGATTTCTGGATGCGTGAGGTGCAATTTCTTGGTCATGTTGTTAATGATCAGGGGATTCACGTTGATCCAATCAAGGTCGAGGCAATTAAGAATTGGCCTGTGCCTAAAACACCAACGGAAATTCGCCAATTTCTTGGTTTGGCAGGTAATTATAGACGATTTATTGAGGGATTTTCAATTATAGCTCAACCTCTTACGACATTGACGCATAAAGGAATGGCGTATAACTGGAGTGAAAAGCATGACGCCGCTTTTCAGATACTAAAGAAGAAACTTTGTAGCGCACCAATATTATCTTTAATAGAGTGTAGTGATGATTTCATGGTGTATTGTGACGCATCGAAGCAAGGATTAGGTTTCATGCTGATGCAAAGGGAGAAAGTCATCGCTTATGCCTCTCGTCTGTTAAAAACCTACGAGCAGAATTATACAACTCATGATTTGGAGTTGGGATCAGTTATTTTCGCGTTAAAAATTTGGAGACATTACCTTTATGGTACAAAGTGTACTATCTACACTGATCACAAAAGTCTCGAGCATATCTTTGCTCAAAAGGAGTTGAATATGAGACACTGTCGTTGGGTAGAACTCCTTAATGACTACAATTGCACGATTAGATGCCATCCAGGCAAAGCTTTAGTCTGTACCGTCTGTGTAGATGGTTGCCGAGCCCGACTGAGTGGCCTTGTGGGTTACTAGTCGGTATGGCAGGTTTGTATTGAGGGATGACCGTGACGTCATCACGGGTGGACATACGTCATCATACGTAAAGGACATATTTCTGTTCTCACGAACATTTCAGAGAAATTAGATGAAGAGAAGAGAATTGAGGATATCCCGATCATGAGGGACTTTCCTGAAGTCTTTCCAGAAGATCTACCAGGTTTACCGCCTCATCGAGAAGTCGAATTTCAAATTGATCTTGCTCTAGGAGCCGCGCCAATTGCTCGTGCACCTTATCGTTTAGCACCAAATGAGCTACAAGAACTATATACACAACTTCAAGAACTGCTTGATAAAGGATTTATTAGGCCTAGCTCATCACCCTGGGGGGCTCCAATGCTTTTTGTTAAAAAGAAAGATGGAACCTTTCGATTGTGCATCAACTACAGAGAACTCAACAAGGTGACTGTCAAGAATCGTTATCCCTTGCCACAAATCGATTATTTGTTTGATAAAATTCAGGGATCTAGCTATTATTCCAAAATTGATTTAAGGTCAGGTTATCACCAGCTGAGAGTCCATGAGGAGGACGTCTTAAAAACAACATTTAGAACTCGTTATGGTCATTATGAGTTCATGGTTATGCCATTCGGGTTAATCAACGCACTATCGATTTTCATGGACTTATTGAATCGCGTCTGCAAACCATATCTCGATAAATTCGTTATCATCTTCATTGATGATATCTTGGTATATTCTAAGTCTAAAGAGGAACACGAAGAGCATCTGCGTCTAATCTTAGAGCTACTCAAGAAGGAGTAATTGTATGCAAAATTTTCAAAGTGTGATTTCTGGATGCGTAAGGTGCAATTTCTTGGTCATGTTGTTAATGATCAGGGGATTCACGTTTATCCAATCAAGGTCGAGGCAATTAAGAATTGGCCTGTGCCTAAAACACCAACGGAAATTCGCCAATTTCTTGGTTTGGCAGGTAATTATAGACGATTTATTGAGGGATTTTCAATTATAGCTCAACCTCTTACGACATTGACGCATAAAGGAATGGCGTATAACTGGAGTGAAAAGCATGACGCCGCTTTTCAGCTACTAAAGAAGAAACTTTGTAGCGCACCAATATTATCTTTAATAGAGTGTAGTGATGATTTCATGGTGTATTGTGACGCATCGAAGCAAGGATTAGGTTTCATGCTGATGCAAAGGGAGAAAGTCATCGCTTATGCCTCTCGTCTGTTAAAAACCTACGAGCAGAATTATACAACTCATGATTTGGAGTTGGGATCAGTTATTTTCGCGTTAAAAATTTGGAGACATTACCTTTATGGTACAAAGTGTACTATCTATACTGATCACAAAAGTCTCGAGCATATCTTTGCTCAAAAGGAGTTGAATATGAGACACTGTCGTTGGGTAGAACTCCTTAATGACTACAATTGCACGATTAGATGCCATCCAGGCAAAGCTAATGTGGTAGCGGATGCCTTAAGCCGAAAGGATAATCCCAAGCCTAGAAGACTTTGTGCCTTGCAACTCACCATTCATACCAGATTACCTGATCAGATTCGGAATGCATAACTCAAAGCGCTCAAAGATGAGAACGTTGAATTAGAATCCTTGCGGGGTATGGATAAATTATTGGAAGCTAGATCCGATGGTATCCGGTATTGTGCGAACCAAATATGGATTCCCGTGTATGGAAATTTGAGGGAATTGATTATGGATGAAGCCTATAAGTCTCGTTATTCTATTCATCCAGGCTCGGATAAGATGTACCAAGATTTGAAATTGATTTACTGGTGGCCAAAGATGAAAGCTGACATTACCACTTACGTAAGCAAGTTCTTTACTCGTTCCAAGGTCAAGGCAGAATACCAGAAACCGGCAGGGTTACTTCAATAGCCAAAAATTCCCAAGTGGAAATGGGAGGGAATCATTATGGATTTTATCACATAGCTACCCTGTACAACGAGCAGGAGTGATACAATTTGGGTAATTATTGATCATTTAACCAAGTCAGCACATTTCCTACCAATCAAGGAAACCGATACCTCAGAGACATTAGGAAAAATTTATCTCAAAGAGATCGTCTCGCATATGGAGTACCAGTTTCTATTATATCTGATCGAGACGCCCGATTCACATCCAGATGTTGGAAATCGTTACATGAGGCGTTGGGATCGTGTCTGGATATGAGCACTGCATATCATCCCCAGACCGATGGTCAAAGTGAACGAACCATTCAAACTCTTGAAGATATGTTACGCGCATGTGCGATTGATTTTGGTGAAAGCTAGGATAAACACTTACCCTTGGTGTAATTTTCCTATAACAACAGTTATCACACCAGTGTCAGTGTAGCTCCGTTTGAAGCAACTCACAGGTCCTGAGTTGGTACTCGAGACAACAGAGAAAATCGTGCAAATCCGAAATCGTATGGCAGCCACACGAGATAGACAGAAAAGTTATGCTGATAAACAGCGAAGGCCATTGGAATTTGAGGAAGGAGATAAGGTCTTGTTAAAGGTCTCACCCTGGAAGGGTGTGGTATGTTTTGGTAAACGTGGTAAGTTAAACCCGAGATACATTAGGCCATTCAAGATTGTTAAAAGGATTGGTCTATTAGCTTATGAACTAAACTTACCAGAAGAACTAAGTGGGGTACATAATGTCTTCCATGTGTCGAACTTAAAGAAATGCATGAGACATTGATTACTTCACTCGAGGAGTTGCATGTGGACGAACAACTTCGATTTATCGAAGAACCGGTAGAAATTATGGACCGGGAGGTTAAACAGTTAAAGCGTAGCAAAATTCCAATAGTTTAAGTACGTTGGAACTCGAGACATGGTCCTGAATTCACATGGGAACACGGAGATCAGATGAGAAAGAAATATTCCAGGCTGTTCGAGGATCAACCTTCATCTAGTTCAGGTACTAATTTAAAAATTCGTGGACGAAAATTCTTCAATAAGGGGATGATGTGACGACTAAGAAATTTTCTTTTCTTTTCCTTTTGTCTAGCTCATTAACTTTTACCGCGTTATGCAATTTTCGAGGATGAAAATTCTTTAACAAGGGGATATTTGTGATAATCCGTCTTTTCAGGTCATTTTTGGACATTAACTGAACGTAAACCGTATTAAATGTTGTGTGAACATTTATGTGATTGACTGTGTTGACTTTAGCAATTAGGGTTTTGTGTGATCATCACTATGAGCATGCACTTAAGTCTAGACGTTTGATATTCGGTGATTTCACTTTATGATTTCATGTGATATCTTTATGTATAAGTTCACACGGTTTATTATAGGATTTTATGTGGAATTTTTTTTTTGAACGGCCAACGAATAGAATAAACCCAGGTACTTCGTACGGAGTGACCCAATGGCTAAAGGCCTATGTGGAATTAAAATATATAGATGCATATATATGATTTATGGTATTTATGATTGTGTGTAATTAAAGGATTTTAATTACAAGTTATTAGTTACTTGAATATGTATAAATATATAAGTTATGATTTCATGTGGGTTTAAATAACTAATTGTGGAATTATATCCTATGATTTTATGTGTGTAAAACGAGATTTATATATTTTAAGCGTTATACGATTTATATATTTTGACGTTCCTCGTATATTCGTCGTTAAAAACATTTCTTGTTAACTCCGTTAGAGCAGTTAGATTTTTATAAAACTTCGAGGGATCATTTTGTCGTTTCCTAAACATGATTCTATTTAATTAAATCTGGAGTGGCTATTATGTAATTACCACAAACCTATTTTATATGTTGTAGAATATTGAGGGACTAGAACTGAGAATTGACCAAAGTTGAAATAAATGTCATTTATGACATTCAAGTCGCAGAACCGTTTCACCGAGCATCTCGCACCGATCATCATGCTTGGTTATTTTCTTGGCAATCAAGAATCGATTTAATAGAAAATCAACACCATTCGATTCTATTTATACACACCCAAAACCTTTTCACTCACTTCGCATCCCTCCCCTCACTCGTCCCTGTTTACATCGCAAGAAAATTCCACCACCGCAACCCTTGAAATCCGGCCAGATTCCCACTAATTAGTCACTGTTTACCATCGTTTGATACGTCCCTGTGATCACGATTTCCCGACGAGCATCCAGGATTAAACAGATTTGAGTTTAGTAAGTGTGCTCGGTGTTCGCGTTCGTGCTTCGGCTCGTTTTTCGGCATCAGAAACATATCAAAATCTCATCTCCGACTCAAGGTAAATCCTCCCCTGTGTTAGTCACACACTTTTTGAATTTTTTTCTGTATTTTCGCGATTTTCCGGTGACCGAAATATAACTCCAGCCACCGGAGTTTTTGGTTGAAGAAGATGAAGCCTGGCGAGTACAGGTTATATACTTTGTGTTCTGGATTGTAACTAGACGCCAAACTGGCACAACTGGTACAAGCGCGGGTCCGTTAGGCAAGGGACGCGAGTTCAAAACTCGTCCCCTGCATTTTCTTTTTCTGTTCTCCTTTCATTCTGTTATCCAGTCTGGTATGCGCTGATGAATAAAACAATTCCGATCGGTTCCTTAACACTAACAGCCATTGGCCGGGTGGTTTGTGTGTTGTTCTGGGAATGAGAGGTCGCGGGTTCGACCCGTGTAACCTCCACGCTTTTCTGTTTTATTTTAATCGAAGATTCAAATGATTTGTTCAAACTAAAACTTGATTAAAGGAGTTTTTTGGAATGTCTAAACCCGTAAAACTATGTTTTGGAATATAAACGCGTAAAATTTCTCGTTTTAAACTAAAATATTGTTTTCATATTTTATATAGATTAACTAAAAGATCATGGTTCTATATAAAAAGGTAAAATATACATATTTAAGTAGATTCCTAAATAATCGCATGCCATTGGATTTTTTTTATTGAAATAATTTAATATTTTATGAGAACCTTTAATATATATATATATATATATATATATATATATATATATATATATATTGTCCACGCAAATTCGTTATTAACGACACTTGAACGTTTAGCTAAATATATATACATCTATACTATCTTATTATGCATATTCTATCAAGTGGTTGAAAATTAAGATGTACAACTTATTTATGCATAAGGTACAAGTGAAAATTAAGAGGTACAAGTTTTCATGCATGGTGTACAATTTTCTAAAGCAATATCTTTACATGTGTCTAAAAAATTTGGTTCGAATCAAATTGGGTTGCAGATCTGATTGAGTTCCTTTTTCTTTTTGAGAGTTTGGATGGGATGTTTAGACCAGACAGAAGATACAACAATCGATAAACCTCAGATTTGAAATTCAAATTCATGTGAAGATAAACCAGATCCTTCTGCACCTTTTCTTTCTCTCTCTATAATAAAACATATGCGTTTTCCTCAATCTCTCTCTAAATAAAGCAGATCCATCTGCATCCTTTCTCTCTCCAGAATGCAAGAGTTATCCTCAATCGCATCCTCCTAAATGCTTAAATCGATCGAGATTGTTGTTTGGTTTATCCTCTCAAAAACCCCTAATCTTCTCCACCCTCCTTGACCTTGGAAAGAGACATGATAGGGTTCATGTTCCTCTCTGTCTTCACACGCAGATCTAGATATTAGGCTTGCTTTGTGTTCTTCTCTCTTCGTCTAACAGAGTAGCAGGTTTGGCTCCTCAATTTCCCAGTTGTTTTCATTCTCGATTGTACTAATTGAGCCTTTTTATTCGTTCTCAGCTAGCACCAGCAACAGCAACCTCCAGCAGTAGCTCTTAGCAAGGACGTGAGACTGTAATCAACTTCGTTTGAGGTCAGTTGATGTTTATTTAGGGTCTATATATCATCAGAGACGCACCATTTTGATTTACTTGATTTCTACTGATGCAAGATCTAAATTTAGGGTTACAAAATTTAGGTCTGATGCTTCATGTTGCTTGCTGCTAAACTTTTGTTGTATGTTGGCCCGATGTTTCATGTTCTAAGTTACTTGGTGCTAAACTTTTGTTATTTTTATTTCTTAATGAAGGTGTTTGATAGTTTTGCGATTTAGTGTTTTAGTTTTAGTTTTGGATTTAATTTTGGATTGCTCTTTGTTAAATATGTCATGTTTGATATGTGAAAAAGCAAGTAATCACCGGAGATAATTTGCCGCCATTTCAGGTTCGAGAATAATAGAAAGGTACTAAGTGATTAGAGAAGAAAGTAAGATTTCATTGATTCATAGAGAGAGAAAGTACAATCGCATGTGTAATACAGAAAGTACAAGTCTCCTCTAACTATTCTAACTTTCAACTATTTATAGGCTTCAAGAACAATCTTCCAGCCTTGCATCTGCAGGAGTCGCATGTATCTGTTTCCTGCACAAACACTTCTGGCAAACATCACATGCGAAGGACTTGGAAATAAGCGATCGGATGTGTATCACACATCCGGAGCATCGTTTACTTCATCAAGTCCCTCAAGTCTATTAAGTAAATAAAATGAAGTTAATAGACTTATTTTTTAATACAAACGGTTTTTACATATCCGACATTTGCATTGGTTCGATCTGTCACACGAGATTGTAATTATGATCTTCACGTCCTTTCAATGCCACGCGTTGAGCCTTCCGCCCCAAAGCAGTTACCTGTCGCAATCACAATTATGAAAAAGCAATATTTTCAAAATGTTTTAGATTCAACTTCCCCAAATTGCCCTCCGTAAAAACCGCCTTGCAAAACTGCTTTTTACTCCTTATATATCCCTTAGTTCAAGCATCCTTTTAGTGGGTAAACCAACCTCTGCTGGGATAACAGCCTCAGTTCCATACGTTAAACTAAATGGAGTTTCACCGTTACTGGTTTTCGGCATGGTCCGATGCGCCCATAGCACATGTGACAACTCATCAACCCAGCCCCCACCTGCTTTATCTAAATGAGCTTTAATTCCTTCTATCAAACTTCGATTAATACGCTCAACCTGTCCATTAGCTTGTGGATAAGCAACTGATGCAAAAACCTGTATTATACCCAACTCTTCACACCATCCCCGGAATGGGTCATCAGCAAATTGCTTTCCGTTATCTGATACAATGTGTAATGGTAACCCAAATCGTCATATAATGTACTCCCACACAAACTTTTTAACATGTTGTCCCGTTATGCTTGCCACCGCCTTTGCTTCTGTCCACTTCGTAAAATAATCTACAGCGACAATAAGGAATTTTACCCGTCCCGCAGCTTCCGGAAATGGCCCCACTATATCTATTCCCCATTTTTGAAAAGGCCATGCAGAAGTAACAGGTACCAAATTGTGCCTTGCCTTCAAACTAACCGGAGCATGCCGCTGGCAACTGTCACATTTTCTTAGTTCTTCAGTGACTAACTTATGCATCCCGGGCCAATAATATCCCAAAATTACCAACTTGTTTACAACCATGCGAGGTCCCATATGATTACCACATATACCTCCATGTACCTCCTGAACAACTCTTTTTGCTTCTTCCATTGTTAAACATCGTAACAATGGTCCCAGATATGTCTTTCTATATAAGATACCATTTTGCAACTGATACTGTAATGAATTAACCTTAACCTTTCGCGCATTTTCTCTATCTTCAGGTAAACATCCCTCGCTCAAGTACTTCCAGATAGGCCAAAACCATTCTTCAGTCATAACAGATACTTCTCCTACTTGTTGATTTAAAACCGACGGCTCTTCCAACACTTCCACTCTTATTTCTTTGGCCAAATGTTGAAACGAAGTAGATGCTAACTTACTTAACAAATCTGCTTTCTTGTTCTTCCCTCTTGAAACATATTCCACCTCGCAACTTGCAAAAGAATTCATTAAATCCTTGACCTGAGCTAAATAGAGAGCCATAACAGTACTTTTGGCTTCATAATCTCCTTTGATATGATTAGCTACCAATAGGGAGTCAACATGCGATTTCACATCAGCAGCACCCATCCTTTTTGCCAGTCGCAAACCTGTAAACTCATAACAAAGGTAACACAGATTTAGTTTACCCAACACCCCCTTCTGACATATTCTTCTTATGTTACTTAATATTTAAATCGAAAATACAGCTTCGATGTATGAGCTATTAACTTGCCAATAAAGTCTCATACTCTGCCTCATTATTAGATACATTAAAATCGAATTTGAGAGCATATGTCAACTCATCCCCCTCCGGACTAATTAATAGCAACCCTGTTAAATACAGAGGATATGCTTATGTCCATAAAGATAAGAAATTTATATCAATAAATTCTTAAATAGGGAGTTAAAAAGAAAACAACAAACCTGCCCCTGCACCATTTTCTCCTGAGGACCCGTCTGTAAACAACTTCCAAACTTCCTTAGATGCACTCTCGGATATGTTTGAATTGGTTTGAGTCATATGCGCTTTATTATTTCCAACAGGCATCTCCGCAAGAAAATCCGCTACCACCTGTCCCTTTATTGCTGTGCGAGGTTTAAACTGGAGATCATATTGCCCTAATTCAACAGCCCACTTTACCATTTTCCCAGACACCTCAGGTCTTCTTAACACTTGATTTATAGATGTTGTCAAAATTTCTATCGTATGTGCCTGAAAATAACGCCGCAAACGCCTGGCCAACAAAACGAGCGCATACACAAGTTTTTCCATGAGCGAATATCGCATCTCATAATCCTTCAAGACCTTACTTACATAATAAATTGACATCTGCTTCAGCCCTCTTTCAGCAACCAAAACAGAACTAACAGTACCCTCCGTCACCGCCAAATACATTTGCAAAATCTCTCCCACAATTGGTGCAGTTAATGTGGGAAGGGTTATCAAAAACTCTTTTAACTGTTTGAATGCATCTTCTGCTTCCACGGTCCAACAAAAGTCTGACTTTCCAATACTTGACTTTAACACTTGCATAAACGGTAACGATCGCTCTGCTGCCTTTGACACAAATCTTTGTAATGCCACAAGCCTTCCATTCAAAATTTGCACATCCTTAACAGTAGCTGGAGATCCCATTCGAAGTATCGCATCCACTTTTTCTGGACAAGCTTTAATACCTTCATCATTTACTATCATTCCTAAGAATTTTCCGGTACTCATGCCAAAAGAGCACTTTTTAGGATTCAAACGCATATTTATTTCTTTAAGCTTCACAAATGTTTCTTCTATATCCCTGAACATGTCATCTTCACTTCTGCTTTTAATAACTATATCATCCACATAAGCTTCCAAATTTTTACCCACTTGTTCTTGAAAAGCCCAATCCATAAGGCGTTGATAAGTTGCACCTGCATTTTTAAGACCAAAAGGCATTTTGGTATAACAAAACATACCTTTTCTTGTAATAAATGCAGCCTTATCTTCATCTTCTTTCGCCATTTGGATCTGATGATATCCCTTATACGCATCTAAAAAACACTTCCACCGGAAGCCAACCACCGAATCAACTTTCAAATCAATTTCGGGAAGTGGATAACAGTCCTTAGGACATGCATTATTCACATCCTTAAAATCGATACACATCCTCCAAGATCCATCCGGTTTCTTTACCAACACCGGATTTGACACCCAATCTGTATACTGTATTTCCCTAAGAATTCCGGCTTCCACTAATTTCGCCACTTCCTCATTGACAGCATTTGCTCTTTTGGTATCCAATCCTCTTTGTCTTTGCTGCACAGGTTTACTTCCGGGATATAAGGCCAACTTATGCTCAGATAATGTTCTAGGAACCCCCGTCATATCCGACGGTTCCCAAGCAAATACATCCACATTCTTTTTTAATAAAGTATACAATCTTTCTCGAGCTTTTTCTGATAAACCGGTTCCTATCTACAACTTTTGATCTGGGAACTTCGAGTTGATCACCCACTTTTCTTTTCCTATCTCATCCTTATCCACCTTATCTAAACATGTGTGGATATTCACGTTGTATACCTGCACCCCCGGATCTGCTGACAAAGTAGCAACTCCCCCTGGTGTTGGAAATCGAATCATTCCATGCAACACAGATATCACGGCACCTAATCTTCTCAACACTGGTCTTCCCAAAATAACGTTATGTACTGATGAAGCCGAAACTACCAAAAACGTGACTTCCAATTGTCGCATCTGCAAACCATTCCCAATAACCATAGGTAAAGTTATTTCTCCAATTGGTTTAACTACCTCACCTGCAAATCCCACTAAAGGTATCGTTGTTGACCGCAACTGCGCACATGTGGTAGGTCCCATCTGTCGGAAACACTGTTCGTACATAATTTCTGTTGCACTTCCACAATCCACATGAATTCTCTTAACCATGAACCCCCCAATTCTTGCGGACACAACTACTGGTTCTTCTGTTGCCATCTGTTCCAGTATAGGAGGAAAAGTTATTTCCTGGTACTTCCAATCTATTTGCTTATTACTCCTTCCTCTGACATTCCTACACTGATCCGACCCTTGTAGTTGCACCATATTGATCACGGGTGCATCCCCTCCTGGAAAATTGTTTCTAATTACCTTCACCAAATGTCCTAACTTTCCTAATCTCACCGCTTTATCAATTTCCTTTTTTAACGTCCAACATGTATCTGTAGTGTGACCTCTGTCCTTATGATACTCGCAATACTTATCCAAATTTCTTGTGGGTGCATTTCGCATCTTTGGTGGTGCGGGTAAATCTACTTTTTCTGTTGCCAAAATCTGCGTGGGAGTTTAAACCAGCTCTATCAACTTTGCTCCCTTATAATCCCCATGCGCGTGTCCTAAAGATCCACCAAAATTCTTTCCTCTTGAATGGAAACCTTTCACCCATTTATTTTGTGAAAAATGACCCATTGCCCTTACCGGTCCTCCATTTGTACGCCCATTGACCATAGAATTCTGTCACATTTGTCCAGATCCGCAATTAAAATTGCTTAAATAAGCACATGCGTTTTTACCCCTGACAAATGCCCTTGCCTTATCCATTAACACATCCATTGACCTTGGTAAATCTTCATGTAACTTTTCTACAAGTTGGGCGCATTTTACCCCATGACAAAAGCCAGATATCCGCAATTGATCACCAGCGCCCTCAACTCCCATACTCTCTTTATTAAACCTTGTAATGAAATCTTCTATTGATTCATTATCCTTTCTTCGAATATTGTGCACTTCCGTCGGATCTTTCATACATCTTTTTTGTTGATTAAACTGACGCAAAAACTTATTTTTTAAGTCCTCAAAACTATCCACTTCACCTGCTGGTAAGGAATCAAACCAAACCCTAGCTATCCCCGTGAAGGTTTGGACAAACATGTGACACCATATCTCCTCAGACCATTGCTCTAAACGAGCCGCAGAATAAAACTCGAAAATATGGTCATCCGGATCACTCAAACCTCCATATTTCCTCACAACCGAATGTAATTTTAATTTCTTTGGAAAAACCGCTTCAGAGATCCATAATGAAAACTTCGACTGTGATCTCATTGATTGAGGAATGTACGGTACCACTACATCTGTTTATCATATATTTTTTCACAAATATATAAACTTGTAATATAAGATGTATAAAGTTAAATATGTATACTACTTTGACAAAACATTTATTTATAATAAATGGTTTTACGATGAAACGTGACTAAATTATAATCGTATTTAATCGTTCATATCATTATGTTGAGAAATTAGTTTATCGAAAGATATGTAACTTTAACCGTAGCAAACTTGTTAACATTGTGTTTATCTAGTGTTCGTATAAGATCATCTTCCTCATGCATATACTCCTTTTGATGTATTTGATCATCCCATTCTTTCACGAATTCCACACTTTTTCGCTCTCCATATTTCCGTATTGTATCCTCTTCTATCTTCTGCAAATCTTCTCGCAACTGTCTCTTCTTCAACTGTAACAATAATTCTTTGTTTCGTAATAAGAATTCAACATCCAACTCATCCAAATCATCGTATTTTGTCGCATGCGAATCTCTATTTCTATCACTTTTATGGACCAGAACAAAACGTTTTGACGAGCCGGTACCTGCACCATCGTCCTCCTGCGTTTTCTTACCAGATGATCCAGGTTCCGAAAATAACCTTGAATTTGGTACGATGACATTCTTCTCAGCTTGCAATGTTGCTGACTGCTTCGTTTTTGGAGTAAAATACAAATCTGTCAACATTTCATTTCTAAACGAATTTCCTTCGACGTTCTTACCTCCCGACGAAGAATTGATCAATGATTTCTCCAAATCACTAGACGATTCCATCATTCTTAAGTCGTGTCAATTATCGGATGGCGCCACTGAAAAAGCAAGTAATCATCGGAGATAATTTGCCGCCATTTCAGGTTCGAGAATAATAGAAAGGTACTAAGTGATTAGAGAAGAAAGTAAGATTTCATTGATTCATAGAGAGAGAAAGTACAATTGCATGTGTAATACAGAAAGTACAAGTCTCCTCTAACTATTCTAACTTTCAACTATTTATAGTCTTCAAGAACAATCTTCCAGCCTTGCATCTGCAGGAGTCGCATGTATCTGTTTCCTGCACAAACACTTCTGGCAAACATCACATGCGAAGGACTTGGAAATAAGCGATCGGATGTGTATCACACATCCGGAGCATCGTTTACTTCATCAATATGCATCCAGGTTTAGAAGATGCACCAAACCAGAACAGAGCTTGTCGCTTATGAAAAAAACAAAGTCAATTCCTTCTGGTTGATTTGGTTCTTTGAATGTTAGGTTGATAAACATCATCATTACGCAGATGGATGTCTTTGTCTTGAGCCTCCTGTTTTAAATAGGGATTTGGGAATTTTAGGTTAGGAGGCAAATTAAAGTTAGGATTAGACATGATTTCTGATTATTATCTTCATTGTTTGGAATGAAATAGTTTTGGAGAAAGGTATATCTGAGGAAAGGGTTGACTAATCAAAAGCGAGATAGGTGTATTTGTTGTTTAATGATCTTCCATGGGATTTCATTAGTTTTAAGTTTGTTAAAACATCACCTATTATGTACATTCTATTATCTGTTAATTCTCGGTGTGTTCTAATTTAGAATTCTTTTATCTGTTTAAAAGCAGAGATGGCGGGTTGCGAAGGGATTTTGATGACAGGCAGGTAAGGTCTGCAACCAATAACAACTGTTGTTTTCTAGCGTTTGTTGGATGTTCTCGGATGCAACAAATCTGATGTTTTTTTTAAAAGTTTTAGATCTTAAATTGAAAGTATAGAGTTGTTTAAGGCCTATTCTTGCTTGAAAACCTTACAAGATTTTGTGTTGTGCAGCACCTGCTGTCCAGTGTGAGTGGATAACAGTTTGAACTTTGAAACAAAAAAGACTACGATGGAAGGGACTTGTTAAGAGTTGTAAAGGATGTGATATTAGTATATTTTTTGTTAAGATAAGCAAAACATTCCCTCATAGTTTCTTATAGACATTAATGTTTACAAGTCATGCACCCTGATTGGGACTGATTTAGTATTTGAAGGGGTATGACCGGTATGCGTGAGCTGCAACAATGGTTTGTGGGATTGTTATTGGTGTAGTCATACCTATGGTGTTGTATTTGTGTTGTTCTTCGTAGCTACAAGATAAGTTTGCTTCAAATCGTTCTAATTTCTGCATTAATTTCAGATTGGGGGAACATAAACTCTAAATCAGAAAATCAGAGTTCTTATACAGGTTAACTCTCTCATTTGATCCAGATATTTAGATCTTTTACAGGTTGAAATATGTTCTATGTTTTTGGTAGCACCACTTTTACTATTGTTGCTATTATATATTTATTCTTTTTATATTTCTTAATATGGTGATGTTACAGAATGAAGATGTCGTAGACTATGCTCTCAAGAAGATGGATGTGAAACTTGTGCCGTACGGATTAGACTTTGGTCGCCCACGGTATTCTTTATTCCCTTCCAGTTAATTTTTTTTTTCTGAATGACACCTTATTTCATAAGAATGGAAGAATGTTTAAAGATGCAACCACAAAGCATTTGAATGATTATGGAGAAACTGGTTTACGTACACTTTCACTAGCTTATAAAGTATTTAAAAAATCAGAGTACATTTCATGGAATGAAGAATTTATAAAGGCCAAAACTTCAATTGATGGTGACAGGGGGGTAATGCTTGAAGATGTTTCTAAATATGATGGAAAATGGATTTGATTCTTATTGGTGTAACTGCTGCGGAGGATAAGCTGCAGCAAGGGGTAGACTTTTATTACTTGAGTTTTGGGGTTTAAGAGTTGCAAAATGGGTTGCTCCAGTGGGTAACAGAACATGAATGGTAAAAAATTTAGTTGCTGGGTCAAAACAGGCCCGGTCATGGTTAGTACCCACCATTATTTTATCTGGGTCAGGTGGGTTGGGTATTGGTCATAAATGGGTGGTTTTGTCTAGGAAGAAACATGTAGGGTCATGGTCAAAGCCGGTCAGCATTTGAATTGATTTGGACAAATTGCAATTTTAATCTTGTTTTTTTATGATTAAAAATACAAATTGCAATTTCAATGCATTTAATTATGTTTCGACATATCAAACTGCTAAAATAATTAGTGTAAAATTAAGGAAATGGGTCACATTTGTGTAACAGGTTTAAGGTCGTATGTATTGTGCTTTTATGCTTAAATCACAGCTCTTACAACTGAAGTTTTGTTTGTTTATTTTTAGAAATTTTCGAACTATTGCTTTAATCTTGAACACTGGCAGGCGTAAATTGGCTTTGTGTGGAACATGGTTTGTAATTGTAAAAGCATCAATTCTTGTGACTAATGTTTCCATGCTTTCATTCTGTAAAAGCTCAGACACAACCTCATTTTCTTATGTTTAGTAGTAATTTCAGTAACTTAGCATATCCCTATTGTTTTGTCCTCCTATACGTATCCAGTAGGTCATATATAATTGCATCACTTGTTGTTTGTTAAGTATTAAAATTAGGTAACTTTATCTATAAATTTAGAACTCAATGGAAAGTAATAAAAATGTATGTTCTGGTTCAACAAGCCCATCTAATCTGGTCTTGAAAACTCAAAATTTAGTTGCTTTTATTATTTTACAAATAATTGTTGTAAAGTGTTCATGTGTGTGTTCAATGTTCATCTGTATGCTCAAATAGTTGTTAGATGTTTAACTGAGATTTTATTTTTATTTGTCTATATATACTGTTGTATTACTTACATTAGCATTAGATTTTAGGAAGGCTCTTATGAGTATATTTTATCTAATGTGCCTTCTTCTTTATACGTTTTGCAGCTTCGAATGGACATGCTTTCAGCTAAAGGTATGATAACAATACTTGACATACTTTATATACTCTCTACATATTAAAGAAGTCATCATAAATTCAATTTACATGTACATTCTATCAAAGATCTATGTTTTCTGGTAAATTCAATTTAATTAATAGTTTTGTGTTTGGTTGTATATGTTTACATGTACATTTTGTTTAAGTTCAACTTCTGCTAGATTCAATTTAATTAATAGTTTTGTGTACATATGGTTTATCAGATTAAGGTGTATTAAAAGAATATTATTAAACTAAATACATACTCATGTACAGTTGTAAAAATTAATTCATTAGATTGCTAACATTCTAAATACACCTTAATTTACTGATTAAAATAGTAATTTATGAAAAAGGGTTTACATCTCAAACTGAATGAGATACGTAAGCATCAACACTCTTTTTTAAACATTTTTAAACCAAAAAATCCGCGAACTCGATCATATTTTGCATGCAAAACGTATTTAAACCGGCTCTCAAAACCACTATAGCCCAATTGTAGAGGCGTCTTAATCATTTTATCTTGGCATGATTTTTTATTAGTAATTAGTTAGCATGAAAATTGATTTTTTCATAGATTTTTCAGAACTTGGTTGGTATGTTATCGCGCTTCATCTATCAAGAAAACAGGTGTTGTGTTGACAGAAAGTAGGTGAACCCATTTATAGAGGTTGTTTTGAGGTCTTAACCATTTTATTATGGCAAGATATTTGGCCAGGTGTTAGTTAACATCTTAATGGATTTTTGGTGAATTTTCTAGATTTTTATGAATTTGTTTGATGTATTTTTGTGGGTGCCTTATCTGTAAGGTTAATAACATTGATAGATATACCGATGTTACTAATAATAAAACTATAAAACGTACAATACAATATATTACGACGAGATTGATAAAGTACTAATAGAAAAAAAATACCACTTTGGTTAATTGTCGTCATCACCACCTTGTCACCGCCAGCGAACGCGAGAACATAAGACAAATAACGTGCTATAAATTACCGTCCGCCGCAACGCGCGGGTACCCCACTAGTATAAATTATATTTATTTCTGAAATCTTTGAACTTAGAAAATATATAATAATATATTGTATTTTCTCATGTTATTTCGATAAATCGCTCGGATTTGGCACACATGCCATCCTGGACTTGTTTCGGACTTCACGATCATTTGTTTTTTTGTCGGTTACGTTAGACTTAGTCGTCTTGGTTAAACACACACTTACACTCGTATGATCGTTAGGTGATTGATTGCGTTTGCAAGACCCGTTCTTGCTATTTGCTGAATTGTTTATCTGGATTTTGCTGTGCACCCGAAGGTGAGTTTCATGATTTACACAACTGAGATAATTAGACTTTTATATATCACTTGAAGTACTTGTAGCACACTGATACAACAAAGTCCTTATGGTACCGTTAGTATTAATGACGATAGCGGGAGATATATTTTAGTACTAATGGTTCTGACAAACCACACCCGGGTCAGTCGCTCTGGCACGGTTGGATATCGAACGGGTGTTATATTCGTCCTAAACACAACAAGGCAAACTATAAACAACTGTTAGCTTCGGTGACCATCAATGTGCGAAGTTTCATGTATATAGCCTTGCTAGCTATTTGATATATATTAGTAATTATGCTCTTACAACTTGGCTGTTGTTAAACAGTCAATCTTAAACTGAACTTCAAATGTTACTGAACTAATAAACCTGTGAACTCACCATCCTTTGCGGTGACACTTTTAGCATGTTATTTCTCAGGTCGCTAAATCGGATTGCTTGACACACGCTAGGATGCCCCTTTGGATTTGGTTGCCATGCATGTTGACATTTAAGCTTTTGAAACTATCTAAACCACTATATCTTTTGGTTGTGCATGTTTTGGCGCTTAAATCATTTATTACAACTTATGACATTTACGCTTCCGCATATTAAAATGTTTTTACTTTGGGTTGACTTTTAAATTGCATATAGACTATTCGTATGGCTAATGTGTTCGATCTTGGTTTGTCACGCTCCTTGCGGCGCATTACCACGCGTGGGATTTTTGGGGATGTGACAACTTTCTTCTCTTTTGATGCACGGGCCTGTAAGAAGGTTCATTACCAAGTTTATATGTTATAACATCTTTGGATATACATGTCATGTCTTCAGTATTCCATGCAAATGTTGACATTCTGGATCTAAGGAACTCCACCAGCTCTTTTTCAATAGTGCCAGGGATGTTAGTGCCAATTGACACTTTTCTCCCAGGATGCAAGGGATCTAGGACTCTTTGCTTGACATCCTACTCCCTTGCCTCTATAACGTCCCTGGCCTTCTTCTTTAATTGCTATCCTTGATGGGCCTTTGCTGAGATCTTCATAGATGATGTGTAGCAGTCCTTTGCCTCTTACTGATCGCTGTGGATGGTGACCACCCCCCAAGGTGTTGGCACACCATTTGGACTTGTCCTTCCAGGATGTCGGTATATCCGTCTTCCTGGGCCACCTTGCTTTGTCCCCAAATCCTGCATAGCATTAATCACACCTGAAACATCGATAGCAAGACGTCATCCTTGTCTTCGCCCTGATCGACCTTGTTAACCCTAGAATTATCGGGTCTGGAATAGGGTTTAGGCCTCTGGGACCTAGGATGCACTAGCTCTGATTTCCTGTTGGAGGAGCCGTATCATGGGACTGCGTCCACTTTCTCCTGCACTTTCTTATCCTCTTCAAGTCTGATGAATCGTAGGGCCCTATGCCTTACTCCATAAAGCTTGTGACAAGGGTTCATGACAAGATCTTCATAGAAGGGTAAATCCTTCTTGAGGCCCATTTTGAATGCTTGGAAAAGCAGTAGCCATGCCCATGTCGGGGATATCCAGGGTCTCCCTTCCAAACCTGTTCACATAATTCCTGAGAGACTCTTTTGCATCCTGGGTAACCTTGTAAAGATCACTCGTCAGTTTTTTGAAACTGCGACTACAATAGAACTGGTTATTGAATAAGTTAATTAAATGGGGCTACATTTTCCCAAGAAACCTGAATATGACCCATATAATTATCAATAGATTGAGCAAGAAAATACAACGTGCTCAAATTTTCGTCGTTGACAATAAATGCCTTTTCACAATGCCCGTGAAATGTGAAAAATAAAACAAGACTCAAGCTAACCGAGTCTCTATCTATTTGAATTGTCCTACAAATCATATTACAAAAATCAACATACGACATTTTCTCTGTCACAAACATGGACGTTGATCGAACACAAGCATCACCCACAATAATTCCGTCGGGGCCATGATTAATTTCACCCCCCCCCCCCCAATACAATTTTGTAAGAAATGAACGAATTGAAGACATAATAAATTTGGAAACATTCGTTGAATTGATATCCTAAAATATCATAGGTAAAATTTGATGAAACTTATGTAATAAATAAACAAGGGAGGTTAAATTAAGCAAAAAAATTATATATATATATATATATATATATATATATATATATATATATACATAAAAGAATAAGACGTTCAAACCCTACCTACCAAACTCTCTGGTTAAGGTCGCTGTCTAGGACAACGACCTTAGACCAACTTCTGCTCATCATATCAAATCACCTAATTAGGAATTTATTCTCTGACTAAGATCGCTGTCCCAGACAATGACCTTAATAAGGTCTCCGTCACAGTTTCCAGATCATATTTTACTTATATTTTCTTTTAAAATATTAACTTCATTAAACCAGTCAGCAGCCACGTAGGCTAAGGTCGCTGTCTGGGACAGCGACCTTCCTAGAAACAAAAAATCATCCCGAAACTCCTACTTTCCACTATCTTTGAAGCAAAAGTCCTATTTTGACAAAAAATTCGTGTTGTGGTGTATATAAAATTTGGCAATATTATTAATACATTTTTAGCAGTTTAAGCTTTTAAATTTATAAACACGATTTACTTGACGACTACCATTTCACCAAATAACACGGGCAAGTAAGTTAGATATTGTATGTCCAGACCTGCCTATTTCTAAGAACCCGACCCGATTGTGACCTGTAAGAGTTACATTTAGGGCAACGAGAACTGAACACGATTAATTAGTAAACGTTATACATTGTTATTTATATATTGATATAAATAATAATTAATCATTCCATATTATTATTATTTTGTTAATAATAAATATCATAAATAATTATTAATTGTTTATAATTATAAGTCGGGGTGAATACAAATAATAATTGTTATCATTAGTATTACTAAATGAAATAAAAGTTAATTAAATAATGTTAGTTTATTTAAATAGTTTTATTTAATGTGGTTGGATAATAGTAATTTAAATAAATCTGTTTTATTTAAATAAAGATTATCTAAAACCTGGATGGATAAATAAGAGATTTAAACTAGTTGTAGTTTATCTACAACTATTTAAGAGATAAAGAGATAGAGATAACTATTTGTAGGTTATCCACAACTGCTTGGTTATTATATAAACAAACCTGAAATACAGATTTCAGGTTACAAGCTTTAAAACACAAAATCTTTCTCGATCTCTCTCTACAATCCATTGTCGGTCGACCACCCTGCCGCCGCCTGTTTTTCCGGCGAGCCACTGTCGTAACCATCCGACAACCACCACCGTCGTCCGCCGCCAACTCCGACAGACCACCACCGCACCATTACCGACACGCCGCCACTGCTCCATCGCGCAACAGCCGATTTTTTCGGGAATCGATTTTGGTGGAATTTTTTGCTAGGTTTTGAACCGAACCCGAGCCTGCTTCTCCGGTAAGTTTTTCGCACCCCTAGTATTTGTCTCGTTGAACCTCGGTGTCTCGAACAGTTGTTCGACACAACCAACCGTTCAAGATCTAAACATTTCTAGTTTAGTTATATCATGATATTGATTATGATAATCAGATAAAAATTATGGTATTTGATTACCACAATCTTACCTGATAAATATTAAAGTAGTTAAATATATATTTGTTATATATTTAATCTATGTTAATAAATACAAATACTAATAAATATATATATGTATCGATTTATATATATATATACTAGTTTTTTATTTCCGTGTAATCATTTACTTCCTAGATAAAGTGAAATTCTGTGAAGAGCTGTTGAGAAGTGAGAAGCAAAAGGTGTGTCAATTCAATAACATGCTGCATGCTGATTTTATGGACTTTATAAATTCTTCTAAATGTGAGACTATCAAGGAGCTAATCAAGGCTTGTCGGGATAGAGAGTTGGAACTGAAAAAGTTGGAGGAAAGGGTTGAAAAGCAGGGGGGCGAAGAGTAGTTCTGCCCCGAGCAAGAAACCAAGGGTGAGTGACTCACCCAAGAAAGATGAAAGTAAGAAAAGTGGATCATCGAGTTGTCCACATTGTGGTAGGGTGCACAAGGGAGAATGTTTCCTACTGACATAGCAGCGTTATGGGTGTGGAAAGATGGGTCATGGGATAGGTCAATGTCCCAGTCCCGCACGATTTTATTTTGGATGCAGAAAGACGGGCCATAAAAAGAGTGAGTGCCCAAACCTTAACTCGGGGGCGGGTCAAAGTGGGGTGAAGCCAGAAATTCCTCGAGTGAGGGGAAGATTTTATCAGCTGACCGTGGAGGAAGGAAAAGTGGATCCAGGGGTAGTGACATGTATTTTTCTTGTCAATTCTATCCCTGCATATGTATTGTTTGATATGGTGATAGTAGATCATTTGTTTCTAATGATTTTACTCGTCACCCCTCCTTTGTTATTAACGAGATGTTTACCACCCCGCGCGTTGCTGCAGGGTTGAATTTGTATACTAAACGAAAGTAAAAAAGCTAAGTGGCATAAAACGTAAAAGTTTAAAAGTTTCATGGTGAAAGTATAAAACTATAGAAGTATACTATAAGCGAAAGTATAAAACATAAAAGTTTCGTGGCAAAATTAGAAGACAAAAAACTTAAAACAAAAATAAAAACTTTAAAAGTTAGAGGGTTAAAAATTTGAGTATAAAATATAAAAGTCTAAAAGTCTCGTGGTGAAAGTATAAAACTATAAAAATATACTAAGTTAAGGGGTATAACACGTAAAAGTCTAAAAGTATCGTGGTGAAAGTATAAAACTATACAAATATACTAAAAACGAAAGTAGAAAAGTTAAAAATTTCGTGGCCAAAGTAGAAGACAACAAAACTTAAAACAAAAAAAAAAACTTTAAAAGTTAGAGGGTTAAAAAGTTAAGGGGTATAAAACGTAAAAGTCTAAAAGTCTTGTAGTGAAAGTATAAAACAATAAAAAAATACTAAGTTAAGGGGTATAACACGTAAAAGTCTAAAAGTATCGTGGTGAAAGTATAAAACTATAAAAATATACTAAAAACGAAAGTAGAAAAGTTAAAAATTTCGTGGCCAAAGTAGAAGACAACAAAACTTAAAACAAAAAAAAACTTTAAAAGTTAGAGGGTTAAAAAGTTAAGGGGTATAAAACGTAAAAGTCTAAAAGTCTTGTAGTGAAAGTATAAAACAATAAAAATATACTAAGTTAAGGGGTATAACACGTAAAAGTCTAAAAGCCTCGTGGTGAAAGTATAAAACTATAAAAGTATACTAAAAACGAAAGTAGAACAGTTAAAAGCTTCATGGCCAAAGTAGAAGACAAAAAAAACTTTAAAAAAAAAAAACTTTAAAAGTTAGAGGGTTAACAAGTTAAGGGGCATAAAACGTAAAAGTCCAAAAGTCTTGTAGTGAAAGTATAAAACTATAAAAATATACTAAAAACGAAAGTAAAAAAGTTAAAAGTTTCGTGGCCAAAGTAGAAGACAACAAAACTTAAAACAAAAAAAAAACTTTAAAAGTTAAAGGATACAAAACGTAAGAGTATGAAACATATGTGACTAAACTATAAAAACTAAAAGTTTACTATTTCGTAAAAAAAAAAGTGTTTAAAAGTTTAAGGGGTAGAAACTGCCAAAACCCTAAAGTTTTGTGACCAATTTAAAAAAAAAACAAAAAATCTACTATTAATCACCAAAATTTCATTGTATAATAAAAAATAAGTTGTCTATGCCTTTAGAAGTTGAAATAGTGGATTGATTTAATGATGATAGGGGAATTCAAGGTGATAGTGGGAGTCGATTGGTTATTTAAATACCAAGCCAACGTAGTGTGTAACTGCAAGGTGATTGAGTTAACGTTACCAAGTGGGAAGCAGGTTGTTGTTCAAGGTGAAAGAAAGAATGAGATCATCTTGTGTTCAGTAATGGAGGCGAGGAAATACATCCAACATGGATGTAAATCCTATTTTCTTTATGTAATGGACACGAAGATGGAGAGTAATAAAACAGAAGAGGTGCCGGTTGTACGGGAATTACAAGATATATTTCCTGAAGATCTCCGTAGTATACCACTGGATAGAGAGGTGGAAATACGTATCGATTTGGTACCTGGGGCCAAACTGTGGCTAGGGCCCCATATCACTTAGACTCTACCATATGCAAGAGTTAATGAAGCAATTGCATGAATTACTTGATAAGGGGTTCATTCGGACAAGTGTATCCCCTTGGGGTGCACATGTACGTGTTATTCGTTAAGAAGAAAAGCGGAAGTATAAGGATGTGCATAGACTATAGTGAGCTGAGCAAGTTGAGTGTGAAGAAAAAGTACCCCTTACCACAAATTGATGATTGTTTGACCAATTACAAGTTGCGAGCTGGTATTTTGAAGATCGATTTGAGATCGGGGTATCACCAGTTGAAGGTGAGAGAAGAGGATATCCCGAAGATGGCATTTCAAATGCGTTATGGGCATTACGAGTTCTTAGTAATGTCCTTTAGATTGACTAACGCACCGAAGACTTTCATGGATCTCATGAACTGCATGTGCAAGCCGATGCTGGATCCTTTTGTTATTATATTTATTGATGATATTGTGGTGTGTTCGCGGAGTGAGGAGGAGCATGTACAAATATTATATGCAAAATTCTCAAAAAATGTGCCTTCTGGTTGCGTGATGTATAATTTATGGGACATGTAGTGAATGCAGAGGGAGTACTAGTGGACCCTTTAAAGGTCGAGGCAGTAGCAGGATGGAAAACACCTAAGAGCCCGACCGAAATATTGAGCTTCTTAGGACTGGGGGCTATTATAGGAGGTTCATCTAGGATTTCGCAAAGATAGCCCCGTCGTTGACATGATTAACGAGAAAAGATGTGAAATTTAAGTGGGGAGAGAAGCAGGAAGAATCCTTTCAAGCTCTAAATGAAAGGTTAACTCATGCTCCGGTGTTAACCTTGCCTGACAGAACAGAGGAATTAGTGGTGTATTCACATGCATCGTATCTCGGCCTCGGATGTGTACTTATGCAACGGGGAAAGGTAATAGCGTATTCTTCAAGACAGCTGAAGACTAATGAGACTAAATACCCAACTCATGATCTTGGGTTAGCTGTAGTGGTGTTTGCCTTAAAAATTTGGCGACACTACTTAGTGCGGAGTTAAATGCACCATTTATACTGATCATAGAGCTTAAAATATTTCTTTGATCAGAAAGAGTTGAATATGAGGCGGCGGAGGTTGTTAGAGCTTATTAAAGATTATGATTGTGAAATCCATTGTCATCATGGGAAAGCTAATATGGTGGCAGATGCTTTAAGCAGAAAAGGAGATTTCACCCCTATAAAGATGAAATCGATGAAGCTGGTTGCGACTTCGAGCATTCTTGATTCAACTAAGAGTGCGCAAGAGGAAGAAGTGAAAGAAGAGATTGAAAGAAAGAGCAGATAAAGGGAGCGGTGAAAGACTTAATCCATGGGGACGATGGTCTTAGGTATCGATTTG
>JBCNJP010000017.1:74970174-74989174 GCA_039602395.1 Deinandra increscens subsp. villosa | reverse complement strand
CCATGTTAAAACGGTTTTTGTTTCAGAAATAGTTTGTTAAGTTTCACAAGTGTTTCCCATAAAACACTTCAAGTTCATCCAATGGGTGTCGAGCACTCCGAGTTTTCACGTTCATCAGGGAGGTGCCTCGCACTCTCGAGTTTGTCAGCATTGTTTTACTTTTAGTGGATCGGTGTGACCCAAACGGGTTCACGGTAACTGGGTTAGTGACACTCACCTTTGGTTGCACTGCTACACTTGCTAATATTCCAAGTATGCTTAATGAAGACCTATGAACACGTTTAGGTCTTAAGTATTAGTTTTGTGTCTAATCTTTACTTAACGTCACTATGGCCCATAACATAGCACGTTGGAACTATGACTCGACATACAGACACACGACACCGATGGTTGATCATAAACAAGGGTTCATATATATCAGAAATCAAAGCATGTATCACCATGGCATAATCATGTAAGTCATGGCATAACATTCAAGCAAATTATACAAGTTTAGATTCTGGTCTCAGTTTCGCTAGCAGTTTCGCTAGTCAGTTTCGCTGTGTGCACGGGCAGCACTTTCGCTAGGCAACACCCGATGACACAGTTTCGCTAGGCTAGTTTCGCTCGAAACTGTTGGCACAGTTTCGCTAGCCTAGTTTCACCCGAAACTGGTTTGAACTTTCGTTCAGGGAATTTCGCTCGGTAGATTCGCTCGAGCTGGTCTGGTTGGTTTACCCAGCGACACTGCAGTTTCGCTGCATAGTGTCGCTGGAAGGAGATATACATAGTTTCGCTGGACAGTTTCGCCCAGAGAACACCACAGTTTCGCTGGTCGCGAAAAACATACGGATCAGCCTAAAAATCAACATAACAGCTTCCATCTTTACATGCAATTCATTGTTTAGCATACATAGGCATTTACCAACATAAATCAGTAAGCTTTAACACCTTAAACATGCATTTTGTCATCAAATCACCCAAAATACATATAAAACCCTAAAATGGCTAAAATAGCATAAATCTCTATCATGGTTGGATTTCATTCGTAAAGTTGTGAACTTTATAACAGATCTAGCATCCCTAAGCAACATACTAGCAGATCAAGCAGTTTCATGAAGGTTTAAGCATGCTTTTTAAGAAAACTCAAAGAAAAGGCATAAAAGAAAGGTTTTGGGACTCACGATTCGATCAAGGAATCGAATGGATGTTGTCTTGAGGCTGAGATCTTGATGTTTGGTTGTGTTTCTCGACTGACCAGATTTCCAGAGGTGTGTGTGTGTGTTTTGGAGAGAATGGTGCAACAAAATGAGGCAACTAGGGTTTTATGTTATTATATATCAGGGCCTAGTTTCGCTGGCAGTTTCGCTGGCCAAGCGAAACTGGCTCTGATCACAAGTGAGCCAACAAGCTGCCGGGCGACATTATAGTTTCGCCTGGTAGTTTCGCTGGTTACCCAAAAGTGGTCAGTTTTCACATAATCAAGGATTTACAATTCGTCATGCTATTCATAATATTAAATCATGCATTTTGAATCATATTGCACGTAATGACAACCATAATGAATACATAGCACATATGGGCGGGTTCGGTGATCAACCAAAGGACGTGGACGTATTCGACCTAGTTAAGTATTAGTTACTAAGTTAACACTTATAACGTAACTAACGGAAATGTCTAACGGGAGTAAACCTTGAAATTCTCGGATGTCACATCATCCCCTTGAAATTGGAATTTTCGTCCGGAAAATTATTCTTGCGTCGTAGCGTTCGCAGCCTCGGCTGTCGTTGTTGCTTGAGTTTCCGTGGACGTTTGCTCGAACAAGTGAGGATACTTTTTCTTCATCTGATCCTCTCGTTCCCAAGTATATTCAGGTCCACGCTTTGAGTTCCATCGCACCTTGACGATCGGAATCTTGCTACGTTTGAGGGCTTTCTCTTCGCGTCCCATGATTTCTACTGGTTGCTCGATAAATCTCAGATGTTCGTCAATTTCCAATTCCTCCAAAGGAATTATTTCGATATCTTCAGCCAGACATTTCTTTAGGTTCGAAACGTGAAACACGTTGTGAACTCCATCGAGTTCAGCAGGGAGTTGTAGTCGGTAGGCCACCGGGCCTACTTCCCCAATGATTTAAAATGGTCCGATATAGCGAGGATTTAACTTCCCACGCTTTTCGAAGCGTATCACGCCTTTCCAGGGAGATACCTTCAATAGCACCTTGTCACCTACCTCGAACTTCAAAGGTTTACGGCGTTTGTCAGCATAGCTCTTTTGTCTGTCACGTGCTGCGGCTATCTTTTTTCTGATTTGTATAATCCGTTCAGTTGTATCGTGAATGAGTTCTGGTCCGGTGAGTCCCTTCTCACCCGTTTCAGCCCAACACACGGGCGATCTACATTTTCTGCCATAAAGAGCTTCAAATGGTGCTGCACCAATACTTGAGTGATAACTGTTGTTGTAGGAGAACTCCACCAACGGAAGGTGAGCTTCCCAGTCTTTACCAAAATCGAGAACGCAAGCACGGAGCATGTCTTCTAGAGTCTGAATAGTTCTTTCCGTTTGACCATCGGTCTGCGGGTGGTAAGCTGTACTCATATCCAGTCTAGTTCCCAAAGCTTCCTGCATAGATTGCCATAATCGGGAAGTAAATCGAGGATCTCGATCAGAGATAATAGTCTTAGGCACTCCATGCCGTGCCACAATTCGGTCAATGTACAGCTTAGTTAACTTATCCATGTTGTCAGTTTCCTTCATCGGGATAAAATGTGCAGATTTGGTTAATCGATCAATGATAACCCAAATCGCATCCGGTCGATTTGATCGATGAGGTAATCCCGTTACAAAATCCATCGAGATATCCTCCCATTTCCATTCTGGGATCTTTGGTTGTTGCAACAATCCAGAGGGCTTTTGGTACTCAATCTTTACCCTTGAGCATGTTAAGCACTTTGCCACATATCGCGCAATGTCGGCTTTCATGTTCGGCCACCAATACAAACCCTTCAAATCTTGGTACATTTTATCTGATCCAGGGTGCACCGAATATCTTGATTTGTGAGCCTCGTCCATTACGAGCTCACGAAGATTTCCAAGTAAGGGAACCCAAATTCTATCATTATAATACCTGAGTCCGTCGGTCTTAACTTCAGAATTTCCATCCACCCCTCGCAGTGCTTCGGCTGCGAAATTTTCTTCCTTTAAAGCTTCTTGTTGGGCATCGCGGATCCGATCCGGCAATCCCGTGTGGATGGTAAGTTGCAGCGCTCGTACCCGTCGAGGCTTTTCATACTCCTTCCGACTTAATGCATCAGCCACAACATTGGCTTTTCCCGGGTGATATTTGATTGCTAAGTCATAGTCATTCAGTAGCTCGACCCACCGTCGTTGTCGCATGTTGAGATCTTTCTGATTAAAGATGTGCTGTAAGCTTTTGTGGTCAGTAAATATCGTGCACTTTGTTCCGTAGAGGTAATGTCTCCAAATCTTTAGTGCATGAACAACGGCTCCCATCTCCAAATCATGCGTTGTATAATTCTTCTCAGTGTCCTTCAGTTGACTGGACCCATAGGCAATCACCTTGTCTCGTTGCATCAACACGCAACCGAGTCCTTGGATAGATGCATCGCAATAAACCACAAAGTCGTCAATCCCATCGGGTAACGCGAGAATTGGAGCTGAGCATAGCATATCTTTAAGAGTTTGAAACGCGCGTTCTTCTTTTTCACCCCATCTGTATTGCACTCCTTTGTGCGTTAAGGCCGTTAAGGGTTGAGCCAACTGCGAGAAACCCTTGATAAACCTTCGGTAGTATCCGGAAAGTCCCAAAAATTGTCGGATTTCGGTCGGCGCTCTAGGGGTAGACCAATTCTTGATAGCTTCTACCTTAGCTGGGTCGACGTGAATTCCTTCTTGGTTAACAATGTGTCCAAGAAACTGGACTTCGCGAATCCAAAAATCGCACTTCGAAAACTTAGCATAAAGCTGTTCCTTACGGAGTAATTCCAAAATTAGTCGCAGATGCTCCTCGTGTTCTTCCTTTGTCTTGGAGTAAATCAAAATATCATCAATGAAAACTATCACAAATTTATCGAGGTACGGCTTGCACACTCGATTCATTAGATCCATAAACACCGCAGGTGCATTGGTTAGCCCAAAAGGCATAACCAGGAATTCGTAGTGACCATAACGAGTTCTGAAAGCAGTCTTGGGGACATCTTCATCTCGAACACGAAGTTGGTGATATCCAGACCGTAGATCGATCTTTGAGAAGTAGCTCAAACCTTGCAGCTGATCGAAGAGATCGTCGATTCGAGGAAGTGGATACCGATTTTTGATCGTAACCTTGTTAAGCTCTCTATAGTCGATACACATTCGGAACGTTCCATCCTTCTTCTTAACAAACAAAACCGATGCTCCCCACGGAGACGAACTTGGACGAATAAATCCTTTGTCTAGTAGCTCTTGAAGTTGTGAGGATAGTTCGTTGAGTTCGCTTACTGCCAAACGGTAGGGTGCGCGTGCAATCGGAGACGCTCCAGGCACTAAATCGATTCCAAACTCTACTTGTCGAAATGGAGGCAAACCAGGCAGATCTTCAGGAAATACATCTTGGAAGTCGCGGACGATCGGGTAATCGTCGATTCTGCGCTCGGGGAGTGTCGAATCAGTGACATTTGCAAGAATCGCGAAGTGACCTTTACGAAGGCACTTTTGAGCTTTGAGAAACGAAATAATACCAGTCACTGCTCCACCTTTTTCACCTTGAACCGTTAACATTTCACCTCCTTCGAGTGGGATACGAACCACTTTTTCTTTACATAAGATTTCAGCTCGATTCTCAGATAACCAATCCATTCTTACTATAACGTCAAAACTACCAATCGGGAAAGGCATAAGGTCAATTCCTAGGGTATGGCCAGCTAGTTCTAACTTACAGTCCTTAACTATCTGAGTCGTATCATGAAGTTTACCATTAGCTAGCTCTACCACATATTTAGCGTCTAAGGCAATAGGTTTAGCATTAATCAATTTAGCAAATTTTGTAGAAATAAAGCTTCTTTCAGCGCCAGAATCAAACAATACAGTAGCAAAGAAACCGTTCAAAATAAATTTACCATTAATTACGTTGGCATCATTGCGAGCTTCACCTTGACCCATGACGAAAGCTCGACCTCTACCATTTCCACCATTCCCGTTATTACCATTTCCGTTGCCATTCCCAATACCATTACCTCCACCATTACCATTCCCACCGTTGTTTCCTTGGTTACCGTTCCCTTGCCTTCTCAGCTGCGGGCAGTCCCTTTTAATGTGACCTTGAGCACCACATTCGAAACAGCCACGGGCTCCACCATTGTTGTTCTGATTGTTTCCTTGCCCGTTGCGGTTGTTCCCATAGTTGTTGCCTTGATTGTTATTGTTCCTCCTGGGGCGGTTTTTGTTGCTCGGGCAAAGTTGCCCAACAGTCTTTTGCTTCGTGGCCCCCCTTGCCACACCTTTCGCAGCTCAGATTCTTCCTACAATTACCAGCATGATGTTTTCCGCACTTTTTGCACAAAGGCAGGTTACCTTTGTAGTTGCCTTGCCCATTGCCACCCTGGCGGTAGTTACCACTGTTGTTCCCGGACCTCTTGCTTTGACCTTGGGAGTTGTAAGACCTCCCAGTGCTGTTTCCAACACTCTGGTTGTTCATGGAGTTTTCAGGAGCTTCATCATCAGCTTTTCTTTTGCCACTTAAGGCAGTCTTCTCAGTGGTCTTTGCAGGAAGTGTACCCTTCTCAACCTCCTGATCAGTAAGTTTGTGAGCCAGTCGGATGGCTTGCTGTACGGTTGCGGGGTTGCTGGCGGTCACCAAACTCTTGATTTGAGGCGCGAGGCCTTCCAGATAACGCTCGATGCGTTTGAATTCAGCATCGACCATTGCGGGGCACAAGACCTCGTACTCATGATATCGTGCAGTGTACTGTTCGACTTCAGACCCAATCATTTTCAGATTCAAGAATTCGCCTTCTAGCTTCTTCACTTGGTCACGAGGGCAGTACTCATCCATAATCAGATCCTTAAATGCTGCCCACTGCATGTTATTAGCCGCGTCTAGCCCAATCATCTGAATTTCAGCGTTCCACCAGGAGAGTGCAGCTCCTTCAAAGGTACCAGTAGCAAACTTCACCTTGCTTTCAGCTGGGCAATTACACATGGAGAAAACCTTTTCAGACTTCTCAATCCACCTGAGGAGTCCTACAGCTCCTTCTTCGCCGGAAAATGTCATCGGCTTGCAGTCCATGAAAGACTTGAACGTGCAGTGGTGGTGGTTTCCTGATGCATAAATAGTTCGGGTTTTAAAATTAAACAGGTCAAAATATAATCGCTTTGTGCCTTAACCGGCATAATAGTTACCCTGTGCGGCGTATGCAGCTTGGACGGCTGCCACCGCGGCTTGCACGTGTTCAGTAATCATTGCTTGCAGCTGTGCAGGCGTCATGTTTATATTGCCTCTTCCGTTTCCTCTTCCAGACATCTTGCTGAACAGTTAAAGTAGCCAGTGTTCAGTCACATTTCTACTTTATACATATCCCATAATATGCATAATAACATTTTCCTGTTATCCCACTATTAGTCCAGAAAATTTTGTGCATAATGGAGGCGTCGTCGGAGAACGTCGTAAGTCGTAGGTAGCTATCGTCGAAAGTCGGCTTTCCCATAAAAGTCACCGTCGGCGTAGTCATCGCAGTAGAAATCAGGACGTAACGCGTAGCATCGTTTCGTTGTCGCTTTCCCCCAGCATAGTGCGCGCATCAGCGTTCGCGTTTCGTATTCGTGTGTGAAAATTTTCCTAAGGTTTTCCGTTAGACTTCCTAGACACGGTCTATATATATATTTATATATATATATATATACATACGTACTAAGCTTTTACTTACACAGCAGAGCGAGTATCCCAGGTTGGCACGTAAAAATTTTTGGTTTTTGGGAATTTGTTTGTTCGTTTGTAACTAAGGTTTCAAGTTGCAGTTTCCAAATCGTTTTCAAAATTGATTCCAGTTCTCTGCAACTTATGGCTCTGATACCAATCTGTCACACCCCCAAATAACCACTAACGGAGTTTATACCGTTAAGGGGTGCGGCTAGACCAGGATTCACAACCATTAGTTACAAATACTAAATGAATCAGAGTTAGTTCAAAATCAGTTATAAAGTAAAGTCTCAAATACAACGCAGCGGAATAAAATATTGTCTTAGCACTAACCACGTGCTTTACATAAACATTGTTTTAAAATTCCCAAGTTTAGTTTAAACAGAGATAAATATCTTCTTGTGCCATGCCAACCTCCAGCGGATACTCCTTAGCGATCTGCAAAAGTTTAAACCACGCAAGTGTCAACCTAACGGTTGGTGAGTTCACAGTGGGCTTGTCACGCAGCGGCCCGGTCTAATAATCATAATCGTATGAACGTATCTTTATGTACATTTTATTTGTGAAAAGCAATGCTTGTGTTAATCCGAATCATAGTATCGTGGTTTAGTAAAAGTATTGTCCGTAACCTACGTTATCGGGTATGTACTAGTTTTGTATAGTTAAAGTGCTCAACCGATATCGCGGGTAGCTAATCCGTTGTTCCATGCACTAAGGAAGTTTGCACCAAAGCTGACTATAATTTATTGTAGTGGCCGTGCCATCTAGTACTGCGGACCTACGTCATCGCGGATTTGCCTCCCCCGTGTCCTCTCGGGATCACGGTCAGATAGGCTGATATTGTACCTCCGTGCACTCCCCGTGCCACGGGGCGGAGTTTGTCAAACTCTAGTAGATCTACCCAAATCCCCTCGCTTTACAATTAATGGTACAATTTAGTTTAGGACTTTTAAGTTTTCAAGGCATCCTTAGAAATCATGTGATATCTTGTGGTTTAGACTTTAACCTACGCTAGCCATGTTAAAACGGTTTTTGTTTCAGAAATAGTTTGTTAAGTTTCACAAGTGTTTCCCATAAAACACTTCAATTTCATCCAATGGGTGCCGAGCACTCCGAGTTTTCACGTTCATCAGGGAGGTGCCTCGCACTCTCAAGTTTGTCAGCATTGTTTTACTTTTAGTGGATCGGTGTGACCCAAACGGGTTCACGGTAACTGGGTTAGTGACACTCACCTTTGGTTGCACTCCTACACTTGCTAATATTCCAAGTATGCTTAATGAAGACCTATGAACACGTTTAGGTCTTAAGTATTAGTTTTGTGTCTAATCTTTACTTAACGTCACTATGGCCCATAACATAGCACGTTGGAACTATGACTCGACATACAGACACACGACACCGATGGTTGATCATAAACAAGGGTTCATATATATCAGAAATCAAAGCATATATCATCATGGCATAATCATGTAAGTCATGGCATAACATTCAAGCAAATTATACAAGTTTAGATTCTGGTCTCAGTTTCGCTAGCAGTTTCGCTAGTCAGTTTCGTTGTGTGCACGGGAAGCACTTTCGCTAGGCAACACCCGATGACACAGTTTCGCTAGGCTAGTTTCGCTCGAAACTGTTGGCACAGTTTCGCTAGCCTAGTTTCGCCCGAAACTGGTTTGAACTTTCGTTCAGGGAATTTCGCTCGGTAGATTCGCTCGAGCTGGTCTGGTTGGTTTACCCAGCGACACTGCAGTTTCGCTGCATAGTGTTGCTGGAAGGAGATATACATAGTTTCGCTGGACAGTTTCGCCCAGAGAACACCACAGTTTCGCTGGTCGCGAAAAACATACGGATCAGCCTAAAAATCAACCTAACAGCTTCCATCTTTACATGCAATTCATTGTTTAGCATACATAGGCATTTACCAACATAAATCAGTAAGCTTTAACACCTTAAACATGCATTTTGTCATCAAATCACCCAAAATACATATAAAACCCTAAAATGGCTAAAATAGCATAAATCTCTATCATGGTTGGATTTCATTCGTAAAGTTGTGAACTTTATAACAGATCTAGCATCCCTAAGCAACATACTAGCAGATCAAGCAGTTTCATGAAGGTTTAAGCATGCTTTTTAAGAAAACTCAAAGAAAAGGCATAAAAGAAAGGTTTTGGGACTCACGATTCGATCAAGGAATCGAATGGATGTTGTCTTGAGGCTGAGATCTTGATGTTTGGTTGTGTTTCTCGACTGACCAGATTTCCAGAGGTGTGTGTGTGTGTTTTGGAGAGAATGGTGCAACAAAATGAGGCAACTAGGGTTTTATGTTATTATATATCAGGGCCTAGTTTCGCTGGCAGTTTCGCTGGCCAAGCGAAACTGGCTCTGATCACAAGTGAGCCAACAAGCTGCCGGGCGACATTATAGTTTCGCCCGGTAGTTTCGCTGGTTACCCAAAAGTGGTCAGTTTTCATATAATCAAGGATTTACAATTCGTCATGCTATTCATAATATTAAATCATGCATTTTGAATCATATTGCACGTAATGACAACCATAATGAATACATAGCACATATGGGCGGGTTCGGTGATCAACCAAAGGACGTGGACGTATTCGACCTAGTTAAGTATTAGTTACTAAGTTAACACTTATAACGTAACTAACGGAAATGTCTAACGGGAGTAAACCTTGAAATTCTCGGATGTCACACGACACCAAACCCATTCCATTCCCTGATCTTTCATCCATGGCGGCACGTCACACCGTCCATGAGCAGGCCAGCGCTGGAGTCACCGAGGCTCGGTTCGCTATCGCTCAGCCTGATATTGCCAACACCGCGAATTGGCAAGTTCCGTCCCACGTCATCAACGCTTTGACGCACTCCATTCAGTTCCATGGACGTGAGGACGAAGATGCACCGACGCATATTTCGCGCTTTATTCGAATCTGCAACACGTTCGGACTCACGGGAGTCGCGAACGAAATCATCTATCTGCGTCTGTTCCCATTCTCCCTTACGTCTCGAGCCGCCGAGTGGCTCGAGACGCTTCCGCCTAACTCGATCACCACCTGGGACGATCTGATGTTAAAATTCCTGAAGAAGTATCATCCACCAGCCAAGGATTCACGTACTCGGGAGGAAATCCATTCCTTCAAAATGGACCCCGATGAGCCTTATTCAGTCGCATACGAGCGATTCAATACCCTTCTGAGCAAGTGTCCGCAACACGGGTTGACGGACTGGGCGATCATAGAAAAGTTCTACAATGGACTTCCTTATTCTGTTCAGAAGGAGTTCAACATCTCGGCTGGAGGAAATATGATGGAGAAGCTCACCGTTGATGAATGTAAATCACTTTTCGAAAGCTTCGCATTGGCTGAACAGCAGGCACCCGGAGGTCGGAGAGCCACGTTGGCCCCGACTAGATCACTCACACCATCTACATCTACCCGGGGTGTCAATCACATTGGTTCAGAAACCATGCCACCTAGGGAGTTAGAAAACATCTACAAAGCTTTAGAAGAAATCAAACTCCATATCAAAGCCAAATGTGAGCTGTGCAGAGGCACTCATGACACTCGAGACTGCCCGCTTGCTCCCGCTGAGCAGGTGGACTACATTGTGAACCGAAATCAGTTCGCTAATTCTTTCCAATCTGGGTGGAGGAGTGGCCAGAATTCAGGATGGCGAGAGGGAGGTGGCCCACCTGGTTTTCCACCGAGGAACAACTATGGTGGAGGGGTGACGGGGCTGGTGTTAAGGAAATCAGAGAGCTTATTGCTAACCAGACCCAGATCCTGCAGCAGATTGTGGCGAGAGATGAAGGAACGCAGAAGAAGCTAGCTGAGCATGACACGTTACTAAGAAATCAACAAGCTTCGTTTCTGGATTTGCAGCGTTCGGTGGGTGATATCGCGAAGCAGCTGAAGAGCTCAATTCCCGTGGGGGTCAATTTTCTGGTAGTACTTACAAGAACCCCAATGCCAATGTCAACGCCATCACTACTAGGAGCGGGAGAGTTGTTCAGAGTCCATCCCCGGCGTTTGTGGAAGATGAGCCGGTTGATGAGGAGATTGTGCTGGAGTCGCCTGACGGGAGGGTGCATGAGAGCGTAACGCCAGCAAGTACCGCACCTAACGTCGAGGTTGAGGGAGTGAAGAGACCACCGGTTGGAGAGAAGCCGCTGGAGTGGGAGGCAGTGAGAGAGAAGAAAAGAGTTCGTTTTGCGCCTCAGTCGATCACGGCCGATGACTTGAAGCAGGTGCCTTATCCTGAGAGGTTGATTCAACAGAAGAATGCGCGTGAATATGGGCAGTTTTTAGAGCTTCTTAAGCAGCTTAGGGTTACATTACCTTTTACTGATGTTATTAAACAAATGCCTAAGTATGCTAAATTCTTAAAAGACATGTTAACAAACAAAAAGAAGCTTGAAAGTTTTTCTGATATTACACTTGATGCTAATTGTTCTGCTGTAGTACAGAATAGGTTGCCTGAAAAATTGACTGATCCTGGTACCTTTACAATCCCTTGCTCTTTTGGTGATTCATCTGTTACTTGTGCTTTAGCTGATTTAGGTGCTTCTATCAATGTTATGCCATATTCTGTTTTCATGCACCTAGGATTAGGTGAGTTAGAACCGACTAGGATGACAATTTCTTTAGCAGATAGGTCGGTTGTTAGACCCAAAGGAATAGTGGAAAATGTGCTTGTTCAAATTGATAAATTTTTGTTCCCTATAGACTTTGTGGTAGTTGACAGTGCATATGATGCTAGTTGCCCTTTGATTTTAGGTAGGCCTTTCCTTAGGACCGCCCGGGCGCTAGTTGATGTTTCTGCGGGCACGATTACTTTGAGGGTTGACCATGAGAGTGTTGTGTTTGAAGTAGGTAGATGTGAGGATAGGGGCACCGAATCGGTGTGTTTGATAGGTACTTTTATGTCCTTCATAGATCTTGTGGTTGTAGGAAATCGGTTCGATGATGATGAGTTTGAAGAGGATGAGTATGGGGAGGACACCGGGGGGTTAGTTGAGTTAGTTGATAAAAATGAAATTTTTGACCCATTAGGAGAACCCGGTGAGGTAGTTGAGAAGGTAGGTGAGGTAGTTGAGGATGAAGTTGTGATAGAGAATAAGTGTGGGGAAGATCACGGGGGGTTAGAGATTTTATTTGATAAGAATGAGAATTTTGACCCGTTAGGAGAACCCGAGGAGTTGATGAGTGTAGAGAGTGAATCGATGGTTGAAGAGGTAGTTAGAAAGGCCACACTTGGTGATTTAGCTATTGTGCATGATGAGATAGAGTTTAGACCAAGTGTGGGGAGGTTGCATGTGATTGTTACTACCCATGACCCGGAAATGAGTGTTCTAGGTAAAGTTGGTTTTCTTCCGGGTCGGTTCAAGCATTGGAAGGTTAAGATGTTGTTGAGAGGAGTAAAGTTAGTTGCTTTATGGGCTAGGAAGTTGGTAGTAGTTGGTTAGAGGAAAACCGGGTAAAAACCGGTAGTTTTGTGAGCAAAGATGTGAAATCAAAGCCTCCGGATGGTTTGGGAGGTTGTGGTTCAGTTTTGTGCTAATTGATGGAGTGCCCGGTTTGTATATTATGTAGTTTTGTGTTATTTTCTGCAATTTTTGGTTCTTGTGCACTTTGCGTTTTTCGTTTTGTGTTTTTGGTGTTTGCAGGTAATTCTGGAGATTTGGTATTTGGCAATTGTGAGTTGTGCAGGTCAAAAGTGCAGGTTTTTGCTGAGTTTTTCGACCATAGGCCTGCTGTGGAGCAAAAGAGATAGAAAATTTTTGGGGTCAAATTCCAAAAATTCCCTGGAAATCACGTTCCAAGCGTATCGCCTGGCGGTTGGTGGGTAATAGGCGATACGCGTGGAAGTCTCATGCGGGCCGGTTGTGTGCAGTTCCAGGCGTATCGCCTCGGAGATGCATGGTTGTAGGCGATACGCCTGGAGGAGGTGAGTCAGAAATCTTTTTAATTTTTAATTTTTATTATCTCTGTTTACCGGATTTGTGGTGGTTCGCTTGCGGTCGATGTGCTGAGTCTCTGGAGTTGCAGGTGAACACGTTTCAACTTATCTTGTTTTATTTTTAGTTTCATTTATATTTTTTTTTCTTCTTTTTCGTGTTTTTATTTCTGCTTTATTTTTGTTCCATTCCACATTGAGGGCAATGTGTGATTCAAGTGTGGGGATGGGATACTTTCGTTTTGAGTCTTTAAAAATTTCAAAATTTTGAAAAAAAAAATTGAAAAATCTTTAAAAATGTCCGAGATTCTGGCTGCAATTAAATGGAAAATGATAGGAAACTGGGAATTGATTGTCTTATTTTGTGCTTGAATGTTAAATAATAGATAATTTGGGAAATGTGGTTAAGTATGGTCGAATGGAAAACATTATTAGTCTATGAGGTGTCGGTAGGCCCAGCTGACCTAGGAGTAGCTTAAATAGTCTGTGTGTTTATTGTTGTATAAATATGCTAATCAGTCTGCTAGTGGGTTCCCATTTTAGGAGTGATAGGGATTCTGAATCTGATGATTAGGAGGAAAGAGACCGCTTTAGGCTAGATACTCTTATGTCCTTAGAATTTCCAATGAGCATGTTAGTTAATAATCTGGTTAATGAATTAGAGTGAAGGGGCAGAATACTCATGTACAAACTAAGGATAGTATCCCGTGGCGAGTGCCTCTGATGATGTTCCGAATCTCGCGGGCAAAATACTCACGTATGATTTCGGGGGTAAGACCTTGTGAAAGAATGCCTCTGATGATGCCCGTTGGTAATTTTAGGTAAAAGTGACCAATTATAAAAAAAATAAAAAAGAAAAAAAAATAATGAGAAAAGAAAAAAAAAGAGAAAAATGATAAGTTAGAGAATAAATGCTCAAGAAATTACATTCCAATAAATAGTTATTCACTGGACATCTTAGTATCAGGTTTAAGGGGGGTTGGAGGAAATATATAAATTTAAATCATTTATACCCTTTGCTTTGACTGAATATGATTCGGTAGTAGGTTGAACTAGAGCTTTCTTTAGTGGGATCCATAGGTAGACTGAACTTATATCTGGTAATTCATAAACACATGGGGGCGAAAGAAAAGGTTGGTGGTTGGGTTTAATCGGATAGAAATATCGGCAATCGTAGTTAGTATGTTAGTACGTTATGGATTGTCGAATTGATTGGTGGATGTTAAATTTAATTGTTGAATGTTTAGAATTCAAGTCCCTGGTTATGATTCCATTGCAGTATTTTTCGAGGACGAAAAAAGAGTCAGTGTGGGGATGTTTGATGTGTTGCAAACACATCCCATTTTCAGGGTCTTTTGTTTACTATTTGAGTCGGTTTTAAGTCCGCTTTGAGTTGTTTATTATGCTTTTAGTTAAGTTTGTGTCTTCGGGGTCTTGTTTATGTTTTTGTGAGTTTTGTAGGTTTTCAATAAAGTCCCGAGGCTATGAGAGGAAGGTTGGTGAGAATTGGAGAAACAAAGAAGAAGGGGTGAACAAGCTGCCCCAGGCGTATCGCCTGGGACCTGATGACTAGTAGGCGATACGCGCGGAAAGAGAAGTCAATGGAGCTTCAAGTCGGTTTGACCGACTAAATTGTCGTGTAACGAGCAGTAGGCGTATCGCCTAGGGAGAACACACCTCCAAGCGATACGCTTGGAGGTCTAAAACCCGCAGAAATTGCTTAATCGATATAAATTCGATGTTAGGATTTGTAATTGGTATTCTACGATTTCCAGGCGATTTGCAGAGCGACTAAAGGCGATTTCGAAGATAAAGAGGGCTGGAATCAAGTGGAGATCAATCGGGGCTATCACTTCATCATCGAATCATTAACCCGGTTCCATCTTTACTTTCGGTTTCTAGTTTTTACTTAATTAAGACCATGTATTGCACTGAGATTTCAGATTCTATTTGTGATTTTGCTGTTATCATGGTGGTTGGCTAAGTTAATACCACCACCTGGACCAATTGATGAACTTTTAATATTTATAGTCGTTCTTGACCTTTGGCAATTTGATTGATGTTTGTCTTCTATTAAATCCCATTAATTTTCTGTGATGATGCATGAATATACTTGAATTGGATTGCTAGTTATTGATTATATCTTGCTTTGCTTGCGGATGTCTTTCGGTTTGGGTAAAGTAGTTAACTTGTAGGTTAAACTTGCATGTTGATGTGATTGCTTTATTGTAGTCATAGGTTTAGTTAATAATTGGTTATTTGAATCTTGTGTGTTGCTAGCTAAATAGACTTAAAAGGGTGATAGCTATTGGGTAGTCGGGTTGGTTAATTGCTTAGGATCGATTGTCCCAAAAGGAAATTCCCTAGGTTAATTGTCTAGCTTGCTATTCCGAGTCATTATCGTTGGTTAGTGGTAGCTCCTGTTAGGTCTAAGGTGCCCGAGATTTAGTTCAGAGGTGGTTAGGACTAATTGAGGTAGGAAGTACTTAAAAGGTGAACTCCTGTTCGAGCGTTAGAAGCAAGTACTAGGAATGACTTAAAAGGTGAACTAGGATCCATCAGAATTGTCAAGGTCAGGTTCGGTTATAGGTATTATTAGGGATTCCAGGTCTGGGTGGTGTCTTCTCTCATTCGGTAGTCTTCTCAAGGTTTGCTCTGCTGTCGTTCGTTAGTGTTTGTTAAAGTTAGTTAAATCAATCTCAATTTAAAAACCCAAATTATTCAGAATTTCCATTTCTAGGTCTAGGTTAGTTTTGTCTATAGAGTGTCTCTAGGGTTCGACATTCCCGGTCTTGCCTTAGCTTAGCTACAATCCGATAGGTACACTTGCCTTAGGGTCTCGGTTTAGTTTAGGTATTTTCGGTAAAATTAGGTGTGTCTAGGTATAGGTTTTAATAGTTATTTTTTGGTACGTTCCGAACACATCAGTATGTAACCAATAAGTTGTGTTTAGGACCAATGATGGCCCAATAAGGTGTGTTTAGGGGAAACGAGGGTTAGTTGGGACCAATGAGTCCCAATAAGGTGTGTATGTAACCAATAAGTTGTGTTTAGGACCAATGATGGCCCAATAAGGTGTGTATGTAACCAATAAGTTGTGTCTAGGACCAATGAATCCCAATAAGGTGTGATTAATTTTCTTTTTTCTCATTATTCAGAAAATTTCACATGTGAACACATATGAAAAATAGCTATTTCACATGCGAAAGTGTCTACAATGAATTTCACCCTATATATATATACATATATATATATATAACCGATAATGTATATATTACAACACATTGACATATATATATATATATATATATATGTGTGTGTGTGTGTGTGTGTGTGTGTGTGTGTGTGTTTGTGTGGTGTGTCTTTAGTACTTGACATCTTTTTTTTTGTCAAGTTAGGTATACAAATTCATTAGGATACAATTATCATTAAATTTATTGCTTAACATTCCATTTTCCATTTAAAGATCATTTTAAAGGTATGTTTAAAATACTATTATCTATGTTTAGAATTAATTGAGTTTTTAAATCCGAGAAATGCTAACGTCTTATTGGCTGAGATATTTTCACCCGGATTAATCCCCAAATTACTTCCCACCATTTTTTTCAAGTTTCCCCAAAAAAATTTCACTAACCCAAATTCATTGATCAGTTCCTATTCCCTCTCACCAAAATTTTATCATCAAAACGATTCATCACTCTCTTCTTCCCTACCACTAAAAATTCCTCTACAGGATTCATCACACTATCATCTTCAGGAGATCACCACCTATTTCCCGTCAGTATTAATTTCACTGTCATCTTCAGGAGATCATTAGTTTCATCTCAATTATTTCATCTAATTAATTATTATTCCATCGCATTTATTTCATTGTCTATTTATTTCATTTCAGGAATCATCTAGCTCATTTAACAATGGATCATGAAGCAGGTGATGATCTTTATTATAACAGTGAAGGCGAATACAATGATGATTCTTCACAAACGGGTGAAGAAGATGAAATGGATAACAATGATGATCATTATTCGAGTGATCAAGAAGATGAAATGGATAACAATGATGCCCACGTCGACAATGATGCCCAACTCGACAATATTGATGCCCAACTCGACAATGATGACCAAGTCGACAATGATGCCCAAGTTACTGAGAATGATAAAGCTAGCTCCCCAAGCAAACAAGAGGGGGTTGACGCGGTTGGCAAAGTGGCATGCCAATTTTGAGAAAAATGGTGGGGAAAATGGCCACTAACATTTGATGCGCTGGGAAGGGTTGGCGCGGTGCATAGACCAAAATTTTCGAGTTTTTCGGGAGACATTGCAAGGTCAGAGGTTGGATTGAGGTATCTAAAATGGAAGAAGGTGCCAAAAGAGGACAAGAACAAGATGTGGGCAGGGATTCAAGTTATGAAACAGATTAAACATTTTCTCATATTAAGTTTGTTAAGTTTTTGAATTCAATACATGTGACTAAAACATCCTGTCATATGTTATTTTTTCAGCAATTATTCAAAATTGATGACTGTCGAAGGGGTCCTATAATGGTCCGGCTTGGTGGGTTGCTAAGGACTTTTAGAAGAAACATGTTCAAGAAACATGTTCGTCCCAACCTAGCAAAACCCACCGTGCTTGAGAAAGTTCCAAAGATGTATCGCGCTATTGTGAAAAAAGAACACTGGGACAGATTTGTAGCATATACAAAATCTGACGAATTCAAGGTTTTTATTCAATTCAGATTACAGATTTCATTAATTAGGCTAAGTGTTAATTAATGAGATTATAATTATATATCCTACTGTTTTATTGGAAAGGCTGTGTCAAAGAGTGCAAAAGAGGTTCGAGCAAAGTATGTTTATGATCATACAATGGGACGGGGAGGATACGTCTATCTGCAAGAAAAACTGGTAATAAGCTAAGTGTGTTACACCCAGTCATGGTTAAGAACGTGCAATGTATGTTTCAAGTCTGATATATATTATTATTATAATACAAGGTACAAAACAAAGATATTGCAGCTGATGATTGCCCCTCTCGAGCGTTTATGTGGAGGAAAATAAGGGTAAATAAAGAGGGGGAATACAAAACGCCTGTGGTGAAGGGCGTAGCAGATGATATAGTAAGTTTAATTGCTATATATATACCTAATTATTCACATGTTAAAAATTAACAGCACCTCACTACATTAACTGAATTAATTACTGCAGGCCGAGAATGAAACAAAAATATATGCGGGATCCGTGAATGTAGAACCGGGAACGGATGCCCTGACATTGGTCCTTGGCAAGGAAAGGGGTGGATACCTAAAAGGTATCGGGTATGGAGTGACTTCCTGTGGATATTGGTAGGGTGCTCCAAAAGGGCGATCGAAAGAACAGATCGAAAAACTTGAGGCGGAACTAAAAAATGAAAAACAGTTGCGTGAGAAATTGGATCAAGAGGTTGAGCACCTCACTGATATGGTTAAAGCACAGCATGATAAAATTGATAAGCTTACGGTGTTTATGGACCTCATGATTCAAGATAAACAAGTTGATAAAGCGGTAAATTCTGTAAGGGACAAATTATATATATATATATATATATACATATATATATATATATATATATATATGTGTGCCTATAATTAATTATATTATATACTTTACTTTTTATCAATTAATTATTATAAATCATTAAATCATTTCGTAGGTAAAGTCCGCGGAGGCACCTCTTACTACAACTGTAAGATCTAAAACAGTTGTAATCAGCATTCCAATGTAAATACAACGGTAATTAAATATTATTGCTGATATGATCAATCTCCCTTGAGCGCATATTTATTAATTAATTAACTAATTGAATTAATTGTACGTAGGACATGATCAGTTCCGCGCACAATACATCGCGGAAACAATCTACTCCATCAAACTCATCTCAAAGGTCGGCCGATAAGGTACGGATTTAAAACAGTTCTGAATTTGAGTTGAGCTGGAAGATTCTAGTTCATCTAGATGAACATGCGTCTCTAGTTATAGTTCATCCGGATAGTTAGAGTTCATCCGGATAGTTAAAGTTCCTCAGGATAGGTAAGGTTCATCAGGATAGTAAAAAGTTCATCAGGATAGTTAGAGTTCATTGGGATAGTTAGAGTTGATCT
>JBCNJP010000017.1:74944286-74969674 GCA_039602395.1 Deinandra increscens subsp. villosa | reverse complement strand
CACCTGAATTCAAAAGATTAAATAAATTAAAAGCTGTGTAATAATCAACAAATTGTAAACTACTCTAGTGGTTAGTGCTCATGTTCGCGACTGGGAGGTCGCGTGATCGAACCCAGCGCCCAGCAGATTTTGTTTATTTTTTTATTTTGGTTCCTTTTAATCCTTGCAACCCTCCCATGAAGTGATATAATTTATGTATTACATGGTGTTAGTGATTGAGGTGTTATGTATATTTTCATGAAAAGTGTTACTCTTGATTTAAAACATGACACACAAATTATGGGACTACACATTTAGACATAAACATTGGCATATCGATTATATTTAATGACTAATGACATTACGACATATCTTGCATGAAAAATGATGAGGAAATTGTTGATCTTATGAAATCTCGATAGCTAAGCTAGAGCGTTTAAGATTTCTTATGTGCCAAACATGTATAGACGTTGAAACCAACGTGCTTTTTGTTAAATGCCCACAAACTAATTAGGTGCATGCTAGAAATGTATAACATGTGCTTACTTGTTGCTTGCTATCTATATAAATGGCTATATGTGGAAACCGTCTTAACTATAACTTTTCCAGAATTGGAAAGTTTAGCAAAACAAACAAACCTGGTTATTAACGAGTCACCAACGTGTCGTCAGGGTCGATTGAGTCAGTCTCGTGTTCATTCACTGTAGTCTTACACGTTCACAAACATATAGGTGATTCGTAGGAATTCATCAACAGTTTTATTTGAACTTTCTTGCCGAGCTCCCAAAGGTGAGTTCTCGAACATTTTCTTTAAGTATTTCAGTTAGAGAAAGGAGCATGCTACAAACATTCTGGTAATATAATTGTATTGGCTGATCACGTATGTGCACACATAACACGAATTACAAGTCCTTACATTTCGAACCGTTAGTTTATTGGATAGCGAGGAAATCTTTGGTAGTACTACTGGGTTTGACAAACCCCGCCCGCGTTAGTAGCTCTAACTCGACTGGATGTCGAACGGGTGTAAAATTTGCCTAGACAGTATCATCATCGTCCGTGTTAGGCGATGGTGGAAGGCATTACGAACACAAACAGTCACGCTTCGGTTGCGAACCACATAGTGATAGCATTATTGGCCTTGCTAGCTACGATTACTATTATGATTACCATGGCACGAACATTTTACAAACATCTTGACAAACATTTATTTTTTTTCTTGCATTGACATTATGAACTCACCAGCCTTGCGCTGACCCACATAGCATGTCTTTCGCAGGTCTTTGAGGTACGAGCACGCTAGGACGCATATTGCATGAAAGTTGAACATTTTGATTTGCATTCCACTTTTACGTTTGAGTTTACTTTTGTGTTTGGTTTGAGGGCGCGTGTTTTGCGCAACACTTTCATTTACCTTTACGCTTCCGCATTTCTTAAATTGTTTTGGTGTGTTTGCATGGTTTGGTATGACTAATGACTCGGATCCTGGTTTGTCACACGCCTCGCGGTATAAACCCCGCAGGTGGATTTTGAGGGTGTGACAGATTGGTATCAGAGCCATTGGTTATAGTGAACTAGGTCTTGCATTTAGGCCAACTATAGCCTTAGAGTTGCATTAGTCATACACGAGAGCACACACTTGATTTAGTTATATACCGATATTTCATCCATTACAAGCATTTTAATATACATAAATATATATATATATATATATATTATACAGACATGGCTGGTTCATCATCCGCTCCTTCCTCTACCCCTTCGACAAGCAACAATGGATCCGCACCTGATAACTGGGCCTGGTATCCTTTCGCGGTGGATCTGATGATTCGCAATGAAGGAATGCCTCCACTTCCCCACGAGCTAAACGCACACATGTGGCCATGGACCCTACCTCAAATACTCTATCCCTCGGAACGAGTCATTGCATCCCTTGTGTCTAAATGGGGGAAAACAACTCAGCAGTGTCAGGAAATGGCTGCCGCAATCGAAGAGCTAAAAAGGGAGAACAAGGAAATGCGTGGGAGATTACGCGTTCAAGATGAGAGGTTGCTGAAACAAGAGCGTCGTAGTACGAAACTAAAGGAGGATGTGAGGTTGAATGACGAGGGGCGTGGAAGGTTGTTGGTACAACTTGAAGAACTACGAAAAGACCTTCGAGACCTTAGACACGAGTTTCATACTGAAAGAGATGAGTCCAAGTTCAGAGAGGAAGATTTAGAACAACTCAGGGGCAGAATAGAAAATTTGGAATTAATGTTGTTGGTCCAACAGGGTGATATAGAACCTGCACAAGCAGAGCCTGCAGAAGAACTTGAGCCCCAAGAGGAACTCGAGCCTGAAGAAGAAATTGAGCCCGAAGAGGAGATAGAACCTCTGGAGGAAGAGGAACCTGCAGACGACGACCATTCAGATATCTCCTCTGTTGATACTGATGTTTAATCATGGACCTAGATGGGTTTGGGTTGTTCCCATCAACTAGTACTTTGAATATTAATTTATGAATTTCTGGATATTTTTGTGAACTAGTTGCAAATTTATTTGAATTGAAATTATCATTTAATTTATTATGTTGTGTTCAGACGTTGTTAAATTCGTTGTGTTGTGTGTATGTATCTGGGTGATATATTACATTAGATTCTTTGTCTCATTTTGGATATTTGTGATTGAAAGGATAATGTCGGGACGTAGAAGCGGAAACCCTGCTAACTTGACGGCTGCTCAAATCAACACACTGGTGAACAACAGGGTCAATGCTGCACTGGCAGCCTATCAACAACAGCACCCGCCGCAAAACCAAGGTAAGATTTTACCCTCATACTAACATGCCAACTCATCGAGGACATGACGTAACCGGTACGTCTATCTCCATGAATTGCAGGTGGAGGCACCAGCGCCCATAAGCAATTTATGGATGGGAAGCCACCCACATTTACCGGAGAGACTGGCGCAGTGGGGATGCTGCGTTGGATTGAAAAGACCGTGTCTGTGTTTGCTGTATGCAACTGCCTTCAAGCGAACAAGGTGAAGTTCGCTGCCAGTACATTGGAGGGCCCGGCTCTCACATGGTGGAACCTACAGGTACAAATGTTGGGAATGGCTGAAGCTAACGCCATGTCTTGGGATGATTTCAAAGCAGCATTAACTGAGGAATACTGCCCAAGAGATGAACTTCAGAAGCTTGAACGGGAACTCCAGGATTTGAAAATGCAGGGGTCAGAAATTGAAGCCTACACTCGGCGCCATAATGAACTAGCAAACTTATGCCCGAACTTGGTACAACCAGCATACAAGCGGATCGAGATTTACCTTGGTGGGTTAGCCCCACAAATCCAGGGAATGGCTGTCTCCAGTAACTCTACCACAATACAACAGGCCATTCGTATGGCCCATAAGCTGACTGAAACAGCTGTGAATCAGGGAATTCTGCCAAAAAGAGGTGCCTCTGCTAATACATCAGAAAACAAGAGGAAATGGGAAAACACTGACTTGAAGTCTTCATCGTCTCAGCAACAACCGCACAAGCAGGGAAGACATGATCACAACAATCGAGGTAACAATCAAAGTGGTTCTAGCAATCAAGGCAAGTACAATGGGAAGTACCCCAAATGTAACAAGTGTGGGTACCATCACTATGGTCAGTGCGAGAAGTTTCAATGCCGACGTTGTGAGAAAATAGGCCATGCCGCCAAAGATTGTCGTGGAGAAATTCAGACAAACCATCAACAAAAGGGGTGCTATCACTGTGGGAAAGAAGGTCACATCAAACGAGACTGCCCACAATTGAAGCAGAATAACAACAATGGTGGTGGTGGTGGTGCTAGGGGCAGAGCATTCACCATTGGCAAAGGAGATGCTAAGAACGACAACAATGTGGTGACTGGTAAGTTCCCTCTAAATAACCGCTTTGCTAATGTTCTTTTTGATTCGGGTGCCGATAAAAGTTTCATATCAAAAGACTTTAGTAAACTGCTAGGGATCGAACCAGTAGAATTAGAAACTGCTTATTCCATAGAATTGGCTGATGGAAAAATAGTGAGGGTAACACACATTTACAAGCAATGTAGGATAGAACTATCTGGCCATAGTTTTCATATCGACCTTATGCTCACACCTCTCGGAAGTTTTGATATCATCATTGGCATGGATTGGTTGTCTGACCACAACGCTGAGATCGTATGCAACAACAAAGTCGTCCGTATTCCACTTCCCAACGGGGAAGCCATTTCTGTTCAAGGTGAAAGAAGCGGTACTGTCAAAGGAATTATTTCCTTTATGAAAGCGCAGAAATGTCTGAGAAAGAAAAACTGCACGGCATTCTTGGCACTAGTAACTGACAATGCTCGGGAAGAGAGGAAGATAGAAGACATTCCTGTAGTACGCGATTTCCCTGATGTTTTTCCGGAGGACTTGCCTGGTCTTCCGCCTCATCGTCAAGTCGAGTTTGAAATCTCACTCGCCACCGGTGCAGCGCCAATTGCTCGTGCTCCCTACAGATTAGCCCCACCTGAGCTGAAAGAATTGTCTACGCAATTGCAGGAACTTTTAGATAAAGGCTTCATCCGACCTAGCACGTCTCCATGGGGAGCCCCTGTCCTTTTTGTGAAGAAGAAAGATGGGACTTTCCGCATGTGTATAGATTATCGAGAACTAAACAAGGTCACTATCAAGAACCGTTACCCCCTGCCTCGCATAGATGACTTGTTCGACCAACTCCAAGGATCGAGCTATTACTCAAAGATCGATTTAAGGTCCGGCTACCATCAACTACGCGTAAAGGAGGAAGACATTTCCAAAACAGCATTTCGCACAAGATACGGTCACTTTGAATTTCTGGTCATGCCATTTGGGCTAACTAACGCACCCGCCGTATTTATGGATCACATGAATCGGGTGTGTAAGCCGTACCTGGACAAGTTTGTCATCGTTTTTATTGATGACATTCTCATTTACTCGAAGAGCGAGGAAGAACACGAGGAACACTTACGGTTGGTTTTGCAATTGCTGCGGCAGGAGGAATTATACGCAAAGTTCTCCAAATGTGATTTTTGGATTCGAGAGGTGCAATTCCTTGGCCACGTGGTTAATGAAAATGGAATCCATGTTGATCCGGCAAAAATCGAGGCGATCAAAAACTGGGAAGCACCCAGGACTCCTACTGAGATTCGACAATTTTTGGGTTTAGCTGGTTATTACCGGCGCTTCATAGAGGGCTTTTCGAATATTGCTCAACCCCTTACAGCGTTAACACAGAAAGGCGTCGTTTTTAAGTGGAGTGACAAGCATCAGCAGGCGTTTCAATTGCTTAAGCAAAAGCTAAGCAGTGCACCTATCTTATCCCTTCCAGAGGGAACAGAAGACTTCGTGGTGTACTGTGACGCGTCCAACCAGGGTCTCGGTTGCGTATTGATGCAACGCGAGAAGGTTATTGCTTACGCTTCTCGGCAGTTGAAGGTACACGAGAAAAATTACACCACTCACGATCTAGAGTTGGGAGCTGTGATCTTCGCACTAAAGATTTGGAGACACTATTTATATGGTACAAAGTGCACAATTTATACGGATCACAAGAGCTTGCAGCACATCTTTGACCAGAAAGAACTTAACATGAGGTAGCGTCGGTGGGTCGAGCTGTTAAATGATTATGAATGTGCGATAAAGTACCATCCGGGGAAGGCTAACGTTGTAGCCGATGCCCTCAGCAGAAAAGAAAATGCCAAACCGAAGCGGGTTCGTGCTTTGCAATTCACAATACACGCAGGGCTACCTGACCAAGTCCGCAACGCTCAGATCGAAGCATTAAAGGATGAAAACCGAGCAGCTGAATCGCTTTGTGGGATGGACAAACAGTTAGAAACAAAGGCTAATGGTACAAGATATTTCCAAAATCGGCTATGGGTTCCTTCCTTTGGGAATTTACGTGAGCTCGTAATGGACGAATCTCATAAATCTCGATATTCAATCCATCCTAGTTCAGACAAGATGTACCATGACCTGAAGGTAGCTTACTCGTGGCCGAACATGAAAGCAGACATTGCTTCATACGTGAACAAGTGCTTGACGTGTTCCAAGGTTAAGGCAGAATATCAGAAACCTTCGGGGCTACTTCAACAACCAATAATTCCTGAGTGGAAGTGGGAACATATATCAATGGACTTTATTACAAAGTTACCAAAGACCGCTAGTGGTTGTGACACTATCTGGGTGATCGTAGATCGACTAACAAAGTCCGCACATTTCCTGGCCATTAAGGAAGAATACAAGATGGATAAGCTCGCTAAGATTTATGTAAAAGAAATCGTATCTAGGCACGGGGTGCCAATCTCCATTATCTCGGATCGGGACGCCCGATTTACCTCCCACTTATGGAGATCACTGCATAAAAGGTTGGGTACGCGACTTGATATGGGCTCGGCATACCACCCTCAAACAGATGGCCAGAGTGAGCGAACTATTCAAACACTTGAGGACATGCTGAGAGCATGTGTTATAGATTTCGGGAACAGTTGGGAGACTCACTTACCCCTAGTGGATTTCTCTTACAACAACAGCTACCACACGAGCATTCAAGCAGCACCATTTGAGGCACTGTATGGGAGAAAGTGTCGATCACCTATCTGCTGGACGGAAGTTGGGGATAGCCAACTCACCGGTCCAGAACTGGTACTCGAGACATCAGAAAGGATCGTTCAGATCAGAAACCGGATGAAGGCGGCTAGGGACCGTCAAAAGAGCTACGCAGATAAAAGGCGAAAACCACTTAAGTTTGAAGTTGGTGACAGAGTTCTTTTAAAAGTGTCACCTTGGAAAGGTGTCATTCGCTTTGGCAAACGTGGCAAACTGAACCCACGCTACATTGGACCATTTGAAATTGTCAGCGAAGTTGGCCCGGTAGCGTACGAGCTAAACTTACCAGAGAAATTACGTGGGGTGCACAACGTCTTTCATGTGTCAAACCTGAAGAAGTGTCTTTCAGATGAAAGTCTAGTAGTACCACTAGACGAGATTCAGGTCGATGAACAATTGCGCTTTATCGAAGAACCGGTTGAGATCATGGATCGTGAGGTCAAGACGCTCAAACGAAGTAAGATCCCGATAGTTCGAGTTCGCTGGAACTCGAAACGCGGACCAGAATTCACGTGGGAACGTGAAGATCAAATGCGAAAGAAATACCCACAACTCTTCGACAAACAAGCAACGACGAACAAAGGTACGAACTAAATTTCGGGTCGAAATTTTCTTCAACAAGGGGATGATGTGACAACTGAAATTTTTTATTTTCTTTGTGTCCAGCGAACAAACAACTATCTTAATTTTCGGGACGAAAATTCCTTCAACAAGGGGATGATGTGACACCCGGCAAATTCAGGTGATTTTTCTGGACGAACGCGAACAACTATTTATTCGAACATACATGCATTAATACATCTAATAAGAATTTTAGATGGGTCATTGTGTCCACGAACAATCACACACGAGTTGAGTCGGTCCTAGTCGTTGGTGACTAAATTACTAAAACGCTATCAAATAAAAACACAATGTGCATAACTACGACTCTAGGATTTCATGTGTACTTGTGTGCTAATTGGTGTTAAATGATTATGATTTCATGTGGAACGATGTGTTACTAGAATTACATGAACCGAGCCCTTAGGTATACGTCGAGCCTAGATCAACCGTGCTTGCATATTAAATATGGGTTAGAAGAATGAAGGGACCTTAATTGAAAACTCAGTATACTTGAGGGGGGATAGGTAACACCTCAATCTAAATCTTTAGATTGAGATAAACGTGATTTAAAAAAAAAAAAACAAAACAAAACAAAACAAATGATATTTTGAATTGGGATAAGCCTTCAATTGTATACGTGAGTTGTGAGTCGGCCTATTTCTCCTCCCCACATCCCCTTAAACAGCCGAAAAAGCCCCACCAACTTCTCATCCTTTCGTAACTGCTCTCTCCCCCTCCATACTACGTCGCACAAACCCCCCATTCCTTAAGTTCTGGCTTCCGAAAATCAGCCCATTCCTAACTATTTTGCTCAATTTCTGGAGTAGCCAAGACTGTCTTAGGACCCTAGTACAACCGCAACAGGCAAGGAGGCCTTCACAAGCAAGCAATTCAAAGGTAATCTTCATTCGGTTTCGGTTTCCTCCATGTTCGAAAACCGAACGGGTTTTCGTGATCTGATTTTTGTGTGTTATAGAAATATATATATACATGACTGGGGTGGGGCTGTGAAGAAATATATATATCGACGTGTGATATAACTCCTCATGTAGGTGATTAGATGCTATTCGAGATACATGAATACGTAGTTAGCAATACGATCCTACCAGTAGGCAAGTAACATTATGTATTGCTGTGTGAAAACAAAATGAGAAGTCATTGTGTATACATGTGTTAAGTGTGTGTTTTTCATGGTGTATTCTATAAGTCTGTTTCTAAGTGTTTACTGAATGTAATTGTTCTTTTGATCAATAAAACAATCGGTTTTATCATATTTGGTATTCGATATAGCTAGATTGAGTAGACGATCCGATTCCCACGAACTTTCAGATAATGGGTTCTCCCGATATAACATTCTCATCCGAGGTAAGTGGTTCACCCGGAGTAATGTGTTCTCCTTAGATAACTTCTTTAGCCTCCGGGGTAATTGTGGTTTCATTTACCTCAGGAGCTATCAAATCTCTATAGTCCTTCAAAACTTCTTCTATCTGGTCATCAGCAATGTCCATATCAATTTTGTACACATTTTCAGTGGGATTAGGATTATCTTGGACATTTTGTTCATTGTCAGCAGTGCCTTCTTTCAAAACACTTTCAACCTCTTCTTCATCTTTCTTTCCATCATTATCATCATCATTGTCATCATCATCATCATCTTCATCCATAACTTCTGTTTCAGCATCCAGGTCAACTCCTTCTTCTTCCACAATTACCCTCATTTCAGGGGTGATGAAGTCTCTTTCTATGATTTCATGAATTTCCTTGATAGAAGCAGGAAGAGCTCCCGCAGCTATCATAGTAAAGAGAAAGAGTTCCTTCAGGTTATCTTGCTGTGGGGCTACTGCAAGAATGTCATCCTTTGAGACCTTTTTCCATGCTTCTATAGTGAAAGGCTCTCTTCCCATAGAGTTGAATAATTTTAGTCTAACCTCCTTGGGCACTCTTGTGTACCATTCATACTCAGTAAAGTCTTCTTCTTTGTAGGCCCTATACCCCTCCATTTTAATAGCATTATCTTTATCTGTGCCAAGGTCTTGTGGTGGAGTGGTAGCTTTATACTTTGTGTCTTCTCCTATGGTGACACCTTCATTTGTAGAAGCTACCTGCTGATGCTTCACTTGCTTCAATTCTTCACCCTGCAGTTTCACAATGTGTGGAAGCAAACTAAACTGTGTTTGTAAATTTTGGTACAAAACCATAAATTCATTTAGTGAGAGCTTGCTCTCCCTTGGTTTGAAGCCAGTATCCTTAAGAAAAGAAGGACCATCAACCCTGGCTTGATCATGTCCCTCACCCTAGTTTTCTTGGCTTCCCAGACACACCTTCATGTACCTCAGGCACCACTAAAGGTGCCTTTGGGTCAGAAGATTGCCTAGTTTCCATGAATTATGTCTTATTGATGTTACCACTATCCACTGGTTCCAGTAGGGAACCAAGTGTAGCTGGCAACCATTTTCACATCAGCCATGTCTATACTCCTATGGCTGAACTCCTTACCAAAGTGTGGTTGGGGTGAATTTTCCTTGAAGCTCTTCAACACATCTCCTGCTAATAAGGTTTCTGGAGATGGTATATCATAAGAGATACGGAAAATGTCATCACCTTCACTTTGAGGTGTAAATTGGCTTGGTCTTGTTGGAGTTTAACTAGTGAATGAGGGATGTACATTCAGACCTATAGGGTCATCTCCTTTTAGAGTATCGCCTTTTGAGTGGCTATCTGTAGTTTTCAAGGTTGGTATTAAACATTTTAGAATGTGTTGCAAAAACCTAAGATACATGTGGAAGAAATGAACATTGTTTGGTTTTAAATTATCCACCATCCCATCCAACACCATTCCAGATAAATTAAAATTTAAACCTTGAACCAAGCCATGAAAATCTTAGGCTTGTACTAAGGAGAGTTCATCAACACTTTTCTTTGAGGACAGATTGGCCAGAATCACATGTGCTAGAAATCTCCATTTCAATGGCAGTTGTGACTTTTATAGTTTCTTATCAGATCCTCCATAGCCCACAACCCTTAAGGTTGTAAGATATTTAGAGGACAACACGTCTATAAATCCTCCTAATTCATTGAATCTACAATGTGTTCTTATTACTTCCTCAGTAATTTTGACCTGGTGACCTTGAACAGTCGAGTGTACTTCAAACACTCCAGTAGCATTTTTCGTTCTTGATGCATTGTGCTAGAATTCAATTATCACTTCCTCACAAATATTGGGGTAGATTGTGAGAGTATAGAGAATGTGTGATGCTTGAAGGAAATCATCATTTCATGGAAGACAGTGTTCTTCTCTGTTTTTGATAACAGTGAGACTGTATTGTGGTCAACATGAAATATAACATTTGCATCAGAAGATTATTCACTTTTCTTTGCTTTGGGTGCCATTTGTGGTTCATGTGGGTTGAAAAATGAGCGGAATCGGAGAAATAGGAGTAGGAAAGCAGAGAAAGTGAAGGTTTGGAGGTATATGAGAGATTCGTTGAGTAGACGAGTGCAGTTAATTTGTTTAACCGCGGAATTGTGGGTTTTAGTTTAGAACGATTTGCTTTATATTGGTGGTGTGAAAGGGATGATTACTCTAAAATGTGCAAGTGGCTCTGGTAAAAGAGAAAAGGTGGGATGACGTGGCATACTCTCCTTGGACCAACAGTTGTCCTGATAGACAACTTGCTTAGATATTTATTTTAATGAGAAAACCTTTTCTTAAGTTTTCAGTAAAAACTTATCTCAGAAGATAAGTTTCACCGAGAACCTAGGTAAAAATTTTATCTCGGGTGAAATTACCTCGGAAGAGGTCTTCACAAGATATATCATTTTCCTTTTTATTGACCTGGTCGAGACTATCTCGGAGGAGATGACATCACCCGATATAAGTAAAGTTAACTCGGGTGAGATAACTTTTCCGTAAGTAATATTAGTTATTCCGGATGAGGTTATCTAGGGTGAGATTACCTCGGAAACACTTTTTACAAGAATTTTTTTGGCTTAAGGACTTTTCAAAGGTTGTTACTCGAGATAAGTTATCTCGGGTGAGCTTTTCACAAAATCTTCCAATGAAATTGTTAAGACAAGTTTTGATGTCTAATGCTAGGTTTAGGTGTTTGTTGTTCATATTGTTGATTTTGTTAATGAATGCTCCAGCGTACCATAAGGCACACCAGTTGGTACGCCGCAGCGTACCAATGGTACGCTGAGTTAAATGGTACGCCGACCAGTTTAGTATAAATAAGTCAAGTCTCTTTGTTTAGATTAGAACTGTTAGAACTTTGAGAACTGAGAGATTAACTATGTGTTTCTGGGAGAGCATTGTGAGTCCTTATTATACTCTGATTGTTGCTAATACAATAAGTGTTATTTACATCGTGTGTTGATTCGGATTACTCGTTTGACTTCGCATCCAGTAGACCGATTTGTTCATGTACTTACAAGTGGTATCAGAGCTCCGTTTCTGATCTACTTTGGGTGTTTTTGAGTCAAACGAGTTCACCAAGTCAATTTTTCATTCGTTTCTTAATTTTTGTGAGTGTTTGTGAGATTCTAATCAGATAGAATGGTTATGTTTGATTAGAAACACGTGTTCACGGTTTAGTTTGTGTCAATTCATCAAAATTTCAAATTTCAGTCGATTTCACATTGTTACGCCATTGGTACGTTGGATGAATGTCGTGGTACGCCGGATGAAAATGCTGGTACGCCCGATGATCCATTGGTACGTAGGACAATCTTCATAGATAGTTTGGAATGTTGTCTTGGTATGGAAGAACATCTTCAACGGTGGTACGTGACGGTTATTAGCTGGTACGTTATGGTACGTTACTGTTCCTTGGTACGTTGGTTGGTTTGGTCCGGTTCTTGGTACGCTGAATAACTGGTACGCTATTGGTCCGGTTCTTGGTACGCTGAAGAACTGGTACGCTATTGGTCCGGTGAGGTTCATTGGTACGGAGATCGATAGTTTGGTATGTTGAGTCAGTTTCAACCAATTTTCATAATGGATCCGTTTCAAGCGTTCGCTGTAAGGTCAACGTCTGTTCAAGCTTTTCTCAATTACGATAATGAAATTGGAACCACGAATAAGGTTCCTAAATTGATGAAGTTTGAAGATTTTCATAATTGGAAAACACGATACGAATCGTACATTGGAGTAACTGATGTAAGTGTTTGGACACCAATGTTAGATGGATATGTCATGCCAAAGATTAATGGTGAAGACAAACCGCTCAGTAAGATGAATGAAACGGAAAAATAAGCTTTCAGTTTGGAAAGGAAGGCATATGCTATGTTGTCTATGGCATTACTGATGTGTTGCAAACACATCTCATTTCCGGTGTCTTTTGTGTTCATATTTGAGTCAATTTGAGTCGGTTTGTGTTTGTTTTAGTTGTTTATAGTTAAGTTTGAGTCTTTGGGTCGTTTTTATTTCTTTTTTATGTTTTGTAGGAGTTTAGTGAAACCCCGAGGCCACGAAAGAAGCGAAGGAGATTTAAGAAGAAAACAAAGCAGAAGGGCTGAACAAGCTGTCCCAGGCGTATCGCCTGGGACCTCGATGAATAGTGGAAGGCGATACGCGCGGAAAGGGGGAAGTCAACGGAGCTTTAAGTCGGTTTGACCGACTAAATTGTCGTGTACACGAGGCAGTAGGCGTATCGCCTAGAGAGAACACACCTCCAAGCGATACGCTTGGAGGTCTAAAACCCGCAGAAATTGCTTAATCGATATAAATTCGATTGTTAGGGTTTGTAATTCGGCATTCTACGACTTCCAGACGGCAGAGGGTGAACCAGAGGCGATTTTCTGAGCAAGAGGAAGGCTGGGATCGAGAGGAAACATCTGAGGACCACAATTTCATAATCATTCAACATTCGGGTTTTGTGTTTCTCTTTCGTTTCCTGTATTGGATTTAGTTGAACCTATGATTTCATGTCAAAGTTATGATCTTTATTATTATTCTTGACGTGAACATGAGGCTAGGCTAAACTGATTGTATCGCCTAGACCTAATTAAATGAATATTTAGTATTTGCAACTTTACTCGGTTTTTGGTTGATTGATTGATGCTATACTTCTATTAAATTCCATATATTGCCATGATTGATGCTTGTGTGTGTTGAAAACAGATTGCTAGTTGATTGTTAATGCATGATTTACCCGCGAATGTCTTTCTTTTTAGGCAGATTATCTAAAGTAGTTAACTTTAGGGTTAATTGCTAAAGTGTAGTTTAGGGTTACCTTGAACTATTGCATTAAAGGTTGATTGGTTATTTGATTGCAATGTGCTGCTAAATTGGAGACTCAAAAGGTACAGGTTTAACGGGTAATCGGGTTGGTTAAAATTCTAGGGTTGCATTGTCTAAAAAGGAAGTGTCCTAGGGGTTTGATTAGCTTGTTATTCCGTGTCGGTCATGGTAGTTGTTGGTAGCTCCTGCTAGTCTAGGGTGCCTTAGATTAGGTTCGAGGGTGGCTAGGTTTAGTTGAGGTAGGAAGTACCCAAAAGGTGAACTCTTGTTCGGGCGTTAGAAGTGTTAACTAGGAAGGACTCAAAAGGTGAACTAGTCACCATCAGATCAATCAAAGCTGAATGAGGTTGCAGGTATTAAGTAGGATTTCAGGTCTAGGTGATACTCTTCTCTTTTCTGATTCTCCCAAAGGTTTTCCTGCTTTCAGTCTGTTTGCTCATTGTTTAGTTAAGTTAGTTAAATCTTAATTCAATCCAAAAACCAAATCAAATTTCTCAGTATTTCCATTTTCTAGGTCTAAGTTTAATTTTGTTTATAGAGTGTCTCTAGGGTTCGATATTCCCGGTCTTGCCTTAGCTTTACTATAATCCGACAGGTACACTTGCCTTAGGGTTCGGTCTAGTTTAGGTATTTTCGGTAAAATTAGGTGTGTCTAGGTCTAGTTTAGGTCTAGGTTTTAATAGTTATTTTTAGGTACGTTCCGAGCACATCAAGTTTTTGGCGCCGTTACGGGGACACTTGGCAATAGCAAGATTAACTTAGGTTGTCGTTAGGAAATTTTGAGTCTTTTCGGTTTTTCCCGTGTCTAGAGTGTTAGGATTTCCGCTCTTGAGTCTAGAGTTTTAGGTTTAATTTTTCTTTTAGTTTATTTGAGTCGTTTCCCCATTTTATGCCACACACCCGTTCACGAGGTCCTCCTGAGCTGTCACCATTTTCTGATCCCGACGCAGATATTCGTGAACGGTTTCGCCTTCTTCGCATGGAGCTAGAGGCTTTCATCATTTCCACCGCTCATTCCAAACCATCTTCTTCCACACAAACCACACGCAACACCAAACCCATTCCATTCCCCGATTTATCATCCATGGCGGCACGTCACACCGTCCACGAGCAGGCCAGCGCCGGAGTCACCGAGGCCCGGTTTGCTATCGCTCAGTCTGACATTGCCAACACCGCAAATTGGCAAGTTCCCTCCCACGTCATCAACGCTTTGACGCACTCCATTCAGTTTCATGGACATGAGGACGAAGATGCACCGACGCATATCTCGCGCTTTACCCGGATTTGCAACACGTTCGGACTCACGGGAGTCGCGAACGAAATCATTTATCTGCGTCTGTTCCCATTCTCCCTTACGTCTCGAGCCGCCGAGTGGCTTGAGACGCTTCCGCCAAATGCGATCGCCACCTGGGACGATCTGACTGCTAAATTCCTGAAGAGATATCATCCTCCAGCCAAGGCTGCACGTACTCGGGAACAAATCCACTCCTTTCGGATGGACCCCGATGAGCCTTATTCGGTTGCTTATGAACGATTTAACACCCTTCTGAGCAAATGTCCGCAACACGGGTTGACGGACTGGGCGATCATAGAGAAGTTCTACAATGGACTTCCTTATTCTGTTCAGAAGGAGTTCAACATCTCGGCTGGAGGACATATGATGGAGAAGCTCACAGTTAACGAATGTAAATCACTTTTCGAGAGCTTCGCACTTGCTGAAAAGCAGGCACCCGGAGGTCAGAGAGCCACCTTGGCCCCGACTAGATCACTCGCACCTTCTACATCTGCCCGGGGTGTTAATCACATTGGCTCAGAAACCATGCCACCTTGGGAGTTAGAGAATTTTTATAAAGCTTTAGAAGAAATCAAACTCCATATCAAAGCCAAATGTGAGCTGTGTAAAGGCGCCCATGACACCCGAGACTGCCCGCTTGCTCCCGCTAAGCAAGTCGACTACATTGGAAACCGAAACCAGTTCGGTAATTCTTTCCAGTCTGGGTGGAGGAGTGGCCAGAATTCAGGATGGCGAGAGGGAGGTAACCCACCTGGTTTTCCATCGAGGAATAACTATGGTGGAGGAGATGAAGGGGCTGGTTTTAAGGAGATCAGAGAGCTTATTGCTAACCAAACCCAGATCCTACAGCAGATTGTGGCGAGAGATGAAGGAACGCAGAAGAAGCTAGCTAAACATGACACGTTACTGAGAAATCAACAAGCTTCGTTCCTGGATTTGCAGAGGTCGGTGGGAGATATCGCGAAGCAACTGAAGGAACTTAATTCCCGTGGAGGTCAGTTTTCTGGTAGTACTTACAAGAATCCCAATGCTAATGTCAATGCCATCACTACTAGGAGCGGGAGAGTCGTTCAGAGTCCATCACCGGCGGTTGTTGATGAGGAGCCGGTTGATGAGGAGATTGTGTTGGAGACGCCGGACGGGAGGGTGCATGAGAGCGTAACGCCAGCAAGTACCACACCAAACGTCGAGGCTGAAGGAGTGAAGAGATCATCGGCTGGAGAGAAGTCGCTGAAGTGGGAGGCGGTGAGAGAGAAGAAGAGAGTTCGATTTATGCCTCAACCGATCACGGCCGACGACTTGAAACACGTGCCTTATCCTGAACGTTTGATTCAACAGAAGAATGCGCGTGAGTATGGTCAATTTCTTGATATTCTTAGGCAACTTAGGATCAGTTTACCTTTCACTGAAGTGTTGAGTCAAATGCCTAAGTATGCTAAGTTTTTGAAAGACATGTTGAGTAGCAAGAAGAAAATTGAATCTTTATCTGATGTTACTCTTGATGCTAATTGTTCTGCTGTAGTTCAGAATAAATTGCCTGAGAAACTTAATGATCCAGGAACCTTTACAATTCCTTGCTTTTTTGGTGATTCTCCTGTTACACATGCTTTAGCTGATTTAGGTGCTAGTATTAATGTCATGCCATTTTCTATTTTTCAGCACCTAGGATTAGGCGAGTTAGAACCGGCTAGGATGACAATCTCTTTAGCTGATAGGTCGGTAGTTAGACCCAAAGGAATAGTGGAAAATGTGCTTGTTCAGGTTGATAAATTTTTGTTCCCTATAGACTTTGTGGTAGTTGACAACGCGTATGATGCTAGCTGCCCTTTGATTTTAGGTAGGCCTTTCTTTAGGACTGCCCGGGCGTTAGTTGATGTCTTTGCGGGCACCATCACTCTGAGGGTTGAGGATGAGTCGGTGGAGTTTAAGGTTGGTAGGTCGAGTGACAAGAACAACGAGTCCGTGTACTTTCTAGGATCTTTCATGTCTATGGTGGATAGTTGTGTTAGTTATGTAACATGTGAGGATCTAGTGGTAGTTGGAAATCGGTTGGAGGGTGAACGAGTAGTTGAGGATAAGTGTGGGGAGGATCTTGGGGGGTTAGATGAGTTAATTGATAAGAATGAGCATTTTGACTCGTTAGTAGTACCCAGAGATGAGTTAGTGGTTAGAGAATGTTTGGTAGTTGAGAATGGTTGTAGGAAAGCCACACTTGGTGACATAGGTGAGTTTGATGATAAGATTGTGCTGAATTCAAGTGTGGGGAGGTTAGTTGTGGTTGTTGGTGAGAATGACCCAAGGTTTAGTTTTCTAGAGAGGATTAGATTTCTTCCGGGTCAGTTCAAGCATTGGAAGGTTAAACAATTGTTTCATTTGCTAAAGTTAGTTGCTTTATGGGTTACGAAGTTAGTAGGAAGTTGGATAGAGGAAAACCGGGTGAAAACCGGTAGTTTTGTGACTAGATATGTGAAATTGAAGCCTCTGGATGGTTTGGGAGGTTGCTTTCCTGATTTGTGCTAATTGATGCAGTGCTCGATTTGTATAGTATTGTAGTTGTGTTTTTAATTTTCTGCAATTTTTATTTTTCGTGCATTTTGCGTCTTTTGGGTTTTGTGTTTTTGGTGTTTGCAGGTAATTCTGGAGATTTGGAAATTGGCAAATGTGAGTTGTGCAGGTCAAAAGTGCAGGTTTTTGCTGAAAATTTCGACAATAGGCCTGCTGTGGAGAAAAGAGATAGAAAATTTTTGGGGTCAAATTCCAAAAATTCCCTGGAAATTGCGTTCCAGGCGTATCGCCTGGAGGTCGGCAGGTTGTAGGCGATACGCCTGCAGGTTATGAAGAGGCCGGTCGTTTGCAGTTCCAGGCGTACCGCCTGGGAGATGCATGGAGGTAGGTGATACGCCTGGAGGAGGTAAGTCAGAAAAAATTTCAATTTACAATTCTTATTATTTCTGTTTACCGAGTTCGCGGTGGTTCGTTTGCGGTCGATGTGCTGAGTCTCTGGAGTTTCAGGTGAACACGTTTCAACTTGTTTTATTTATTTTATTTTTAGTGTGTTTATTTTTATTCTGCTTTATTTTTGTTCCATTCCACATTGAGGGCAATGTGTAGTTCAAGTGTGGGGATGGGGTACTTGCGTATTGAGTTTTTTTCTTGTGTTCAAAAATGTCCAAGATTCTGGCTGCAATTTAAATGGAAAATGATAGGAAACTGGGAATTGACTGTCTAATTGTGTGCTTAAGTGTTAATTAATCATAATATTTGGGAAATGTGTTAAGTATGGTTGAATGGAAAACATTACTAGTCTATGATGTGTTGGTAGGCCCAGCTGACCTAGGAGTAGCTTAAATAGCCTGTGTGTTTATTTTTTTGTATAAATATGCTAATCAGTCTGCTAGTGGGTTCCCATTTTAGGAGTAATAGGGATTCTGAATCCGATGATTAGGAGGGAAGAGACTGCTTTAGGCTAGATACTCCTATGTCCTTAGAATTTCCAATGAGCATGTTAGTTAATAAATTGGTTAATGAATTAGAGTGAAGGGGCAGAATACTCATGTACGAACTAGGGATGGTATCCTGTGGTAAGTGCCTCTGATGATGTTCTGGATCTCGCGGGCAGAATACTCACGTATGATTTCGGGGGTAAGACCTTGTGAAAAAGTACCTCTAATGATGTCCGTTGGTAAGTAGGTAAAAGTAACTAATTAATAAAATAAAAAAAATTAATGAAAAAAAAATAATGAAAAAAAAAATGAGAAAAAAAAGAGAAAAATGATAAGTTAGAGAATAAATGCTCAAAAAGTTGCATATCAATTCTTAGTTATTCTTTGGACATCTTAGTATCTGGTTTAAGGGGGGTTGGAGAAAATATATAAATGAAAATCATTATTACCCTTTGCTTTGACTAAATATGATTCGGTAGTAGGTTGAACTTTACCTTTCTTTAGTGGGATCCATAGGCGACTGAACTTATATCTGGTAATTTCATAAGCACATGGGGGCGAAAGAAAAGGTTGGTGGTTGGGTTTAGTCGGATCGAAATATCGGCAATTGTAGTTAGTGTGTGATTACGTTATGGAATGTGGAATTGATTGGTGGATGTTAAATTTAATTGTTAGATGTTTATAAGTCAATTTCCTGGTTGTGATTCCATTGCAGTATTTTTCGAGGACGAAAAAAGAGTCAGTGTGGGGATGTTTGATGTGTTGCAAACACATCCTATTTTTAGTGTCTTTTATAGAGTTATTTTGGTCTAATTTGTGTCGGTTTCCATTTGTTTTAGTTGTTTTTAGTTAAGTTTGAGTCTTTGGGTCTTTTTATATTTTTTGTAGAAACGAGAAACGATCTTACTACTGCATGCTTTGATCAAACGTAATGAACACGGATGTAAATAAGAGAATTTTATTGATCACTTGAAGATACAAACACAAGCTCTCTAGTTTCTCTCTCTAGAAACACACACACAAAGCTGTAGAATGACAGAAGTGTTCAACTAGTTCTAATGCACATTCTAACACAACCTATTTATAGTAAGTGACTACATAGGCTGCGTACCAAATGGTACGCCCGGACCATTTGGTCCGCCAGACCATCTGGTCCGGTGCCAATGATATAGTCATTACACTTCATACAAAGACCCGCTCACATAGACACAATACACGAGACACATCATAGCATAGGAATATGCTTCTACAGACTCCCCCTTAACGTGTAGTGTATCTATTTTCTAACTAAACTTCAGTCTTCAATCTTCAACATTGCTGCATCCGATCTTTGACTTGAAATCTTGTCAGAAATAGAGCTTGCATGGATGGATCACTCTTGAATCAACTTTGAACTTCAAGATCCACTTGTGAAAAATACTTCAAACTCCCCCTTTCACCATGCTTGAGTCTTTGATATCCATAACCTGCAATTTCAGAAGACAAAAACGCAGTTTCCTTTTCTTTTGAAAATTAATTTAATCTTGGCGCAAAACTTCTCTTTGAGAATCCAAGATATAGATTTGAAATTTGATTTTGTATCACATGTCGATTGGTCGAAAACAAATAAGAAATAAAATATTTTTGGCTTTTTGAAACTTTATATCAAAACACACCAAAAATCTTTTTGGACTTTTCATATATGAAACATAAATGCAATACAGAATCAGACACTATTTTTGTCTTTTGTGAGAAAGATCACTACTTGGGATCATATTGGACATATCATGCTGAACTAAACTTCAATTTCAATTACTTCAGCACATAAGTCATGTTGATTACTGGTATAATTTGTCCATCTTAAACTCAGGCACAATCATACTCATAACATCTGGATATGTTAATGTATTGATTAAGTTTGTTTTGACCAGTGTACCCCACACTAACAGACACACTCAAATATGTTTTTGCTTTTTATATCACACTTTGTGATTTCATTTGTGATTTAATCACATAATGATTGTATTCATGATTCAGTCAACTATGTTCCATGCAAAAAGAAATAAGAACATTAAATCGTCTACCTTAAGGTCGATCTTTCGATACGCAGATAAGGCCTCGGATTTAACAAAATAAGAAAATAAAACAAGTTGAAATTGTATAACCCAACAACAATCAGGTCGGTACTCCCGTACACGCAGAGAAAGTCCGATGAGTTATACGAAACACCAAAGAAAACAAAGCAGAACGTCAAACGAACAACAATCAGGTCGATCTTTCGATACGCAGAGAAAGTCCGATCGTTTGACAAAATAAAGAAAATCAAACAAGTTTAAATCTTTGCAAAATGAACACATGTATACATAGTGACTTCTCATTTTCTTTTTCACATATCTTTTCCTTGATATCATGAAATATGCATCAAGATGTTGTCCACTTGGTCAAGCATTATTATTTAATGTGTTTATCACATCTGAATACTTTCTGATTTAATGCTGAGCCTACCAAGCACACTGAACAATGATCTTATGGCTTTTTCTTCTAATTTATCCACGAGTCAGACACGTAAGCCAATGTACCATCATTTCCCAATCATGTTGGATACAATTTCTCATTTTTCAATGTTTTTGTATTTTTCTTTTTTCAATGTTTTTGTATTTTCTGTTTTTCTCCCCCTTAAAATGAAAAACTCTATTTTTGGATTTTCATTTTAACAAAAAACACAAAGACACTATTTTTGGTTTTTCAATTTTTCCCCCTAAACTACAAATGAAATGTAAAAGAAAGAAAATTGACCTTTCGACATGGATACCTTTCAGATTTAGCTTTCAGAAAAATTTCATTTTTGAAATTGTTATCACATGAAATTTAACTTAAATCAGCAGAATACTTCTCCATCAGCAACTTTTCAATCACCGATAGGTCTTCTAAAAGTACCTGCACACTGGTCAAACACGTCAGTTTATAAATGACCCGAAGCGAATCGCTTCTGGTCGACCAGTGTCCTGAGTTCCTTCCGAAACCACTTTAGGTTTCCAGATTTGTTGTTTTGGTAAATCGGTATCTGATGAACCTGTCACAGTTGATTGTGACGAACAACCTACATATGGAACATTTTGAAAACGTGGAATAAATCTTCCTTGGGTTTTGAAAAATGTAGGTTGTGGATATTCATCAAATATTCTGCCATATTCATCAATGAATCTTTATTTGGCAGCTTTACCAACAAATGGAACCTTTCCTTTTCTTGAACTAGAAGCAGCAGAAACCGGACAATCTTGTGCCATATGCCCTTTTTGTCGGCAATTATAACACAAGCGATTGTGTACATTTCGTCGTTTTGGAACCTCCATTGCTTCACAAAAATATTCATCTCCAAAATGATCATAAAAATTATCATATACCTGTTGACGATGATCATGAACCCATTTAGATGTCGGGCTCTTTGGAGTAGAATTTGATCCTCCAGAAGAAAAGTTTGCAGATTGATTCTTCTTGTTCCTGGGATCAGTAGTCTTCACAAATACTTCAGCAATTTTCGGAGCATCCACGCAGTGAAGCGGGAACTCTTTATCAGAAAATATTTGTTCCAACCCTTGAGTTTGTAGAACCTCTCAGGTTGAACCTTCTCAGCTTTGAAGACTTCTTTGCTAACTAGCTTCACACTAACTTTTTTCAGGTTTTGTTGTTTTGAAGCATCAACTGTATCAGTTTTTGCTGCAAAACCTAAACCAACACTCTTTCCTGCACCCTTCTCTCCCATCTTTGTAGATTGATGCCCATTCTTCGCCAATCTAGAAAATTCAGCTTTAACTTTCTTGAGATCTTTTGGAGCATTGACAATTGTTTCATCAATGTCAGTGTTTGAACTTGCTGATTTCTCTTTGTCTGTTGACGAAGAACCAGACACACCCTTTTGAGCTTCAGAATTTTCAGTACTCTTACCTTTTTCCTTTTTCTTTCCTTCAACTGATTTAGAGCTAACAAATTCAGAATAATCACCAGTCTCAACTTTGTCTTTCAAATCATGAACACCTTCTTTGAGACTTCCTGGTGGTGACACGGTTTTGTTGAACATCTTCTGAAAATTTTCATCTTTGGCCAAGAAACTTGTAAAAGATTGTGAGTTAGTAACATTATTCAAAAGACGTTTTGAATCAATGACCTCAATCTTTAATTCAGAAATTCTTTGATGAGCTTCAGCCAACTCCTTTTCTGTTGCAATTAGCTTCTTTGCCACTTTATTAGTTTCATACTTTTGCAATCTCAACTCATCTAGAGCGGCCAACAATTCCTTCTCAAGTTTATCTTCGTTTCTTTTCTGAATATCCAAATTTGCATTTTGCAACTTGTTCACTCTAACCAACTCCCTCTTCTCATCAAGTAACTTTTCCATATCAGTCTGATAAGATTGAATCTTAGTAGCTTGGTCATCAGACAATTTAGTAAGTGTATCAAGTCTGGACTTGGATTTGTCAAAAAGATTTTGAAAATCTGTTGCTATATCCTCAGCTTCATCTTTCCATTTCTTTACTTCTTTGACTAATTCAGCCTTTTCTTCAACAATTTTGTAAATTTCTTTTCAAAATCCTGCTCAACACCTTGAAACTGCAACTCTTTTTCAACTAACTCTGTCTGAAAAACTGAAAACTTTTCTTTTTGAGATTCTAACTCTTGGATCATACCTTCCAACTTTTCTCTATCAGCACCCAAATCATTAATTTTCTTCTCACAATCAGCAACCAAATTTTCATTTTCCTTAAGCAGACTTTGAATCTTCTTATCTTTTTGAGAACAGAATTCACAAACAGATTCATAACCACTATTTCCAGATTCACTTGAATCAGATTCAGAATCAGTTATCTCTACCTCATCATCACCATGAGCAATTTGAGCAATCATCGCAGATGAACCAGTCCATGCAGACTCATCATTTTCATCAGTAGCCCAATCATAGCCTTTATTCGATGTTCGTGTTTTTTCAAATGCTTCAAGTACATCAGCATCCCAATCACAACCTTCATTGGATGCAGGAGCAATGGCAGTTAAAGCGATTGGAGAATTAGAAGTTTTCCCCCAATCATATTGTTTATCAACTTGAGACACCAAGGCTGTTGATTTTGATGAAGAAGCAGTTGATTTTGAACATTCACGAGCAAAATGTCCAAAATTAGAACATTTGAAGCATTTTGCTTTTGACTTATCTATTCCAACCTTGCCATCTAGATTTAAACTTTGAAATCCTATCTTTTTCTTGAATCTTTTAACTCTTTGAGCTAACATTGCCAATTGCCAATTGATATCCATTTGCTCAAGATTATCAGGATCAATCTGATCAAAATCTTCTTCAATCAGATTAGATGTTGTCAACCCACCATTCAACAATCCATAATATGAAGATAACAAAGCTGAGATTAATGCCAAGTGCTCATCCGGTGTTTTTGCAAGAAACAAAGTCTGATTTGAATGATTTGGAACAGTGAAATTACATCCTCTTGAAGAATTTCCAGAATTCCCTGAACCATGACCAACAACAAAAGTAGTTTGAGGTGGATTTGATGTATTAACACTGAATGATATTGCCTTTGCATTGATACTTGCAGAATTTTGTCCATGATATAATTCAGGATTTTGTAATTGAGCAGTGGACTTGTTTGAATTCATCATTTCCATTTCTCGAGCTTGAAGCTTTCCGGTCAAATTATGAAATGATAATGTGGAATAGTCTTTGTCATGAGTAATCAACAACACATAACTTTCCCATTTCTCTGGTAATGCTTCCATTAATTTTTCTTTCAATTCTTCCTCGGTCTTTTCAATCTTGACAACTTTCATCTCACTAATGAGATGTGAAAACCTTGAAACAAGAGCAGAAATATTTTCTTTGTCGTATTGTTGAAAATTTTCAAATTCCTTGTTCAACACTTTTCGGCGACTCTTCTTATATTGGTCATTGCCTTCACATCGAGCAGATAGCGCATCCCATAACTGTTTAGCCTTCTTGCAAGTATTGAATTGATGCAACAACTCGGTAGGTAACGCCATGGTAAGATAACCATAAACTTTTTGTTCAAGTTCATAACTTTTTCTTTCATCCTTATCAAAATCTTGAATCTCTTTATATTCTCCATTGTCAGTTGGACGCACATACAGCTTTCGAATTGGAATCCACAAATCAATATCATTTGTGCTAATGTATGCAGAAAAACGTTGCTTCCAATTTTGATAATCTTCCAATTTTAACAACTTGGGAACTTTCTGACTTGTTCCTATTTCATTATCAAAATTGAGCATAGCTTGCACCGTGCTTTGCATAGCCGCAAACGCTTGAAAATCAGACATTTTCCACCGTAAAATGATACTTCAAAAACTTTAACTCAAAAACGGAGGTCTTCCAAGCGGATTTTGGGGGTCAAAACTGGACGGTACTGGCCGTAGGCCACTACAAGTCCTAGATCTCGTCGAGACGAACGTTTTGGTTGGTATTAGCTCCCGTAACTCTTTACGGTTCTCAAGTTACGTCAGTTTTAGTGAAAGTCACTTTTCTGCCAGCGGACCAAACCAAATTCATCGGACCAGATTCCGGATCAGTGTTAAACTACGGACCAGATAAAACCTGGCGGACCAGATGAAATTCAGCGGACCAGAAATGAACTGCGGATCAAATGAGGTACGACGGACCAATAAACCAGCGGACCAGATTGGTACAGCGAACCAATAAACCAGCGGACCAGATTGGTACGGCGGACCAAATTGGTACGCTATAACTGCTGCGGACCAGAAAGAAACCGCCACGGACCAGCTGATGAAGATTGCCTGGCGGACCAGTCAGCGGACCAGCTGTTCTATCAGCGGACCAGACGCAAATAAAGCTGAAATCGACTGATTTTCACGAATTTTGACAATTAAAGCTGAAAACTGGATCAATATGATGCGAAAACACTCTAGGAGCATACATAAATCATTTTTATCCTTGGAATCACTCAGAATTGGAAGAAATTGAAGAAAAACTTACCAAACCCAAGCTTTCTCTCTCTAAAACTCCAAAAATCGATCAAAAACACAGCAGTAGAGCAACCAAATGCTCTGATACCACTTGTAGAAACGAGAAACGATCTTACTACTGCATGCTTTGATCAAACGTAATGAACACGGATGTAAATAAGAGAATTATATTGATCACTTGAAGATACAAACACAAGCTCTCTAGTTTCTCTCTCTA
>JBCNJP010000017.1:74923174-74943786 GCA_039602395.1 Deinandra increscens subsp. villosa | reverse complement strand
GATATCAATACACTAACCCTTCTGTTTCTGTAGGAATCTATAAGACCAGCTCCTCAGAAGTGCATGATGGTGACGTCATCCCCATGCAAACAGCAGCCACTACAGAGCCGAGCATCCCAGTGGGCTATGGATATAATCCAAGGATTCCAGTCCAGAATCCTGGCCCAGGTAATATGTCCAATTCAATTTCTATCGTTTCTAACCAGGGTACTCCTTATGATGCAGGTATTCATCCAAGTATTGCTAGGGAGCTCCAGAAGTTGAAAGAGATGATATCGAATGTTCCAGGGATCCTGAAACCTATTCCCGAAGTTCCTCTGGAAAGCCACAAGATCTCTAGATTTACTTGGCCAATATCTCAAGTGGAGATCCCGAAGCGTTTCCAGACTCCAAGCATGAAGCTTTATGATGGAACTACAGATCCTGAGGAACACGTGGCACATTACCGGGAGCGTATGGAGATCAATCCCATTCCGACATAAATCAAAGAAGCCTGTCTATGCAAAGGCTTTTGATCAACCTTAACAGGACCAGCCATGAAATGGCTACTGAGCATTCCTCCTAACACTATTACATCATTTTCTCATTTAGTTAACTTGTTTAACAATCAATTTTCTTGCAGCAGGACCTTTGAGACGCTCACAGGTGACCTGTACCGAATAATTCAGAAGCCAAATGAGCCTCTCAGGGAATACATTGCTAGATTTGGACGAGAATCTCTTGAGATTCCTAATCTGGATATGGCAGCAGCCGTGGAATCCTTTAAAATGGGGCTCTCCAAAGATTCACGTTTTTATGATGAACTTGTCATGGCTCCTTGCAGGAACCTTGATGAAGTACGCAGTAGAGCCTTGAGATTTATCCGTTTGGAAGATGACAAGAGGATCCACCAAAGATTGGAGGTTCCTAAATATGATCCCAACAGCAAGAAGGCGGAATCCCCCGGGAAGCCGTATAGATCTCGTCCATACTCCAAACCGGAAAATCACAAAGTCAATGCCGTTGACCAAGACGATGATGATGAGGAGTATCCTAAGGTATCTGAATATTGTTTTTCCGTTGATATTGGTGGTTTGATGTGTGCTATGCAGGATCTAGGTGAAAAAGCAAGATGGCCCAGGAAGGATACCAAGCAAGGATCCTGGAAAGACAAGACCAAGTGGTGTGCCTTCCATGAAGATTTTGGCCACCTAACATACGAATGTATAGCACTCCGAAAGGAAATCAACTATCTACTCAGCAAGGGGCATCTTAAAGAATTGATAGGCAGAAAGAAGGTCAAGACTCAGGAAGCCGATAAGGTGCCTTAGAGAGCAGCTTCTCCACCCCAGGATGCCCAGATAATCAACTTCATCTCAGGAGGCTCAGACATCTGCGGCACTTCGTATTCCTCAGCCAAGAAGCATGCTAAGGAGTCCAAATCTGAACAGGGTGACAGTCCTGTCCGGACGTCCACCCTAACTCAGGACAAACTTATATCTTTTGATGAGAGTGACCGTTCTCATGTTCGGGATCCTCATCATGATAGTCTTGCGGTTACTTTATATATTGCTAACCATTTTGTTCGCAGGATCCTGATTGATAATGGAAGCTCATTAAACATAATCCATCTTGATGTACTAAAAAAGATGGGGATCCCGGAAACTGAAATAGTTGCAAGATCCTCAGTCCTAGTTGGCTTCAGCGGTGAAACTAAAAGCACCGTTGGGGATATCAGGGTGCCGGTATATATAGAGGGGGTAAACTCTATGCAAAAATTCTGTGTTATAGATTCTCTCTCTTGTTGCAATATTATTCTTGGCAGGCCATGGATTCACGAGATGAAGGCAGTCCCTTCAACTTATCACTAATGTATCAAGCTTCCTACACCTTGGGGAGTTGTAAGAATTGAAAGCGACCAGCAGGAAGCTAAGAACTGTTATTCAACTTCGATGAAAAACACCACTAAGGTGACGAAGGGATAGCAATTACAAAAAAAGGCACCTGAAGTGCAGGAGGACAGGGAGCTGGAAGTCAAAGAAGTGCCTCTAGACCCTGGGAATCCTGAAATCAAGGTGCTCGTGGGAACAAGCATCCCAACAAATGTTGAGCAGGAATTATTCCAGCTTCTCAAAGCCAGAACTTCAACTTTCGCCTGGAAGCATGAAGATATGACAGGTATCCCTAAACATGTAATTACTCACAAACTTGGTTTAGATCCTTCTTTCAGGCCTATACAGCAAAAAAAGAGGAAGTTCGCTCCAGAGAAGAATATAATCATCCAGGAGGAAGTCGACAAGCTTCTCAAAACAAAGATGATCAGAGAAGTCAAGTATCCTAGATGGCTAGCAAATGTGGTGGTGGTCCAGAAGAAGAATGGAAAGTGGAGAGTTTGCGTTGATTACACAGACTTGAACAAAGCCTGTCCTAAGGATCCGTTTCCACTTCCCCATATTGATGCTATGGTAGATGCTACGGCTGGTCACGAGATGCTCACCTTCATGGATGCCTCGGCAGGATTCCAACAAATTCAGATGGAACCATGCGATCAGGAGCATACGGCTTTTATGACTCCAACAGGTATATATTGTTACACTGCTATGCCCTTTGGTTTGAGAAATACAGGTGCCACCTACCAGAGGCTCGTCAATACGATGTTTAAAAAGCAACTGGGGGACACGATGGAAGTCTACATAGATGACATGGTAGTGAAATCCAAAAAAGCTGAAGATCATGTCAGGGATCTCCAAACGGCCTTCGATATCATTGATCAGTATAACATGAAGCTCAACCCCTCTAAGTGCCACTTTGGGGTACGAGCTGGAAAATTCCTAGGTTACATGGTTACCGAAAGAGGGATCGAAGCAAATCCAGAGCAGATCAAAGCGATCCTAAATTTGAAGTCCCCATCAATGTTAAAGAAGTACAAAGGTTGACAGGGATAATCGCAGCACTCAACAGGTTTATTTCAAGATCCTCAGAAAAAGCAAGGATTTCTACGATATACTGAGGAAAAATAAGAAATTCGAATGGACTGAGAAGCATGAAGAAGCTCTGAAGTGCCTAAAAGACTACCTGTCAGCAGCCCCGTTGTTAATGAAACCAGAATATGGGGAGCCACTATATTTATATCTCGATGTTTCCGGAAGTTCAATCAGTGCAGTCCTGGTAAAAGGCCATCAAAGTCAGCAGCATCCGGTATATTATGTAAGTACAACTCTACTAGATGCAGAATCCAGGTATTCTCACCTTGAAAAATTAATTCTAGCTCTTATAATGGCTTCCACTAAGCTTAGACATTATTTCGAAACTCATGTTATAATCGTAAAATCTAACTATCCTATCAAGGCATTTCTCAGGAAGCCGGAAATGTCAGGACGGATGGCTAAATGGGTAGTCAAGCTAAGTGCCTATGACATCAAGTATGAACCAAGAACAGCAATCAAATCCCAAGCATTAGCTGACTTTGTGGCGGATTTCAGCAGTGACATTGAACCAGAAGTTGAAAAGGAAGTCCAGCAGCTTGAGAAGCTCAAGGAAGACTAGATACTCTATACTGACGGCTTCTCAAATGTCAGAGGAACAGGGCTGGGAATCCTGCTAAAATCGCCACAGGGGGACATAATACCTCTATCCATATCCTGTGAATTCTAGGCTACCAACAATGAAGCTGAATATGAGGCTTTAATTGCTGGATTACAGCTGGCTAGGGATATGGGAATCCTATCTATACAAGTGTTTGTTGATTATCTCTTATTAACTAACCAATTTAATGGCTCCTATGTAGTGAGAGGGGAGAATCTGATCAAATATCTTGAGATTGTTAAAAAATTGTCTCTATTTTTCGAAAATTTTAGCATTTCCCAGGTACCAAGAGAAGATAATGCAGAAGCCGATGCCTTGGCAAACATAGCTTCATCGCTCAGGATCCCTGAGGATGTCAAAATTCCAATAACTCACATCTTGACGCCAGCGATAGTTCTACAGGAAGCTCAGGCTATTGACAATAATGCAGGCGCAGATTTTGAGAACCCTGAAGATGCTCAAGAGTCCTGTACCTACCCGATCCGGAAGTATCTCAAAGATGGGGAGATTCCCAACGGCGAAAACCCCAGAGCTTTTCGCACAAAGGTAGTACCCTATACTATAATTGATAATATCCTATATAGAAGATCTCTTGCAGGTGTCTACTTAAGGTGCTTAGAGAAGTCATAAGCTCTAGAGGTGCTTGAAGACATCCACAGTGGAGATTGTGGGAACCACACCGGGGGCAGGGCACTATTCTCTAAAGTTCTCAGGTTCAGATATTATTGGCTAACTATGAAGAAGGATGCTGCGAGCTTCTCACAGAAATGCGATGCTTGTCAAAGGCATGGCAATATCCTCCATCAACCCACTTAGCATCTGCATCCTATAGTATCCCCATGGCCATTCATGAAGTGGGGCATGGATATTGTGGGTAAGCTGCCAAAGGCTCCCGGAGGAAAAGTGTTTATGCTTGCCATGACGGATTACTTTTCCAAATGGATTGAAGCAGAAGCCTATGTTTAAGTAAGAGAGAAAGAAGTGATATCCTTCATCAAGAGGAACATCCTCACTAGATTTGGGATTTCGGCAGAGATCATATGCGATAATGGATCCCAGTTTATAGGCAAGAGAACAACAAGCTTTTGTGAAAGATGGGGCATCAAGATGATCACTTCAACACCTGTCCACCCTCAGGCTAATGGGCAGGCAGAATCCAGCAATAAAATCATCATCAACAATCTCAAGAAGAAGTTGGGCTCCAAGAAAGGTAAATGGGCTGAGGAGCTGCCATTTGTCCTTTGGGCAGACAGAACTACACCTAAAAATGCTACCGGCCAAACGCCATTCTCGTTAGTATTTGGGGCAGAAGCTGTGATTCCTACAGAGATGGTACTCCCAACAGCCAGAGTCAATTGCCAAGATCCTGGAACCAACAGCCAGAATCTCCTTCAGGATCTCGAAACAATTGAGGAGCTCAGAGATATGGCCAGAATCCGAATGGCGTCTTATCAACAGCGGATAGCGAAATCTTATAACAAGAACACTAGGCTGAGAAGATTCCAAGTAGGTGACTTGGTCTTGAGGAAAGCTTATCAGAATAGTACCAATCCTGCTGATGGGAAGTTGGCACCCAAGTGGGAAGGCCCTTACCTTATAGATTCTGAAGAAGGAAAGGGGGCATATCGTCTGATAAATATGGAAGGAGAACCTCTGCCAAGAGCTTGGAATGCTGTCCACCTTAAAGCGTATTTTATGTGAGAATCCCATTGAGAATCTCAGGCAGAATCCCAAGGATCCTCACTGTATAAATAATCCAAGGTACGTATACTAATCCTATTTCAATTTATTCTTATTATTTTTATGACTCATTACTGACTTAAGCATTGGAGTGGTGTTAGCTAAGCTAACACCCACCCCTCACCAAGCATTGAGTGTTTTGCAGAATTTGAGAATCCTAGAGAATTTTGGGTATATCCCCAGTTAGAGGTTGGCCACCTCTCCTACGTTTAAGGTGTCCCACACAGCTTCTAAGGTTTGAGAGGCTGACTCCTCTCCTAAGTTTGGGTAATCGCCAATAGCGCACGACCCTCGCCAGTAGCGCACGTTGTCCCCCAGTATGCTAAAGGTGGCCGGACCAGTCCACTCCAGGGGTGGCTGACAATCTTGTCACTGGAGGCTGCTGGGAGGATTATCGAGGTTTATAACACTAACGTGTTATCTAAGGTTTTGGCATTTTCATGTCACATACGTACGGGCTTGTCCCCAGAATTGCACGGGCTTGTCCCCAGAATTGCACGGGCTTGTCCCCAGAATTGCACGGGCTTGTCCCCAGAAATGTACGGGTTTATTCCCAGCTCATTTTTAAACTTAACTTGCTCTCGGAAGCATCAGCTTCGGCCGAAGGCCAAGAAGCTTCTTATGATTGTTTCAGGTTCTGGAGTAAGTTGAGACGAATGCCGAGAAAAGTGTATTCAGGATTCCCGTAGGAATCCCAAACAAGGTGAAAAAAGAAATGATCGTTTGAATCTAAAAGTCGATTGAGGCTTATATTTGGTTTGGATTCCTGTCAAAATCCTGAGGAAAGGCCTTCCCAAGATCACAAGTTCCAACATAAATGAGATTCTCGTCAGAATCCTGAAGCCAACGGTCTGAAACTCTATAAGGTAACCTGTCAGGATCCCAGTGAGGTTTCCTGATAGGATTCTCGATTATATAGAGATTATTGCCTAAGCAAAATTCTAAAGGCTAGAATAGTATGTTTATTTGATTCAATTGACCTTAACCCTATAGAGATTTTAAACTTCACCACAAAATTAATAATTGATTTAGATGAATTTTTGTTACCGACCATGTTTCGAATTTCTAAAAATATACAAAGTAAATGCAAAACACATTCGAAATGATCAAAATATGGTAATATTATTAACATAACGGGATTTGAGCTTCCCAAAGTTCGTCCTGAAAACCTCAGGATCCCTCCCCTTGGGAAGCTCATAGGTCAAAAGCTTATTAGAAACCCTGGCTTCGTCTTGCAAACTGCAAGATCCCTCCACCAGGATCCCCAACCATTGTTGTTACTTGTTCTAGTATTGTTTCAGCAAAGACAAGGAAAGGAAATTGTTTAAAGACATACACGTCACCAAAACAAACTACAGACTAAAAAAAGAGGGCTCAGACCGTTGAATCGTCTTCATCGCCCATCGCCTTCTCGGGAACCTCCAGCTTCCCGCCAACATCTTCTTCGTCTGCCTTCTCCACAGACTTCCCCTTTTCACCCGCATTAGCACCAGCAGCATCAACCAAAGGAAGCTTGTCCTCACTAGTCGGGATTCCAGCCTTCTCCAGTTTCTCCAAGGATAGCTTCCAGGCATCCACCGTGCATTTCGAGCAAGTGACCCCCTCAGCTTGAGCTTCTGCTGCCATTTTCAGCATTGCCTGGAGCACACTGCGAGCAGCTGACTGCTTGGAGATAGCATCCTCCATCTGCACGGCTACCTGGAACCTCAACTCCTGCTCTTTCAGCCTGTGCTCATAATCACGGGTTTTGCCCTTAGCTATCTCACCCTGGATGCGGATAGTGTTCCTTGCCTCATCAAGCTTCTTCTGGACCATTGCCAGCTTGGTCCCAGCCTCAAGGCACGCAGCGCTAAGCTGCTCGATGCCCTGTGAAAGAAAGACAATGGGGTCAATTAGGAATCTCAGCCATTTGCCGGATGCCGCTAAGGTATGAGAATCCTATGTATACACTTACCAGTTTCGTCGTTGTATGCAGGCTCAGAAGCTTGTTACCAGTCTCCATGGGGCTTAGTCCATCAAAGCTCTCCAGGAATACAGTACCCTCCGAGCCCTTCCTCTTCTTGCTGGAGGAAGCTGTTTTGGCCCTGGTAGTAGGAGGTCGAATGCTGGCCAGGGGCTCGGGCTTCTCCTCTTTCATCTCCAGGTAGGAGGTCAGATCATCCAGGGATAATTCAGTTGCAGGATTGGGAGCTGCTAGTATGAAATAAAGAAAGCAGTCAGGATTAGGAAGCCTAATTCAAAACATATGCTCGAGAAGTTCAACTATGTACTAGACATAACGACTTCTGAATGATCGATTGAGAAGCTTTGTTCGCTGTTGGTGCTCTCGATAGCGAAGGTTCTGTCGGCGGGTGGGATCTCCAAAAAAGAGGCAGTCCTCTCTACAGCTTCTTCAGTCACTTCAACAAGATCAGAAAATTTGGGAGCTGCAAGAAACATTAAAAGATCATTAGCAAAATTCAAAGAAACTCAAATACAATGCCTAAATCAGTTTCCTACCCTACAAAACCCACTTCATCGGCAATGAGTCACCCCCAACGATGGATTCACGTTTGAGAAAAAAGAACTTTCTCTTCCAGTCGTGATCATTGTGTGACGCACGAGGAATCAATTGGGAGTAGGAAGAGCGGGCTTGAAGAACGAAGCGACTGAACCCGTGGGTTCTCAGGTTATAAGCGGCACAAACTTCGGGAATCCCCATCTCAAGCTTCCGGGAATTGTTCAAGTTATCAAGAGAGAAAAGAATCCTCCATACCATCGGCATTGTTTGGGAGTAGGAAAGGCCGGTGATTTTGAAGAAAGGATAGTAGAGAAAACAAACCCAGGTTTTGGACATGCAATCGGCCTTCAGCCGGGAATCGAAACTCCGAATGACGGCCGACGGAGGAAAAAGACTAGACTCCTTCAACTGGCGGATGTCGCCGTCGGAGAAATTGCAGGTTTCTTCTTCATTGTAGGGAAGAATCCCCTGATCAATGAAGTCCTCGATGTTCAACGAGGAGGAAGGAGTGGCAGAACGAGTGTTCTTCTTCGCCATGACCGGAATAAAGTAAAACGAAAAGAAGCCGGAGAAGAAGAGAAGAAACTGACCTGAAACGTCGAAGAAGCTCGAAAGGGTTTTTTGGGAGATGATGGTGAAGTTATGATCTCGGAATCTTGTATTTAAAGAAAAGTAATGATGGTTATCCCATCAATCAGACGCCGTAAAAAATGTCACATCCAACTGCTTTTACCGTAATAACGGCGTGAACTTCTGGGTTAAGCGAATCTCGCCAGCTGTAAATCTTATCCATAGGCAGCCGAGATTCGGGGGAAATTGTTAGGGGTCGATTTCAGGATGCTCACAGAAAAGCTACATAAGACCAGGAATCTCGCTATGGTTTGGCAATCCCGTCCAGTCAGGTATCCTGAATATTTATTATCGACTAACCTTTATTTTTGCCATGTGCTTTATTTGTTTTCAGGAACGTTATAGAGCTTAACCGCCTCCTGAAGACTCGGTCTTAACTAACTGGCACGTGGAAAAGTGGGTCGCACCTCCTTCAACGGTCAAGAGAAGTGGGGAAAGAAGATCCCGAGAATCCTGGATAGTTAGTTAGTTGTTAGTTTGTTATATAAACGAGGACTCGATCAATAGGAACACACAACTCATTCACGCTTTAGCTCTGATAGCATACAATCTCTGTAACACTTAGCCTGATCAATCAAACCTCCAAAACACTTGTAATTTTCAGTTTCCTATCAATAAAATTGTGTGGTAGCGGGCTCTTCAGGCCGGCTCCCGAGGTTTTTTTGCTAGGATTCCTAGAGGCACCTCGAAGAATCCTGGATTTTTCCCTCGTTACATCCTTGTGTTCAGTTTTACATTTCGAGCATATTGACAAGCAGACTACCTCACATTCTAAGTTTGGAATACGAAATTCCTTTGTGAATTTTTGACCAAAACAATCCTCAATCTCAATTTCTTCATCAAACATATCCTCTTCAGATTCTGGTTCAGAAAATTCGTATTTATCAGGTGTAGCTTTAGAAACTTTCTTCATCTCCTCGTCATTTAACTCAAAAACAGTGTGAAGTTATTCAGATGTCAGTTCACCATTAAACTCACCTTCTTCTAGTGTCTGAAGCATCTGTTTGAACTCATCCATACTTTTCGCAGCTTGATTTGATGGAATTGAAGTTATCGGTATAGCTTCTCTTGAATCAGACTCCCCCTGGGATGTAGAAGCCCCAGCACCCGAACCAGTATTTCCAGTTTAGCCTGAACATCCACCAACATTCCCTTGAGGATCTTCATGATCAGGATCATCGTTCAAATACTTCAAATAATCCTCTTGGCAACCAGAACCAGAACCAATCTCCCCCTGAGCTTTTAATTTCTGCAACGAGAATTTTATTTGCTCACTCATCTCGAGAAGCATAGCACTCTGGGTCTGACTAGCCTTATTCAAACGTTGAATCTCCTGATCTTTGGCCGATTCTCTACGTTGCAGTTGCAAATAATCGCCTTGTAATGAAGTAATTAAATTCCCCTGAGATTCAATTCTGGTTCTCAACGCATCATTGCTTGTTCTTAACTCAGTAATGACCTTTGCTTGTTCATCAGACTTAGCTTTTAAACCATCAATCTGAGCCTGTTGATCAACCAAGACACTGTTAAGAATACTAGCTTGAGAAAATGATACAGAGCCTTGATCAAGATTGAATTTCACATCTGGAGATGCAGTTGAAGCTGTAGCAGTTGAGAAGACAGGAGTTGTTGGTGTTGAACTCATAGACTGATTAACATACTGAGCACCAGTACTTGCTGAAGGTGTTGTGCTAGCTGATGTATACCTTGTAGCATTCATCAAATCTTTTACAAAGTCAGACTGAACATCAGCTGGCGCTATAGAAACAGTAGTAGTCGTGGTTGCTGCAGACACTGATACAACAGGACCATCTGAAGAAGATACCCTGGGACGAGGTTGCAAAATATATTGTTGACCTTTATGCTTTTTACCTCTCCCACCAGCTGCAATGGACTTCTTCCTATGTTTTGAAGGAGTGACAGAAGAAGTAGTAGTGATTGGTTGCTGGCCCTTACCAGGAGCATCATCATCGGGATCATAATCTTCATCAGTCTCAGACGGAGCCTTGTCTTCATAAACACGACCAATGTAACGGTCGTTGTTCTTCTTTAAACTGGTACGATAAGCCAGATGCTCATCACTACCTTTCTTGATCTTCTTGTTCTTTGAACCAACCCGTATATAAACAAAGGGGTCGTTTGTATATGAGACATCTTCAGAGTTAGGCTCAAGAAAATCATCATCATCTGATTCTTCATCTTCATCAATCAAGGTATTAACAGCTGGTGTCTCAGTCACGCTGACAGTTGCATGAACTTATTGTGCTGAGACCACCGGTTCAGAGACAGATGGTTGAGAGATAGCAGGTTCTTGAACTACCGGATTTTGTACTACAAGTGGTGTCTGGGTCTTTCTTTTGGGTCTTTTAGTTCTTGATTGTTGTGGTTGCTGATTTTGTTCCATAATCCAACTATAATCCAATTCTTCAGAGTCACATTCTTATGTATGACTAGGTGCACCATGAGCTGGTGCCACATAAGTGGGATTAGCCAAATAACCAATCAATCGCTTCAATTTTGGAATATCAGCCGGTGCCTTTTTCTGATATGAAGCCAATGCACTCACACTTGTCTCATTCATATGCTTCAATTCAAAGCTATGAGCTTCATCCTTCACCAAACTTGGATACATATTATTTAAAATCATCTGAAGAAACCTCGGATACAAAGCTACTTTCTTTTGTCTCTGAGTTAAATTCTCTCTCATGTAAAAGAAAATCAGACCGGTAATGTTGTAAGGACGGTTCATTATCAAAGCATTCATCAGCGATATCATCTTTTGTTTAAGTTCATCATGCCCCGCAATCCTGTTCCCTAGACAATGTAACAGAACATGGGCCGGAAACTTGTATGTCACGCTCAAATATTGTTGATACATAAGTTGTGCGTCATGTGAAGTATCTGAACGAGACGATGTGAAGATTCAAGACAAGTTTGCTGCTGGCCGAACCAGGTCCGAACCTGAGGTTCGGACCGGCCGAACTCCGAGTTCGGAGGAGGCTCGGACCAGATATATATAAATAGATAGCTTGTCTTGAATATTGAAATAGGAGAGTGAGAGTGTTTGTGAGAAACTAGTTCATAACTATGTGTGTTTGAGAGTGTTTCTCCAGAGAGCTTAATTGAGAGTTTGTATTTGAGTCTTTGTGATTTCAATAAAAACAAACTTTATTTACATCTCGTGTTCACTCTACGATCAAGCAAACCTCTAGTAAGATCCGTCTTACGGTTTTTCAATTGGTATCAGAGCAAATCCAGGTTGCTCTATTGCGTTTGTCTTGATCGTGATCGTTTTCTTGACAAAACCGAGTGTTTTTCATTCAAAAACGAGTCAAATTTTGAGCTTTTCGAGTGCATTTCATTTCTAAAACATTTCTATGGGTTTTATCTGAATTCCTGTCGAAAATCTCATCCAAAAACTCTCAAAACCGCGAAAAATGATGTCGAGAGGGTTTGAACTCGTCTGAGGTTCGGAGTAACAGAAATATAACCGCTCCGAACCTTGGGTTCGGACGAAGTTCGGGGTTTTCTAAGTTCGGTGAGCGTTCGGACATAGTTCGGTATAGACTCGAAGGGAGTTCGGAGTAGTTCGGTGAAGGCTCGGAGCTATATCGGAGGTAGTTCGGAGTTACCAAGTTCGGAGTACGTTCGGTGGAGTTCGGACAAAGATCTAAGTTCGGACTGAGTAATCGAGTTCGGACAAGGCTCGGAGCAAGATTGGAGGTTCAGCTGAGTTTGGACGAAGATCGGTGGAAGTTCGGACCAAGCAGTTTTTTTTTTTAAATTCTCAAAATGTATGAAATTGAGGTTTTCGCTGAACGTCATCGTCAGAATGTGCCAAAGTTGATAAATCTTGAAGATTATCATGGTTGGGCAACAAATTTTCGAGGATATGTACACGATTTGGATAAAAAATTATGGTTACCAATTACACTCGAACATAAGTATCCAACTTATAATGATGGTGATTTTAAGGAAATGCATGAATTTTCAAGTGAAGAAAGGGCAGCATTTGATCAAAATGAAAGGGCTACTACACTGCTTATGTTAGCTTTGCCTATAACTCTTAAAAATCCAATCAGGAAGTTTCGAAAGGCAAAACGGATATGGGATTTTGTGAAGACACAGTGTGAGGAACATATATCTAAAGTTTCTCAAGAAAAGGTTGATCAAGAGTTGAAGTTTCAAAGTACAATTGAAAAGTTAGAAAATAAGGTGGGAAAGTTGACTGGAGAAAATATTTCTTTGACAAAAGAAATGGAGGAATGGAAAAGTAAAGTTTGTAATGATTTAGATGCCAAAATTCAAAGGGATGTGTCCGTATCATGTGCAAATTGTTTGGAGTTTGCAAGTATTAAGGAAGGATGGTTGAAAGAGAAGAATTTGTTGGTTGAAGAATGTAATAAAGCTCAAGCTAAAGAAAAGGAAGCTGTTGAAGATTTTGATGCTTTATTTGAGAAATGTTATCCTCTTCAACAAAAATATGAAAAAGTTACTAAAGCTGCTGTCGAAGTTGCCGATAGAGTAATTCAACTTCAAGAGGAACTTACAAAGTTGCGTGATGACAAAGGTGAGATTCAAAGTCAAAATAACATTTTGAAACAAGATGTTATTTATCATAAGAAGCAGGTAGAGAAAGTTACTGCAGAAGTTCTGGAAGAATGTCGCTTGAGACGATGTCATATAATAGATTATAACAAATTGTCTGACAAGCACATTGCTTCGCAGAAAGAGTTGTCAGAAGCTAATATGAAAATAGCTGAACTCAAAGTTGAGTTGTTTGATCTGCAAAGGAAATTGAAAAATTGCAACAATTCACCGACTTTCCTGAATTATTTGTACAAGTTGGAAAAGAGTCAGGAGAATGGTAAAGATGCGAATCTTAATCAAGTTCCTGCTCCTGTTGATATTGACATTTCTGTTCCAGCTAGACCATTGGGTATTGAACAGCATGATTATTCCAAGTTTGCTGATACCAGTTCAGGAAAGAAGACAAAATTCAAATCAAAGAAGAATAAAAAGGAGGCTGATTACCGAAAAGGGTTGAAGTTTGATTCCAAATCTACATTTCTTGAAAAAGAAAAAGTGTTTCATGGAAAACCAGGAAATCTGAAAATGCCAAAGTTTTCTGCGATTGTGATAGATGAATCTTTGATTTCTGAAAAGAATGATGTGAAAGGAATCAAATCTGAATTTACAAAGCTTGCCAAACAAGGTCATGAGATACCGAATTCTGTTCAAGGTAAATTTAAACAGCAGAATGGTGGTTTAGGATTTGAAGAAAAAGAAATGCCACCTGAGGATTTCAACAAGAAGAAAGTCAAATCACAAAAGATAAAGAAGCAGAAGGTGTTTTCAGATAAGAAGCAACAATGTTGGAAGAAGAAAGTATCCTCATCGGATGAAAAGCTTTCTTCTGAAGAGTCATCTTGTATCTCTGATGCTACACCACCAGGAGGTAACAATTCCGATTCATTTTATTCTGCTAAATCTAACAGGTTTTATCGTCAAGATAAATTCTTTGGTTATGGAGATGATTCTGATTTTTATGATTCTCCAAATTGTTTTACAAAATTTCATAAACCAAAGAAATTTCAACCTGTGTTTTCAAAAGTTTATGATGAATGTCTGACTGATCAGTTTGGAAAACCGATTTCTATCAATTCAACTGGTCAAAGACTTTGTTTTGTTTGTCGTAAGAAAGGTCATTATGCAAATAATTGCCCTACGACAACTAACAATTCATCATCGAATGCCAAGCATACAATGTATGTTGATCCTGATGGCATTATTTTTAGTGAACCAATACCCAATACTAATTTTTTCTGGAAAAAGAAGATTACTTCAGAAAAGTTGGGTAGTAGTTCTGATTGTCACTCATCAGTTGACAATGGTTCACTAGAAATCAAAACACCAAAACAGGAATGGAGACCTAAAGTTGTCTCCACTGCCAACACAGATTTTGTTGAAGACACTGGGCGACCTACCATCGTTGAGGATGAGGGTCGGGGTTTTAGAAACTTACTATTTTCCAGTGTTTGCAGGTATTTCAGGAAGACCTGTTAGTGATTTAACGATTGCTGACAGTGAGATACTTGTAGTTTTAAGTTAAAATGCATCGGTTCTATCTTTGAAAAATTGTTTTTCACAAAAAAATCATTTTCAAAAATGTGTCAAGTGTTGATCAGTCATTTTCATTTTAGTTATTCATTTTTCTTTCATTCATATTTTTAGGGGGAGAAAATTTGAAAATTCAAAAAATAGTATTTGTTTGAATTTTAGGGGGAGAAATTTGAAAATATAAAAAAATGGAAAATTGAGAAATTGATCCGACAAAAGCAAGAAATGATGGTACATCAGTATATACGCTATCTGCCATGGATAGAGTAAGTCTAAAGGCTGTAGGTGCTTGTATGATCTGTGAATGTGCATGATTAATCTGATATCTGCAAGTAAGATATAGACATAAAGCTTGCCTGATAAGCTTTGGTTGTTTGCTTCTTGATGAATGCTATGTGATGATTCTGACAAAAATAGAATAAAGAGATATCCTGATTAATGCATGTTTTCATTTTGAAAGATTTCAACTTGTTTGATTTTCTTTATTTTGTCAAACGATCGGACTTTCTCTGCGTATCGAAAGATCGACCTGATTGTTGTTCGTTTGACTTTCTGCTTTATTTTCTTTGGTGTTTCGTATAATCCATCGGACTTTCTCTGCGCGTTCGGAAGAACCGACCTGATTGTTGTTGGATTATACAACTTCAACTTGTTTTGTTTTCTTATTTTCTCAAATACTTGGGCTTTCTTTGCGTGTCGAAAGACCGACCTGATTGCTAGGTATTTGAGGTTCTGCGTTATTTTTGCATGACTCATCAAGGATGTTTTAAATCTCGAATAAAAAGTTACTTCTATATGATAAAAATGATGATTTGCAAGTATTTCTGATAGAGTAGAAGCCGTGTTATCAGTGCATGATAAAATTACCTTAAGCATATCTGAAAACGATAAATATGATTGGTGCATGCTGAAATAAACATAAATGTTGTATTTGCGATTATCTTGGCTTGCATGCTGATTAAGACCGAAATTGAAATGTGCTAGATGCGTTATGTCTGATATGATCTTGCATCGTGATCTTTCTCACAAAATACCAAAAATAGAGTTTGTTTCTACATTGCATTTATATTTCATTTCTGAAAAGTATAAAAAGATTTTTGGTGTGTTTTAGCATAAGTTTGAAAAATCAAAAAGTTTTTACTTCTTATTTGTTTTCGATTGATCGACACAAGATACGAAAAACATTTTCAAAACATATATCTTGGATTCTCTAAGAGAAGTTTTGCGCCAAGATTATTTATGTTGGCCAGGTACTCAAAGGAAAGAGTTCATCACAACTTCAAGTCTTCTGAAGCTGTTGATACGGATGAAAGATTTTGTGCATCGTCAAGTATTCAAGGTCAAGCTACCATCAAGTTGAGGGGGAGTTTGTTCGGAGAATATGTTTTAACTGGCGACCAGATACTGCACATGACGAGGGGGAGTTTGTTGATACATAAGTTGTGCGTCATGTGAAGTATCTGAACGAGACGATGTGAAGATTCAAGACAAGTTTGCTGCTGGCCGAACCAGGTCCGAACCTGAGGTTCGGACCGGCCGAACTCCGAGTTCGGAGGAGGCTCGGACCAGATATATATAAATAGATAGCTTGTCTTGAATATTGAAATAGGAGAGTGAGAGTGTTTGTGAGAAACTAGTTCATAACTATGTGTGTTTGAGAGTGTTTCTCCAGAGAGCTTAATTGAGAGTTTGTATTTGAGTCTTTGTGATTTCAATAAAAACAAACTTTATTTACATCTCGTGTTCACTCTACGATCAAGCAAACCTCTAGTAAGATCCGTCTTACGGTTTTTCAAATATGACTTATATATCTACTCACGGCTTGGATCATCAATGTACCAAATTCTTTTCAGCAATGCCACATTATCAGCTTGAGAAATTTCCAAAGGGACTGCTGGTGTATCATCATTCAACTGCAAAACCCTTTTAACATCTGCTTCAGTGAATGTAACAGTTTGATTATGCACAGTTGCAGTAATCCTAATTGGATCATCAGAAATACTTCTCGCAGTAGACCAAAATTCCACAACAATGTCATGATACACGTCACACTTTTCTGTAATAGCATGATGTATCCTCGATCTGTGTAGAAAATCAAAGATTCCTGATCCACCAAATTTCTCCTGCTTCGAATGACCGACACCGAAATGTGCAGAAATGTTATGTTTATCACCGAGTTTAAATCGTTTGCCATTTCTGAAAAAAAACACAAAATAAAAAAAGTCTGTTAAATTCAATGTGATTATAAAAAACGTTCACCAAAAACATCAGTTCGTTGTCATTTGCGTAAACAACCGACTTTTTCTTTAAAAGAAATCAAAGCTGCGAACCTGGTCCGAACCTTGTCCGAACATGTTTTTGGTTGCCGAACCTCATCCGAACTTGACCTGGTCAAAGGTCAATTTTTGACCTTTGGTCAACGTCCGAACCTTGTTGGTCAACGACGAACTTCAGGCGAACATCGTCTGAACTTAGGGTTCGGCAGATGAGGTTGAGGTTCGGCGCTAGACGAACACCGAGAGGTTAATCTTCTCAAAAAAACTCAACCAGATCGAATAAATCATCAATTTGAACCCTATGTGCGGTTTTTGATTACGAGTCCTTAGACACAAGTTTTATCATCAGAAATCGACTCTAGGTATGTCTAACTTCAGATCTACGACTGTAAAAATGTAAGGGAATAATTTGTGGCTTGTGTATTAAATCATCACTTGGCGGACTATTTTGAAGGCCTATGTGTTAGAATAGGTGAAAAATAGTCGGTTTATTATTGTATTGGGTCATTGGGCCATTTTAGATAGGTTTGGGCTCAGTTTAAAAGAGTTTAGATGGGTTTTAGTGGGCCTGGAAAGTCAAATACGGGAATTAGGAGGTAATTAGGGGATTTAGTTACCGAAAATAGGGTAGCTTGTTTTCCAAGCTAGAATCCTCCTATAAATAGGTCCTTTATTCATTGTTTGAGGGTTGTTGATTCTAGAGACAAGATTTAAGAGTGTAATCGAAATTCTCTAGAGGAGAATTTCGAATCTCTCAAGGTGTATTGCAACCGATTAATCAAGGAAGTTCAATTCTCATTCGGTTTGTTATTTGATTTCAATTGTTCTTTAATTATTTCTTTCGATTATACTTGAATCATCTCTAACCTTCGGATTCCGCACGTTGGTTAGTAGATTTGATATCGCGTTTGGATCATTTTCGGGACTTACAATTGGTATCAGAGCCAAGAAACGCAAGTTTCGAGGCTCTCGCGATATCCGATTCAAGTTTTTGTCAACTAACCGTTTGAGTTTTGTGGTGTTTCTCGCAGTAGCAAGGTTTGGAAAATTGTTTTTCGCAGGTTTCGAAAAAAATCAGAAGTGGTCGTGACCAATTGCTTGAGATTTAGTGACTTTTCGACCCAGCCTGTGACTTTTCGATCAGCCAGGCTGATCGAAAACCCTTTACTGTCGTGCCATTTCGATCGGAAAGTCCCCTTGTGACTTTTCGATCAGCCATCTGTCGATCGGAAAGTCCCCTTGTGACTTTTCGATCAGCCCATTTCGATCGAAAAGTCCCCCTTGTGACTTTTCGATCAGCCCATTTCGATCGAAAAGTCCCCCTTGTGACTTTTCGATCAGCCCATTTCGATCGGAAAGTCCCCCTGTGACTTTTCGATCAGAGCATTTCGATCGGAAAGTCCCCCTGTGACTTTTCGATCAGCTTCTCTTCTCGATCGGAAAGTCCCCACTGAGACTTTTCGATCCGCTGACACTTTTCGATCGAGAAGTCTGCTTTTCGACCGACCCCCTGTCCGATCGAAAAGTACTTTTCGATCCAACTCTTTTCCGATCGAAAACCCATTTTTTGATCCGGAAGTTCAATCAAAGACATTCATGGCATCCTTTCTTCCACGTAATTCTGTATCTGCCAGCAGCTCCGAGGTATGTCTTAACCCTAAATGTCAATCTATTCTCAATGAATCTAAAGAATGGCAAACTAAGTTTTTCAATGAAACCTTAAATCGTGAATTTGTTGATAGAGAATTGAGGGAATACAATGGTAGAAGTAAAAACTTAAGTGAGAAACTCGAAGCTGCTAAAATTGACATAAAAAATCTTCAAAGGGACTTGAGTAACAAAACCACATATCTAAGAGTTGCTAATGAAGAAATTGTCACATTGAAAACTGAACTTGAACAACTTAAAGGGAAATTAGAAACATCACAAACCAAAGTTGAGCGAAATGATAAGATTGTGTCAGAAATGATGAAAGCTAGTTCACTTTTCTACAACACAGACGCTCGAATGCGTCATCTAAAAGCCAACTCTGGTTTGGGTCTCGGTACTGAAATAAAAGATGAAAAATCCACTCATACAGTACCGATGCCCCTGATGCATGAAATGATCTCAGATTATGAGTGCTCTAAGACCAACTTAGATGCTAAAGCTGAGATTGAAAAGAAATTGGCAGCTTGTCCCATTAAAATTTCTGCTCCTGTTTCCAACCAGACTAACCCTTTTACTTCTTGTGCAGATAAAGGTAAACATGAAGCAGGTGTAGTAAATTGCAAGGAGTCCACTAAAAGTCCCTTGAAGTCTGAAGTTGAATTTTCTGTTAAAAATTCTGATTTTGAGAAACCTGAAACTTGTGTCATGTCTGAGTCAAAAACTTCTGAGTCTTCTGAGTCTAATGTTTGTGCTAAACTTTCTGATTGTGGTGTGTTTAACGTTGGTAAATGTGATTTGAAACCTGTGAAACCCCTAAGAACTGTTAGAATTTTAAGAAGGGGTAAGGGACCACAGAATGATGTTCCCAAACCCACAGGTGATGTGAAAAAATCTGAGGGGAGTGTGAACTGTCCCACTCCAAATGTGCAAAAAGTACGGGACACAAAACCACAAGAATTTGTCCCGTACCCAGAAGTCAATTCTGCATATGACAAATTCCAACCGATATAACGGGAGTATATTCTGACCACAAAGCCCCATGGTAAAGCCCTTTGGATCCATAAAATGCTTCAAAGCCAACTTGGATATCCACTGGGCGGAACCAACAACAGGCTCCCGTGTATCCAAAGAAACAGTCATGCCATGTGTGTGGTCAACCAGGACACATGGCAAGAAACTGCCTGCACCGCCCGTATGAGCCTTACTATCCAAAGAAGGTCCAACAAAAGACTGTCCCATTGGGCCAAACACATGTTGGCCCAAAACCCAAGTTTGGCCCTTCAAATTCCAAGGTGCAAAAGTCCACATCACCACCCTCACAGACAAAGATACATGCTAGAGCAGCAGCAAAGACTGTACCTTCAAACCAAAAGGTGCAGCAGGGCAAACCACAGCCAAATGTCCCCAAATGGAGCCCAAAGCCCAAGTCACCTAAACATGAACCATCAATTGTGAAAACAGCTTGGAGACCAAAATCTGCTGAATCCCCAAAAACAGTTTTAAAATCTATTTTCAAAACTGTTTCAAAATCACCTATCCATCCAAATCCAGTTGGTTCAGCTAAATCAAATGGTTGGAGGAAGGATGACATGTGGAATGTTTCAAAAGTTGTGAACTTGTCTTTCAAGCCTACTGGAGTGTACAAGAAACACTCCAAACAATTTCAAGAAATAAAAGTTCAAAATTCTAATAAGAATCCATCGAGAAAACCACAGGTTTTTTGGGAAAGAAAATCACAAACCCAGAGATGTCAACAAAAAGGACATTCTCAGTCCAACCAAGGCAGCCACACCCCCAATTCCTGATTTTTCAAAGGGCATGTGTTTAAAAGAAGTAACTTTCATTGATTCTTCAGGTATACCCAGAACCACAATGGCCTGGGTACTTATGGCTAACCGATCTCTCACATTGTGCAGGAACAGTCAAGGAGGACTTTCATTAACCTTGTTTGTTTGTGATAGTGATTGTTCCAGGCACAGGATAGGAGGCATCTCTCTACTACAAGACATGAAGGTTTCAATGGAGGGTATGTCTCTATTTGAGAGGTAAATCTGAAAAGATCAGCAGAAAAGGTAACATTGTCTGAATTGTTTGTTTTTTTGGCTAATTTGATGTGAAGTATGGTTATGCAT